>PVKZ01000314.1:600000-979968 GCA_004027375.1 Macroglossus sobrinus | reverse complement strand
GAGACCCGACAGCCCCGCGTCCTCGGCCTGTCCTACCTTCTGCCATTGCAGGGTGATTTCTTAGATTTCTCCCTAGCTGTATGGCTTGTTCATCAAGATCCCAGGCGATTTTTCCTTGCTGTTGCTTCTTGTTTCCGACACAACTTTGATTTGGTTGCCAGACGGATGAACAGAGTCTCTATCACCTAAGCCATTTTTTCTTCTCCTCTGCCCATTTTTTGATTGGATTTTTTTTTTTTTTTGTATTGGGGTTGTAAGAGTTATTTGTATATTTTGGATTTGGCCATATCGGAGATGTTGCTTGCAAATATATTTTCCCATTCAAATGGTTGCCTTTTTACCTTGATGATGATTTCTTTTGCCTAGCAGAAGTTTTTTAGTTTTATGTAGTCCCATTCATTTATTTTTGCTTTTACTTCCCTTGCCTTTGAGATCACATTCATAAAATCCTCTTTAAGTCCAAGATCCTTGAGTTTCATTCCTATGTTTTCCTTTATGTATTTTATTATTTCAGGTGTTATATTCAGGTCTTTAATCCATTTTGAGTTAATTTTGGTGTGTGATGATAGACAACAGTCTAGTTTCATTCTTTTGCAGGTGGCTTTCCAGTTTTCCCAGCACCATTTATTGAAGAGGCTTTTCTTTCTCCAGTGTACGTTTTTGGCTTTTTTGTCAAAAATTATTTGCCCATATAAATGTGAGTTTACTTCTGGACTCTCGATTCTGTTCCACTGGTCCATGTGTTATTTTGCTGCCAAAACCATGCCATTTTGATTATTGTTGCTTTGTAGTATAATTTGAGGTTGGGCAGAGTGATACCTGCAGCCTCATTCTTTTTTCTCAGGATGGCTTTTGCAATTCAGGGTCCTTTGTGCTTCCATACAAATTTGATGATATATATATATTTTTTGTTCTATTTCTTTAAAAAGTGCCGATGGGATTTTGATGGGGATTGCATTAAATCTGTATAATGCTTTACTTTAAGTAATAAGGTAATTTTAATTATATTGATTCTTCCAATCCAAGTACATGGAGTATCTTTCTATTTCTTTGTATCTTCTTTTTTTTTTTTTAATAGGGTCTTACAGTTTTCATTATGTACATCCTTCGCATGTTTCGTTCGATTTATTCCTAGGTATTTTATTCTTTTTTTTTTTGTAATTGCAAAATGAATTATTTTTTCCACTTCTTTTTCTGACTCTTCATTACTAGAGTATAGGCACTCTTTGAATTTTTGAACATTAATTTTGTATCCAGAAACTTCACTGCATTTGCTTATTGAGTCTAGTACTATTCTTGTGAAGACTTTAGGGTTTTCTATATAGAGAATGATGTCATCTACAAATAGTGATGCGTTTCTCATTTCCTATTTGGATGCGTTTTATATCTTTCTCTTGCTTGATGGCACTCACTAGGACCTCCAGTGTTATATTGAATAATAATGACGATAGTGCACAGACTTGCCTTATTCCTGATCTGAGATGGAAGATTTTTAGTTTTTGAACATTAACTATAATGTTGATTGAAGGTTTGTCATAGATGGCCTTTATTATGATAAAGTACTTTTCTTCTATACTGATTTTGTTATGTGTTTCTATCATAAATGGATGCTGTATCTTGCTGAAGGTTTTTTCTGCACCTATTGATATGATTATATGATTCTTATTTTTTAATTTGTTGATGTTGTGTATCACATTAATTGATTAGCATATGATGAATTGTTCCTGTGCCTCTGGGATGAGGCTTATTTGATCGTGGTGTATATTTTTAATATGTTGCTGTATTCGGTTTGCCAGTATCTTATTTAGGATTTTTGAATCTGTATTCATGAGAGATATTGGTCTGTAGTTTTCTTTTTTTGTGGTGTCTTTACCAGGTTTTGGTATCAGGGTAATATTGGCCTCATAAAATGAGTTGGGAAGTATTGCCTCCAACTTCAATTTATTGGAAGAGTTTGAGGAGAATAGGTATTAAATCTTTGAATGTTTGGTAGAAATCACTGGTGAAGCCATCTGGTCCTGAACTTTTACTTTTGGTAGGTTTTTGATGATTGTTTCCATTTCATATTGCTGATTAGTTTATTTAGATTTTTCCAGTTTTTTTTTTTCAGTCTTGTAAGTTTGTAATTTTCTAAGTACTGGTCCATTTCTTCTAGGTTATTAAATTTGTATTATATGCTTTTTCATAGTATTCTTGTATGATCCTTTATATTTCTGTGGTGTCTGTCATAATTTCCCTTCTTTCATCCCTGATTTTATTTATTTGTGTCCTTTCTCTTTTTTCTTTAGTGAGTCTGGCCAGGGGTTTGTCAATTTTATTTACCTTCTCAAAGAACCAGCTCTTTGTTGCATTTTTTTTAGTGTTTTTTTTTTTTGTTGTTGTTGTTGTTTGTAGTTTCATTTATTTCTGCTCTAATTTTGATTATTTCTTTCCTTCTGCTTACTCTAGGTCTCATTTGTTTTCATTTTCTAGTTTTTTAAGATGAGGCATTAGATTTATTTGGACTCATTCTTGTTTTTGGAGATAGGCCTTTAATGATATGAACTTTCCTCTAATGACTGCTTTTGCTGTGTCCCAAAAGTTTTGATATGTTATACTATAATTATCATTCCTTTCTATGTATTTCTTGATCTCTTTTTTTTCTTCTCTGACCAAGTCATTCTTCAGTAGCATGTAGTTTAATCTCCATGTATTTGTGGTTCTTCCTGCTTTCTTTTAACAGTTGATCTCTAGTTTCAAAGCATTATGATCAGAGAATATACTTGGTATAATTCAACCCTCTTATATTTGTTGAGGCTATCTCTGTGTCCCAGTATGTGGTCAGTTCTTGAGAATCTTCCATGTGCACCAGAGAAGAATATATAAGCAGCTGTTTTGGGATAAAAGGCTCTGTAAATGTCGATTATGTCCAATTGGTTTAATATGTCATTTAAGCATGTTATTTTCTTATTGATTTACTGTTTGAATAATTTGTTTATATCCGACAGTGAGGTATTTACGTCCCCTACTATGATAGAGTTTTGGTCTGTATCTCCCTTTAGTTCTGTTAATAATTGCTTTATATATTTTGGGGCTTCCTGATTAGGAGAATAGATATTATTGTTATGTCTTCTTGGGGCATGATTCCCTTTATTATTATGGTGATAATATTCCTCAGTATCTTTCTTTACCTTTTTAATTTTGAAGTCTATTTTATCTGATATTAGTATTGCTACTCCCACTTTTCTCTGAATATCATTTGCTTGAAATATCATTTTCCACACTTTCAATTTGAGTCTATATTTGTCTTTGGAGCTGAGATGTGTCTCCTTGAGGCAGCATATGGTTGGGTTTTGTTTTTAGATCCCTTTTGCAACACTGTGCCTTTTTATTGGTGAGTTCAGTTCATTTACATTTAGGGTAATTATCGAACTATGAGGTCTTCCTATAACTGTTTTATCTTTTACTTTCTAGTAGCTTGGTGTTTCTATTGCTTCTTTGTCCTTGTGTTTCTGATTTCTTTATTTTGGTTGGCTTTTGTGGGTTTTCCTTCTGGTCCTTCCTGTTTAATGTTATATACTTCAGTTCTGAATCTTTGATGTGTGGTTACCATTACAAATATGTAAAGGATAGTTGTGTGTGTGTGTGTGTGTGTGTGTGTATACACACACACACACACACATATACATATACATATATACATACATACATTCATACATCCATATATAGTCACCCATTTTTCTCTGCACATGCCTTATCTCTATTTTCCTTTGCGAATTTGGATCCTTGAATCCTCCACTTTTCAGTTATTGTTGTCTCAATTTGTCCCTATGTATGCTGAATATTTATTAGTATCTTGCTGTAGCAAATCACTTCTTATTGTTTAAGATTATAATGCCCTGTTCTTAGTAAGGGTTGCACTCCTTTGCTTCTATTTGCCTGATAGTCACTTTACTCCTAATTATGTTTTTGTTGTTGTTGTTGTTTTTGTCATTTTGGTTTAGATGAGCTGACCCCTCTCATGATTTCCTGTAATTCAGACCTTGTAGTGTAGAATTCCCTCAATTTTTGTATGTCTGGGAAGATCTATTTCTCCTTCATATCTAAAGGAGACCTTAGCTGGATACATTATTCTTGGCTGGTAGTTTCTTTTATTTAATAGTATCAGTATTTTATTCCACTCCTTTCTGGCTTGTAAGGTTTGCACTGAGAAGTCCTAGGATAATCTAATGGGTTTTCCTTTATAGTTTACTGTCTTTTCCCTGGCTGCCCTGAGAATTCTATCTTTGTTGTTGATTTTTGATAATTTTAATACAATGTGTCTTGGTGAAGGCCTTTTTGGGATGACATAATCAGGTGTTCTGTTGACTTCTTGAATTCAAAGTTCCAGCTCTTTCCTTGAGAAATTCTCATCAATTGTTTGTCTGAAAATGCTTTCTAATCCCTGTTCCTTTTCCTCCCCTTGGAGAATGCCCATTATTCTTACATTTCCTCTCCTGATGATACCAGCTAGTTCTTGTATTTCTTTTTCATTACTTTTTATTCTTTGGTTTCTCTCTTCTGCCTTCTGATTTATTTATAGATTTCTGTTTTCAATATCACTCATCCTTTCCTCCATTTGATCAATTCTATTTTCCAAGCTGGCTATTTCATTTTTCATCTCTTGCAGTGTGTTCTTCATCTCCAGCAGTTTGTATTCGATTATTTTTGAGAGTTTCAGTCTCCTTGCTAAAGAACTCATTATGTTCATCCAGTTGTTTTTTAAATTCTTGAAATTGTTAATATGAATTGTTTCTGATCTCATTGAGTTTTTTCAGAAGTACCATCCTGATTTCTGTGTCATTTAAGTCACGTATTTCTATGTCTGTAAACTTATTTTCTGGAGATTTTTCTCTTTCTTTCTGAGATGCCTTGTCACCTTGGTTGTTCATGGCATTTAAAAGACTGTTTCTTCACCTAGGCATTAATGGAAATGTCCTCTGTTTCCCCTCCCCCCACCCCCAGAAAGAAGATTTGTTATATAAAAGTCTCTCTTTAGCCTGTTGCAAAGAAGGCATTTTCTTTTGGTTTCCAGTAGGTGGCGTCTAAGCCTCTCAGATCTCTGCTTTATATAAAGTCTTAATAATGCCTTCTTTTTCCTTATAGATGTTCAATCACACTCTCTATCCTCAATCTTGGTCCCTGTCAGTGTTAGGAATAGTTTTGGTAACATTTTGCTCAGATTCCCCTGGGGCTTCACAGTGTTAGTCAAAGGATATGGAAGGAGGAGCCCTCTGGGTTGAGGAATGGGCCTGAGGCTCAGCCTCGGTATGCAACTGCAGCTGGTAAAAATCAACTGTTGTTTCTCTGCTGTCCCTACTTCTCTGCTCTCTGCCCTACCGCCAGCTGTGTGGAGCTTACAGTACTCCCAGGCAGGGCTGTTCAGGGAATTCACTGCACCTTCTCCCCTTCCCATCCTCCTATAGGGAGCTCTGGCTATGAGAGGCAGCTTCTTTGTTTCTCCTGGTCCACCACTGGACACCTGGGGTTCTGACCTGTGATAGCTGTTATGCGCAGATCCCGTGCTCAGACATTCTGGTGTGCAGTTTAGGTGTTTTTTTTTTTGTTGTTGAGATTTAGATGTTCAGCTTATTGTTGTTTTCAAAGGGCGAGATCTGGGGATGTCTCTCACTCCACCATTTTTCTGACCTCCACCTGTTATATATTTAGATATGTTTAGATACACAAGTACTTACCATTGTGTTATAACTATCTAAGATATCTGGTACAGTAACATGCCTTATAGGTTTGTAGCCTAGGAGCAATAGGCTATGCATATCACCTAGGTGTGTAGTGGGCTATACCACCTTAGTTTGTGTGAGTGTACTCTGATGTTTACACAATGATGAAATTTCCTAATTATGCATTTTTCAGAATGCATCCCCATTGTTAAACAACGCGTGACTGTATACGTGCTCACTCGCACACACACACACACACACACACACACACACACACACACACACACAGAGTTTGGTGATGGCATAGAGCCTGAACAGGTAAACACATGTATGAAGAATTGGAGACTATTAGAATGTTTTAATCATGAAGTAATAAGAGACTGAACTGCCTCTGTGTCAATGACAAGAAAAATTGTAGATATAGGAAGTATTGTGAGGAAAGAATTGATGAGAGAGGCAAGAACAGCAAGTCAACTAAATTTTCTGAATACGGAGGTACCCTCTGGATGTCTGCAACAGAATTAAGGTCGTATAAATGATGGCTGCCATCCCTCTCCTCCACACACACACTGAGAGGAGCCTCCTATATATGGGTGTTCAAGTGAGACTGAGAAAACTGATATGGAAACAGGCAATTCTACATTGTTTGTATTAAGACTGCCTTTGATTCACACCTGTGCCATCTGTTTGCAGAGTCTCACTAATTCTTCATTTTAGATTCATGTTCTTCCCATTGTTTTAGCTTAGATGTAAACAGCATGCTCCAAATCATCAATGAGAAAAGAGGCTGAAAATCCAGAAAATCCCAATTTTAGTGCTTTTGAACTGATTGTAGTCAGGATTTATTCTTATAGGTTTACTGCTACAGGACATTAGGTACAGAAAATGCAAAGTGTACCTCGATTGCTCTGGATTGCTCTGCAGAAAGAAGTTGTGATCCAATTCTTTTGAAAGACACAAGGGATATGCTTGGAAATTAAATAGATTTCCCCCTTGATGCTTTAAAAATGATAAAAATAAAACATTTGTGTATTTTTATTTTGTATATTTTTCCTCATCTTAAGCATTTACATATATGTCTCACAGTTATACTCATGTTTCCAATTTTATTTACTGTTTTCATTTGAAATGCAACATTTCTCCATGTTTCTATATATTTTTCTGAAATATCTTTTTTCATGAATCCATGATATTTTATTGATTTAAGTACCTTGATTTATTTTATCATGCTTCGACTTGAATATTTTAGATTTATTTCCAAACTATCACTCTTAGATAATGCTGCCTGCATATGTTATTTTTTCCCTTGTTACTTTATTTACCTAACATAAACTCCTCAGGATGGGAATTCTAAGTTAAATAGTAAAATTCTTTGAACACCTGATACATATTGCTGAATTGCTTTCTTAAAGGGTTATAGCAATTGTATACCAAAGGTATATGAATGCAAACCAATATAGTTGCATACTTAACCATGTACGGTGTCCTATTTTAAGTATTGTAATGCAAGTGATATCTTTGGGAAAGGAAGAAATGGCATTATAAGATTAAGACTTGGAATTATGTTGTTGTTGGAAAAACAGAGAAACGTAAACAAGAAACAAGTCTTAGTAGGTACAAAATTGTATTATAAGAAGTCTAGGAAGCCCAGAGGATATCAGATATGTTAAAAATGGAAAACTGGATTTTTTAAACCTAGGGTTGCAGTTGAATGAGATTGCTACTGGAGAAGGAGCATGTGTTTCAGGATAAGCCCTATATTAGTAGTTTGCTGGGACTGCAGTAACAAAGTTCCACAAACTGTGCAGCTTATACAACAAAAAGTTATTACCTCACAGTTTTGGAGGCTAGAAATCCAAGATGGTGTTGGCAGAGTTGATTCCTTCTGAGGGCTGTGAGAGAGAAACTGTTTCATTTCCCTCTCCTAGCCTTGTATCCTCTCTGATATCCCTTGACTTATAGACATTCCTCCTGAGTCTTGCTTCACATTGTTTTTCCCCTATGTTTCTTTATCAAAATAACCTCCTTTTATAAGCACACAGTCATAATGGATTAGGGCCCACCGTAATAGCCTCATCTTAGCTCAATCATCTGCAAAGACCCTATTTCCAAATGAGGTTACATTTGCAGGTATTGGGAGTCTATAGGCTCCACCATCCTTCTAGGATACTCAATTCAACCCATAACAAGTCAAAAATGCAAATTTGTGAGCAAATAAGGATGGATTAAGTGCAGTACAAAGCATGAACTTTCAAGTCAGGCAGTGCTGGGTTTGAATCTCAATTTGGCTGTTGTTTCTGTGATCTTGAGTAAGTTATTTAATGTTTAAGAGCCTGTAGTTGCTTCATCTTGAAATGAAATTAATTTTACTTATTTTGCAGTGTTTTTATGAGGCCTGGAGCTAAGGAAAGCAAAGTATCTTAGCACAACACCTGACTTCTTAAGAGTTTGCTAAATAACAGATTAAAAAGTGTCATTCTTTAGGAAAAAGAGTTCATGTTCAGAGGTGGTGAGTTTTCCCCAAGGCAAATGGGCCAAGGAATCCTTTCTGAATGAGGATCTGAAAACCACAGTTAATCTCTATTTAAGATTTCTCCCAATGAAGCTTTAGGATCCCAAGTGGTAATCAAAATAACTGACCCCGGTAGACTCAGATGGGTCGGGAGCAATCATTGAAGGCTTTTTCTTTGTTTTAATCTTATTTTCTCTGGCTGCTTTCTTTTTTGGATACATGGATGCTTCAAAATTTATAACTGAAAATGACATAGCAGGTCAAGGTGATGATAAGCCAGGGTGGAGTTTTACATTTTGGTGGTTTTGTTTTTGATACTAATTTTCCTGATGTGGATTTGATATCATTCAACATTCCTAATAGTCCTCAAAAGAGGGACATATGACAAGGCAGGAATTAAACACCATTTTCTACACTGACTTGAGTTTGAGGAAAAATTTAACCTAGGCGCTAACAGACCACTGTCTAATTTGGTGGTCCCACTACAGTCTAATGGATCATACTCCAGGTAGGGGGTCAGGAATAACTCAGCATTTTATCAGAATCATCTGTATTTTGATGAATTGATCTGAAAAAGACAGTAACTTAGACGAGACATTGTATGTCTTAATCTTTAATGTTTTGGCTTTAATCTGTAGACACAAGGAATGGTCAATGTAGTCAGAGGTGATAAAGGAAGAGTATATGTTTTATTTGGCAGATGGAGAAGGGACAATTTTAGCATTTTCTAGATAAAGATAAAATAATTGGAGTTGTATATGAACTACTTGTGGCATAACCAAATAAGAATAGGTCTTTGTCCAGGGAGAAGGTAGGGCTACTTATCTGTTCCCTGAGCCTGGGCTTTGAAATCACCCACTTGTCATTTGAATTCACTTAGTTCAGATATGTGTCTTTTAAAAATGTTTTTTAATTGAGCCTTTTAAAGTAAATATACCAAAAAGAATCAACTGAGAATAGTTGAAATAATGCTATGAAAAAAACTGTGAGGCTTATTAAAGCTATGGTAAGCAACAAACTACTTCTGAGATTCTAAAAGTCTGTGTCTAGTCTTAGAATTAGTGAAATCCTTAGATTGGTACAAATATGGAAATATGCCTGGTCCAGAGTGCATTTGCTTTTGTTTTAGATGTAGCTGTACCTTATTTAGTATTCCTCATCTATAGTCCACACTGTTTCGTATTCCATTTATCTTCCTTACTAGTTTAGTCATTTACTTGAATCAGAGTCTAAATACTCCCTGCTTAGAGTTCTCAGCCTTAGTCATTGTTCCAAGTTAGAACTTTTGGAACAAATATTTGGTATGTGGAATGAAATTCTTGGAACTTGTGGTATTTTCTATGTGTTTTATCCAGAAGGATGGAGAGGCTGTCTCTGTTTTGGTTATTGCAGTGTTTAGTCAGACCTCAAGTTGGACAGGCCACCTTCTGAAGTTAGCAGGTACACCATGAGAGTATATGCAGGACGTTTTTTTTTTCAGTATGTTGACTTTTCTAAGAAGCCTGTGCCCGTTATTAATATACTGGTGTGCAGGAGCCAGCGATCTATTGTGGGTTCATCTGAGCTCAGAAGACTTGAGTTGGCCTCCTGGTGACTGAACAACAACTAGGACCTCAACTGAATTGTCTAACTGGAAGGTCTAACAACACCTTCCAGCAATGGGTCATCTGCTGTCCCACAATTCTCTAATGGCCAAACAAATCATATAAAACATTTAGGAACCCTGGGCTCTTAAATCAAGGGTGTAGGCAAGGAAGCAACTCCTGTTTTCTCTTCCCCTAGGTGTCAGGGGAAGATACTTTCAAAGTCTTGGCATCTTTCTGTTGATATATGTAGTTCATATCAGAAACTAGAGGGCAAGATCTTCCTGGATTATACAGCCCCTGTTTAGAAAGTCTGAAGTGAAGGGGTGAGTCTTAGGGTGTCACAAAACAGGATGGATAAAGAATGCTGGTCCTGGTAGTCCTGGCCTGAGGCTCACTTTATCTTGTTTATAAAAAAGCAAAGTTTGATGCTACTGAAAACAGTAACCAGGCTCTGTTTTTTATTTTTTATAATTTTTTTTTATAATTCTGTATTTATTCCTTTGGAAAGTTTTTAATTTAAAGCAACTATGTTAATGTAAATAAAATTTTGGTTGGACTTAACATTGAATTGAAAGATTAACTAAGGTGAAGGTTGATATCCTTACAATGTTGAATTTTTCCATCCAGGAAGATGATACTTTTCTCTACTTTGGAGGTCTTCTTTCCTCTCCTTCAGAAAAGTTTTATTATTTTTTTTATGCAGAATGTATTTGTACATTTTTGACTAAGTATTTTCTTAATCAAAATTTTAAATAATATTATAATATTTTATATCTTTGTTTTATAAGTTAGGTTTAAAAAAATTATATAATCCTACTGGCATTGCAGGTATATAAAAAGTTACTGATTTTGAGATGTTAACCTTTTATCCAAAATCTGAATAGAACTATCTTAGTACTTCTAATATAATTTCAGTTTATTTTCTTGGATCTTATAATCTTATAATTTTGTCTCTTGATTTTTGCCCTTGATTTCTTTTTTTCTGATTTTTATTTTCTGGGATCACCAGAATAGTGGGCATCCTGTTTTGTTCAGATTTAATGAGAATGCTTCAGCATTTATATTCTCTTGATTTCCAACTTTATTGAATTGTAGGAGTTTAAATTCATAGGACTTATTTTGAATATTTTGTTGAACTTTTATATAAAATTACCTGGACCTGGTGTATTTTGGGGAAATAAATTTTTAACTACTTTTTTCATTTCTTCTGTGGTTATTGGTCTGAATTTTCAGATTTTTTATTACTTTTTGCACTTTGATAATTTAAATGTTCTTATATAATCTCATAGTTTTAATTTTATTGGTTAAGGAGTTGTATACAATATTCTCTTATAATAAAAAATTTCCATCTTATGATTATGTTTCACTTTATTCATCTTTTAGTTATTTGTCTTATCTCTTTATTGGTTAGACTTAATATACATATTTCTATTTTAGTATTCTTTTCAAAGACTTTATTTTTATTTTCTGTGAGTAAGTGTGTTCATGATACAAAGAAAAGACTCAATTATTGTAGTGCAATTAAACCATTAGTCTTTTAGAGAAGTTGTGTGGCTTGCCATCTAGATTAGTATGTGAAAGTAATTTAAAAGGCACAAGAGTTTAGGCTGAACCTATGAAAATAAAGTTAAAGTTTTTGTCACTATTTGTTGTTTCATCACAAGAAAACAACTGGGAAGATTTTCAACAATTTTGGAGAGTATGTTTGTAACAGTCTTACTCATTCTGTTTGGAGGATCCTGGGTGCACCTCCAAGAGATAGGTAGTCATCCTCTGTAGCAGCTGCAACTAAGGTAAACTGAGGCGAAAAAAAGGCTCTGTGTCTCCTGGAAGGAGCGAGATGCCACACGTGTTAATTCACAAAGACTGAATGAAACAAGTTCCAAACATCAATCACAAAACAAAAATTGTCTGTTCTGAATTGTAGGTGGTTTACTTTTGATTCACAAAGGCTGGCAAGTTTGAAAATAAATGTTAAAAATTCAGTGCCACAGAACTTGTTACTGATAAAAACAAACAAACAAACATGAATTTAAGAGAAGAAATGCCATTCTGGGCCAGACTATTATCTTCGTTAGGCTCAGGTAAGGCATAATATTGGCTCTGGAAGGTGACTCAGTAAGGACTTTTTATTTTTTAAGTCTGCCATTTTTGTTTACCTTTTATTCCATGAATTTTTTTTATTAATAAAATTTATTTTAAAATTACCTTTTGATTTCTTTTGTTTTCCTAGCTTCTTATTTGAATACTAATCAGTTATTTTGTAATAAAATATTTAAGATTGTGCATTTTCTTCTAAGTATCACCTTGGTTGCTCCCCATATGTTTTAATATGTAGTAGTCTCATAGTTGTTTATTTGTTAATAGATTAGCTTTGGTGGCTTTAAAAATACTCTACCTTTGTTGTGAACTTATAGTATTTAATTGTGACTAGATAATATGGCTTTTAAATTTCAGCTTTGAGGAATTCATTAAGAGATTTATTGTGACTTACACTTAGAGATATTTTTGGTAGTATTTCATAATTGTTTTTTTTTTTTTTTTTTTTTTTTTTGCCTTCTTATCCTGTCCTTTTCTGAGAGAGATAGGTTAAGGTTTTGTATTACAATTTTAACTTTGTGGATTATCCACATTTTTTTCTAATAGCTTTTGCTTTGCATTTTGATGGTATGCTGTTTAGTCATGATGGTTCTTGACTTCTCGGGGGAATTACAGTTTATATTATTATAAATCTCTCCTTGTCCCATTTCATGCTTTTTGACTTGAATTTTACTTTTTCTGATGCTAATAATAACACAAATGCTTTCTTTCATTGTGATTTGCTTGACATATATTTATGCTTTATTTCTAACCTTTATTTTAAGTAGCATATTGCTAGAAATTAAATCTTTAACTTTAATTGATATATTTGGTCTTATTCCTCACCATCTTATTTTATGTTTTTGTTTTATAATACTTTATTTTATATATATTTATTATTTGTATTTTCCCCCTAGATTAAATTATTTTTTCTATTTCTTTTATCTTTTAGTGGCTTTAAAATTTTTTCTATTTCTGTTCTTTATCTTAAAAATTTTAATGAACATATTGAAACATTTTTCTATGTAAAAAAATTAATGCTTAACTATATTCTAGTCTCACACCATCTCCATTTTCATGTACATTATCTGAATTTGTTGTAATCATCTAGATTTTGTTTCTAAGATCTCATTTATCGATGTTTACTTTTAAATAGACTTTATTTTTTAGAGCAGTTCTATATTTACAGAAACACTTTAAAAGATGATACAGCGAGTTCTCATATATCCGATACCCAGTTTCCCTTATTATCATTATTATTTTAATTTATTGGGATGATGTTGGTTAATAACATTATAAAAATTTTAGGTGTGCAACATTATAATAAAATATCTGTATACTCTACTGTGTTCCTACCACCTGAAATCTAGTCTCCTTTTGTCATCATATATTTGACCCCATTTACCTTCTTTGTCCACCCCCAACCCATCTTCACTTCTGGTAACCACCATTTTGTTGTTGTGTCTATGAATTTGTTTGTTTATTTGTTCTTTTTTTGTTGCTTTTTGTTTTATATTCTGCATATAAAATTATTATTATCATTAATATATTAGTATAGTATATTTGTTATAATTAATGAACCAATATTAATGATATTCTTAAATAAAGTTTGTGCTTTGTTCAGATTTTTGTAGTTTTTAAAAAGGTCTATACTTTTTCCATTCCAGGATTCCATTCCAGATATCACATCACACCTGGTTGTAATATCTCCTTAGATTTCTCTTAGCTTTCTCAGACTTTTGTTGTTTTTTTAATGACTGTATTAATTTCTTGTGCCTGCTGTAACAAATTACGACAAACTTGCTGGCTTAATATGATAGAAATGTATTCTTTCACAGTTCTGGAGACTAAATGTCTGAAATCTAGCAGGGCCACACTGTTTTGGGAGCCTCTAAGAGAGAATCTGTTCTTTTCTCTTCCAGTTTCTGGTAGCTTCCCTGGCATTCCTTTATCTGCCTCCACCTTCACATTGCCTTCTCCTATATATGTTTCTGTATTAGATCTCCCTTTGAATCTATCTTATAAGGACATTTATGATGGCATTTAATGGTCACTCAGATAATATAGGGTAATGTCTTCATCTCAAAATCTCAATTTAATGACATCTACAAAGACCCCTTTTCTAAATAAGGTAACATTTACCAAAATCTCAAGATTAGAACCTGACATCTTTGAGTGACCATTATTTAACTTACTACAATGACCTTGACAGTTTTGAGGAGTACTGGTCAGGTGTTTAATAGGATGCCTTCTATTTTTGTCTGTTGCTTTTCTCACGATTAGACTGGGATTATGGGTTTTTCAAGGTAGACCACAGTAGTAAAGTGCCATTTTTATCATAGGACATACATCATGGGTACATACTATTAACATGAATTATCACTATTGATGTTATCTTGATCACCTGGCTAAAGTGTGGTTTGTCAGATTTCTTCTCTGTAGAGTTACTCATTGTTTCCCACTTTTCCGTACTCACCTTTCCAGAAGCCACTGTGCATAGGCCACACTTTAGGAGTGGTGAATTATGCTTTCTTTCCTCGAGGGCAAAGTATCTATATAAATTACTTCGTAATCTTCATAGCAGCTTGTCTCATCTCCCCCATTTATTTACTTATTTAATTACTTACTTATATAATTTGGATTATAATCCAATATTGATTTATTATTTTCTTGCTAAAATTATTCCATTTTTGGCCATTGGGAGCTCTTTTGTGTCTCTGTGTTCCTTTGACATACACCCAACAGTGTAGATTCTCTCTCTCTCTCTCTCTCTTTCTGCCACATAAAATACTCTAGTATCTTGTATATTTTCTGCCCAGTTATAGAATTGGACATGTCTCCAAGAATTCCTGGATCCTTTTATTGGGGAATGGTATTAGAAACAAGATTTGGGTGGTTGGTGTGTGCTCATGCTATTGTAGTCATTTCTTTTAGGTGCTCTCAGCTGACAGAGCAAGGAAATATACTAGATTGATGTGTATACCAATCTAGTATATTCATAAATATTCTATAATATTCATAAATATTCATAAATATTTCTATATGTAATTATCTGTGTTTCTATTAACTAAAGATAAGTTCTTAGTGATGTCTACAGTTCTAATCCATTACTATATGTATCATACTTGCGTACTTCTCTTGCTTATCTGTAAATTCCCACTTTAATGGTAAGATACCTGGCTCCTATCATCTATTTGTTTAATTGTTAAATTCCAATATACATATATTGAAGCACAGAATTGTTAATTTATATCCCCATGGGAAACAACCTTACTGACTTGAGTGTGATGCCTATGTATACTTCCTTTGCCTTTAGTCTTACAGACTTCATTCATTTCCAAAGTTACTTAGGTCAGAACTTTTTAATTCCTTTGGTAAGTTTTTTTCCCCCACATACATTTATAATACAGTTAGGATTTTTGTCATAATCCACATTCCTTTCTAGAATCTCTTGATCTCCTAAATGATTTTTAAAATTTGAATAACTTAAAGTTCATTTTTTGCTTTGAAAAGTCCTTTGGGTACATGTATCTACCATTACAGTATCATATAGAATACTTTTACTGCCTTAAAAGTCCCTTGTGCTAAAAATCATCTGCTCAACTTTCTTATTCTCGCTAAGCCTCTGGCAACCACTGATCTTTTCACTAGCTCTATCATTTTTTTTTGTTAGCAGACTGTCATGCTATTGGAAACATTTAGTATGCAGCCTTTTCAGACTGTCTTTCACATAGCAATCAGGATTTAAGGTTTATCAATGTCTTTTTTTTTTTAATTTCTAACTTTCCTTTAATTCTAAACATAGGGTTGCATATATCTTTTCTAATTAGTGTTTTGGATTTCTTCAACATCACATACCTTAATGCCACAGTGTGAAATATATAAATGTTAGTGTATGCAGAGTCCACCCAGAGATGCCATGAGCAACTATGAGGCCCAGCCACTTCAGGTGGCTTTTGGAGAGTGCCATAGACTGAGTTTCCTCCAAATTCTTATATTGGAACCTAATCACCAATTTGATGGTATTTGGGGGTGGGGCCTTTTGTAGGTGATTAGAGACTTTATAAAGGAGACCTCAGTGAGTTCCCTAGCCCTTCCCTTTCGTGAAAATACAGGGAAGAAAAGACAGCTGCTTATGAATCAGGAAGTGGCTCTCACCGGATACCAAATCTGCTGACACCTTATCATGGACTTCACCTCCAGTACTATGAGAAATAAATTTCTGTTCTTTATAAGCCCACCTAGTCTATGGCATTTTTTTTATAGGAGCCTGAACAGTCTTAAGACAGGGAGTTTGCATGTTCGGAGTAAAGTTGTCAGATCCATTAAGTAATTAATTAAAAAGCTCTTTCTTTACTAGGTATGTAATATCCCCATGCACTTCCTTGAGGCAGTTTGGACATGGGACTGCAGTCTGGCATTAAGAAAGGTCTGGATTTAAATGCATGGCACTTAATTTTGATTTTTCTTTCCATGCAAAATATTGGGGAAGCCCTATTTTAATCTCAATCCATTCACACACACTGAACATCAATATGCCGAGGACTGAGTGAATTAAGTGAAACATAAGATAGTGTTCCAGCCTTTGAGAGGCTGAAGATTTTGGGGAAAAGATAAACAAATTGCAATGAAATGTTATAAGTGATATATAGATATAGATAAGAAAAAAAGTAACTCTATCTGGGAAGGTAATTTTTGAATAGATTTTATAGGTTGAGTGGGCAAGATGAAGAAAGGGTGGGCATTTGCAGGTTATTATCCATATGCCTCCCTGAATTTGTTCTTTGTTTACCTTACCCTATTCTGTATACTGGGGAAGCTGTTCCTTAGAGACTATATCAACTAGGATCCCTTCTGGCTTCCATTTGGTTTCATTCACTTGGATATAATAGCTGGAGGTCAGAGGGCAGGAAAAGAGGTTGGGATGTTTTAACTCCTCCTCCCTCACAGCTTTATTGCATTATTTTGCCAGTGGCTGGTCTCTCTACCTTTGTATCTGTAAGGTAAATTGGAGGCTGATATGACCATCACTATGTTTAGGGAAGATAAGAATGTGGCAGGAGGTAGTGCTAAGCACAGAGTGAAATGGGAAGAAACAGGATCAGGGAGACTAAAGAGTAGCGACCATTATAGTAGTTTCCGTAAAAAATGAGGAAGGTCTGTGTTAAGGTAGCGGAGGTGGGCTAGAGACAAGAGCACATTTGAAGAGAGATCACTGAGGTAGATACTAGAAGATTTAGTGACCAGTTAAAACAGGAATAAAAGAGGAGGTGAATATGACAAATTTTATAACTTGGTGATGACAGGAGCGTGGGAAGATGGGGCGATGAGGGAGAAGGGTGAGAAGATAATGAGTTTGGAATACAGTTTTGACCAGATTTAGATCTTTGTTGCCAGAAAGACATTGGGTTGTACCCTATGTACCTCTTTTTATTTATCAAGGAATTAAAAAATATCATAATAAGTATTTTGAAAAACCTTCTGTGTATAGTACACTTAACTACCATGCAGGAGTTAAAGAATGGGAGTCATTGGCCATAGAAGAGCTTATTTATGACTCTCAAATAAATTATTGATAATAGGATAAAGGAAACTTGTGCCCAATGCTTTAAAATTGTTAAATTATAAATGAAAATATTTTTAAATACAGAAGAGTGGAGAAGATTTGAGGCACTTGAAATGAGTGCAAAAATAACGAGGTTCTGTTGTCTATATGTTTTTTTTTTTTAATTCGGTATCATTCCTGGCAGCATTTATTTTTAAAGGGAGAACGTTATAAGCCATCACTGAAGTCAATTTCCAAGGCTAAAGTGTAAGGGATGATTTTCCTGTCATTTGTTCCCTGTACTTCCAGTGCTGTGATTATTTCAAGGTGAAAGGTGAGAAGAAATGCTCCTTACAGTTTATTCAGCTGGGATGTCAGTAATGGTAATCTCAGTCGCTATGGTATTTTAGCCTGTTGGCTCTAAAAGGATTTACTCTTTTTGCACAAAGAGAGAGAAGAATGGCGGTGCCAAAGATAAAAAGAAATGAGATTTAGAAAAAGTAGATTTCTGTGTACACAAAATAGCTTTTTATTCAGGAAAACTAATAGGAATTAGTAGTATTGTTTCACATAAAGGGCTAAATTAATGCAGTGTTGAAAGGTAGATGTACTTATAGTTTAAAAATTTATACTTCTCTATGACATTATTTGGTGAATTAAAAAATCAGGGATGAGTATAAGGCTATTTCTTCTGTTTTTATTTAAAACTTCTATTTTACATTTATAAACACATACACATAGTTTAATATAAGTCCCTTTTTATGTATCTGAGATAGTAGAAGACAGTGGGACAACCCAGGCACTGAGAAACTAGAAGTACTGTCCTTTCTGTAATTTCAGTCCAGGGCCAAATCTTTGTTTGACTACAACTTCTGAAAATGATGGCATTAGACAGGCTTTTGGGGATTCATTTAATATGTTTTGGAAAAGTTACAATAAACAAGGAGGTATAATATCACCTTGCTAGGATATTACAGACTTAGAGAAACTCAGTGGCCTTAGAAAGAAATAGATCTTATTTTTAATTGCTTAAGATCTTGGAGATGGTATTTTGGAAATCATATTCAACCCATTCATTTTATATATGAGAAAACTGAGGCTTGGGGACGTTAGGTAACCTAAGGTCTCATAGCTAGTTCCTGGCAGAGCTAAGACAATTTATGTTAAGCCCAGTGCATTTTCTGGGGTACCACACAGCAACCTTTGAGCACATCAGGGAAGAAAGTGAAGAAAATGGGGAGAAAAAGTGTGCTAGTAGGGAAACTCTTTTGCCACTAGAGCTTTTGGGTGTTTAACAATGCTTATTTACTATTTTCTCAATGCAGAGTTCACTATCTATTTCAGTGTGGAGGTTAAAGCCAGAAAATCAGATGAGAGTGAAAAGGGAAGAGGAGTCATGTATTGTCGGAAGCTTGGGGTTACTTTGATCTTCACTGTCTATGGGATTTGAGTAAGAAAGTCACAGCTTCTCTGGGCTTCAGGTTCCTCAGCTAGCACTTGCTTTTTGGTATTATTGTGATGGACATTTTCTGGCCACCCAACATCCATTTCTCCCTTTTTTGAGATGGCAGCTTGATTTCCTTCTTGTGATTTACTCTTCCCCCTCAGTGAGACTATTATTCAAGGTGTCCTGTGATTCACTCACCAAAGGGTGGGCATGCCATTCAAGCTAGCTTATCAGAGTCTCTCTGGGACTCTATTTCCCAAAAAGAATACAAAAAGGTGAAAGAATGCGTCTTATTTTTGGCTCATGTTGGCGGTGATTCCCTGAAGTGACATCCATCAGTTTCTGCTGCTTGGATTTCTGGAATTGCCCTCCCAGATGAACAGATGTTTCTTCTCCAATCTTCCCGTCAAGTCATTGAATTATTCAGGATCTTTCTATTTTAGTTTTCTGCTTAAATTAGCTAGATTTAGTTTCTATTGCTTACAACCTAGATTGGTATACCAATAGACTTATCATGAAGATAAAATAAAAAGTAAGCTTCTAATCAGATGGCTATTATTTTACATATGCATAATACTCCTTATATTCTTCACTGTTTTCTAAATTCTGTGTATAGGGGTCCTGATGTGCAGTCTGTTTGGTGTTACGTGTCTCAGCCATTTGAATATATAGTATATGCCTATGGAGTCAGGGAATTTGGGGTCAGGAGTAAGTATTCTTCATCTTAATATTTAAGTTTCAAGAGCAGATAGAATCTTAATTCTTTAGTGAGGGAAGAGATATAAAAAAGAAAATGTGCTTGAAGTCTCACAGATAGCCAAGAATGACCTGGCAAAACCTTGAAAGGTGAAAGGCAGGCAGATGCCTATAAGTAAGGGCTCCCATTTCTTATTTCAGATGATGTCAAGTCAGAGGCCTGAGCTCAGATGGAAATTCTAGTCAGAGCTTTAGGAAATGTTCCCCAGTTATTCCACATTTGTCTTGCTTCAGTACACAGAAGACTATCCTTTGTATTCTTCAATCTCACGTCACTACCCTTTGAGAGAATAAAACATTAAACAGGAAATACTGTGTCAGCCCTGAGGCTGCCCAGAGTCACCCCCCTAAAATAATACTGTTTTCTCTTCAAGGTTGGTAAAGCCTGTGAGAAACACATTATATACACTTTGATTATGTGAAGGAGAATCTTTTACATAAATACACATTATACAGTTTTCAAACTTTACTGTACACTAGAATCCCTTAGGGGGCTTGTTAAAAGGCAGTCTTCCATCTGTGGAATTTCTGATTCAGTTTGTCTAAGGAAGGTCCATCCTGAGAATGTTGACCTAGGGGAATAATTTAAAAAGTAAATTAATATGTTTATTGCTTACATTTTGGGGTACATGACCTTGAGACAAAGGAGGGGATTAAATTAGGATTATAACTTCAGGTGTGCAAAGAGAAAGGATTAATAATCAGCTATTACAAAATAGAATTTTAAGGCATGCAAGATAACAGGCTTGAAAATGAGACTAGGTTGATAAATAAAAGAATTTTATAAACTGCTTATTTCATCCCTTAACACATGAAGAGGCAAGTCAGTGAATCTGATAGTGAAATTTTTGTTCTTGTTCTGTTTTGCTTTTTTGATCATAGAATTTTTAAGTATGGAAGTTCTTGGCAAAACTGAAAGAGGGGAAAAAAAAGGAGAAACTGGTTTTCTTCACCTTCCTGGACTAAGGGTAGGAAAACCAGTTGTGAGATATATGTTCCTTTCTAGGCTGATGTCTTGGACGGAGGTCAGAGATATAGGGACTCCTCCCCTAGTTCTCACTGTAGTCTGGAAGTAGATATCTCAGCAATCTGCACAGCCACATCCAAGCTACCTTACCTCAACATGGTTGGATGGAGAGAGAATCTGAGTTTAGGTGCCTTGAGTCTTCTTTAGATGCCACATAGTGTGGGACAAATCCAGAATTTCAATTCTGCTTTATGGAGGGATGGAGAAGGTAGCTGAATGTGCCGATGGGTTTATTTAAAGGAGCTTTCCTTCTGATGGGGACCAAGTCCACAGCCAAGGGCTATAGAGTGGACACCTGAACCAGCGGTGAGCTGGGTGTCTCAGTCTCCCTTAGGAAGATACAGCCCTAGTGAGAGCTTGGATGGGGCCCAGTTCTAGAAGGAGGTGACCAGTGCTAAGGGACAACATTGCCACAGCCAAGAGATTACCTGTAACCTTCAGCAGCAACAGATGCCCACAAAATGATCAAGAATAGGCCTGATTGTGCTTAACTGGTCAGCAATCCATGGAGCAGCCAGACCAGCCCCTCTGCTGTAGAGATCAACAAGGGCCCAGAGAACAACTTGTAGATGAGAGACTCATTTCCCTGCCAAAGCCCCCAGGCCATGTTCCTCTTTCACATACCAATGTGCTTTCTTAAAGAGGAGGGGAAGGGCTCAGAACTTTGAAACAGTGAGATTTACTTGAGTCTTTTAAGCAGACTGAGTTAAATTATTAGTTTTAACTGAGGTTACGAGATAGGACTACCTGCCCCGCCCCACCATACACACACACCTGCTACTATGCAATTTCAGGGAAATAAAGACTGTACAACTAGAGGTGGAATTGTTAGCCTGTGTACCAGGAAAATCCAGCAGTGTCAGGCATTGTTGAGTACAGGGATTCAAAGAACATCTGCAGGTCTGTTTTATTCTTTATTGACTCTATTTTTAGGCAGGATTTAAAAAGCAGTGGTAAAGAGGATCACCAGCAGCTCATTATGCTTGATGATACACGAGCATACTGATCAACCCTTCCAAAAGGACTCTGGCCTGTTGCTGGGTCACATGCCACCCATGTAGTGGGAGGGATGGGCTATGCAATTGATGTCCTTGCCTTGTAGGGGAGGAGCCTTTTATGAAAGGAAAAAAATGTTGTACTAACTTTACCTGTAAGGGATGTTCTAGAATTTAATTGTGGCCAAATTCCCCACTGTGATCATGATCCCACCTGATGCCTGGGAGGAAACAATCTATTAGAAATTATGAAGTACCCCAGTGTCATTTGCATATGTGCTCCTGGATTTTGGAATCTGTGAGAGAGTTTGAGGAACCAGATCCTCCAAAACTGTGACATTACATAATTTGAGCACAAAGTTCCATGTGTTAGGGAAATAGTTGACACAGGATGTCATTATCTCAATTTGAGTGTCTGCTAGGTCTTCCCTCTCCCTCTTCTTCACTTGTTTGTCTGATTTATCCTCAGGCAGCACTTCCAGGAAGCCCTCCGAGTGCTGGAATAAGTGCCTTTCTGTGGCTCCCACTGCATTCCTATGAATGTGATCACATAATTTATTTCTAAACTGGGACATACTTGAGATTGATATTATTAATACTAATTTAAAAAATTATGCTAAAATAACAGGTATAAACTGAAATTGTCTCAGGCAATGGGACATGTAGTTCTCCTATATACGGATACCCCACTATGATAATTACTTCACCACTAGCTGATGAACCATTTGATGATGGAGATTATTTTTTTATCCCACATGCTCAACACAGTGCTTGATAAATGCTTTTTAATGTTAAACAAAGAAACTTCCTCTAGTTCTTGGGAGCTGGCAGATTTAGTCTCTCTAGAGGAAGGGGGTTAATACATTCTTTAGGTACATTTGATCAGTTCCCTTTTCCTGTTTATTCTTGAATATTGTCACAGATGTATGTTTTAAAGGTCTTCCTTCTGTATCTCTTCAGTGTGGATGAGGCTAATTACATGATTCTACTTGGTAAGATCTGAACCACCAACAAAAAGGAATGAGGCTGCTTCTACTAGTGTGCAGATCCAGTAACGAACCCCCTTCTTTTGCTTTATTTGAAAATTCTTGTTTCCTATACATCACACTATAAACCAACAGCCTAAACATAGCAATAGCTTAATTTATTTTGCTTTTTTATGGAAGGTTTGTATATAAATGTATTTCAAAATATAATCTTTTAAACTCGCAGATATTCATAATCATTTACAAATGATAAAAAAGTTGTCAAATACTTGTAATTATAGAAATTGTTACTTAAATTACAGGAAGCTTAGAAAAGCTTTATTGCTGTTTAGTTTTGTTTGAATGCTCCTGAGTGTGCTATTGAGAGCTTTGATATATCAAGAGGGCTGAAAGATGGAAATGGCCATAGTGTTTAAGTTATGTTTCACTTAAATCCATTTAATTAACTATTTTCACAAACATGGTGTTCTTTTGTAAGAAATATTTTAAAAATCATTTTTTTCTCTGTTATCCTCTATAGAATACTGCCCCCCCCCAAAAAAAACATTATCCCCACATGCTTTTGTATTTCTCATTCTTTGGTTTTCTTCCAATACACGTATATAATTATATGTTCATGTTGTCATGGTGATTCAGGGCTAGAATTGTGAGACTGTTATAATCACTTGCCTAAGCTTGAAATCCGCTGTCCAGCCCAGCTAAATCAGTAATGTAATGATAGATGGTCAATGTATTCTTTGCTGTGAATTAATCTGTTGTTAGGATATTCTTAAACATATTTCTTTAACTGCCAGAATTTATTCAGTGTATAGCTTCAGTTTGTATTATAGCATTTAAGAATGTGGTTCTTCAGCTTCTTATATTTAATTTCATTGTGATATAAATTTTCTTTTTTCAAAATCATGTTAAATCAGAAGATACCTTTCTTCTTAGCAGTTTTTTGTCTCTCTCTTAAAAAACATAGTTTTTTTCCGAAGAGAATATGTATTTTTAATGTACAAAAGTAAAACATTGGCATTTAAAATAGTAAAAAAATGTATAACTCCATGAAATAACTTCTCTATTTTAGATCCCCCCAGATTTAATAATACCACAAGATAAACACCATTAACAGTTGCAAATATCTTTTCAAATTTTTTCTTTTTGCCATAAACTGGATCGCACTTTGCACACTGTCACCTAACTTTTTTCACTTAATGTATCAGTAATCTCTCTAAATGTCAGTGCATATTGATTTACTTTATTTTCAATGTCTACATGATATTCTATTGTATAGGTGCAGTATAATATCATTGCTAATTATAAATTATAATAGCATTGATGAACACTGGCTACATTTTTTTTTTTTTAGTCTATGTGTGTTTTTGTGGGAAACATTTTTAGTCATTTTTACCTCTAAGCTCAATCATAATAATCAATCTAAATTATGCTTATAGTGGGTTGAAGAAACATGTCCACCTAGAACCTCACAATGTGATTTTATTTGCAATAGGGTCTTTGCCAAAGTGATTAAGTTAAGGATCACAAGATGAGATCATCCTGAATTTAGGGTGGATCAGTGACTGAGGTCCTCATAAGAGGAAGGAAAGGGAGTTTTGACACAGAGAAACACAGAGGAAAGAAGTCCTTGTGAAGACACAAGCAGAGGTTGGAGTAACATGTCTAAAGTCCAAGAAATACCAAGTATTGCTGGCAGTCACCAGAAGCTTAAGAGAGAAGCATGGAACAGATTCTCCCTCAGAGCCTCCAGAAGGAACTAACCCTGTTGACCCTGGCCTACAGAACTGTGAGAGAATACATTTCTTTTGTTTTAAGCTATTACCAGATTTGTAGTAATTTGTTACAGCAGCTTTGGGAAACTAATTTAATCCCTTAATCGGTTCTTCAAATCCTTCATTGGTTCCCCTGCAATCCTCACGAAGTCGCAAGGTCAGAGTGCCCCATCTCCCTCCCTGGTCTTTTATCTGCCCTTTCCCTCCCTGATCCCTGTAGTCCATCCCATTTAAGCTATTTGAGGATTGTTGCCCATATGAAGATTATTTGCATTTTTTTCTGTATCCCCACCTTTGCAGACCACCCATAGCCAGCTGTAAGCCCTCCATGACCCCACTCTTGAAATAATCTTTACACAAATGAACTTTGTGTCTTTTTTGAAGCACTGTGCCTTTCTACTATTAAGTGTATGTGTACTCAGCATTCTCACTAGGTTATGGGCTCTTCCAGGACTCAGTCTGTGTCTTATCTATTTCTCTATCCTCCATGGGGCCTATTGTCAACTCAATGTTTGTATCCCCCTCAGATTCATATGTTGAAGCCCTTACTCCCAGTACAATGATATTTGGAGGTAAGTTTTTTGGGAGATAATTAGGTTCAGATGAGGCCATGGAGGTAAGGCCCTTATAAGAAGAAAAATGATCATGAGAATTTTCTCTTTCCATGCATGCACACTGAAGAAAAGCCATGTGAACAAAGAGCAAGGAAGAGGCTGTCTGCAAGCCAGGAAGAGAGCACTCACCAAGAACTGAATCTACTAGCACCTTGATCTTGGACTTCCCAGCTTCCAGACAATGAGAAATAAATGTCTATTGTTTAAACCACCCAGTCTGTGAATTTTGTTAGCCGCTTAAGCAGACTCAGACAGGGCCTGATTTAGTGTCTGGAACACTGAAGATAATTAATTCATACATTTTTATGAAGTATAATTGATATACAATATTATATTTGTTTCATGTGTACAACATAGTGATTCTAAATTTGCATACATTGCAAAATGGTCATCACAATATGTCTAGTTACCTACCGTCTGTCACCATTTAAAGTTAATACAATATTATTGACTTTATTCCCCATGCTGTATATTACATTCCCATGATGTATTCATTTTACAACTGGAAGTCTGTAACTCTTGATCCCCCAGGACTTAATGCAGGGGCTGGGCAACCAGTAGGAGTTTATATATGCTGAATAAATGAATGAATGAAACAAAATCATAGTCATTCCTTAATTTCAAAGGTGACTAAAAAGTTTTGCATATATGTGAACATCCTCTATGGCTGCAAAGGCTTGGCAGTTACTGTTTTGTCATTTTATGATCAATATCATAAAAGGCATATTTTCTTTTTGGGATGCAGAAACAAAGGGATATGTAATGGGCATTCCCTAAAACATTTTCCTATACATAGAAATGTCAAAAG
Source organism: Macroglossus sobrinus (assembly GCA_004027375.1). Lineage (NCBI taxonomy): Eukaryota > Metazoa > Chordata > Mammalia > Chiroptera > Pteropodidae > Macroglossus > Macroglossus sobrinus. The sequence continues at coordinate 954,142 of PVKZ01000314.1, read as the reverse complement.
AAAATTCAGAGAGCTTTACTTCACATGAATATTTTATTGAGTGAGAAACAAGCTGTCAACGGAAGTTTAGAACAGGGTTACTTTAAATGGAAAAGTGGTTAGAACTTGCTCTCAGTAGTTACAGCTCTGTTTATAAAGCATGAACAAGTAAGCACATTGTCTTCTCTTGTGGTTGATTACTGGAAACACGTTCTTTTACATTGCATAAACTTGAGTGTAGCTAGTTAACTAGGAAGTTGTAAGGTTATGCTGTCAGGACATATAAATTTAAGTTTTATTTAAGGAGGGTCAGCATATCAGGTGAACTAAGGTACTTTCAGTTTTGCTTATGGACTATGAGTTTTGGTCTAGTGGTATATTCAAACAGTGTCCTCTAGTTTGGTTTTCCTTTAACAGAAATAAATGTGGGCATCTAGGATCACAGTACCTAGGATTAAATCTCAGCTCTTACACTTCATAATTGTGTGACTTTTTGTAAACTGCTTACTTTAACCTCTTTAAGTTTTGGAATTCCTCATCTTTAAAGTGGGAATAAGCAATAGGTTTCCATAAAGATTAAAGAGCTAATATACACAAAGCATGTAGAACAGTGTCTGATACATAGCAAGTGCTTGACAAATGCTACTCTTATTAATACCATCATCATCATCATCAAGATCACCGTCATTGTCTAGAGTGAGGACAGTGCTATTTCACCTGTTTCTATTAGATCAGAGACAGTTTCCATCTCAACCTTGCCATCTCTTTAACTTACCCTCTCTTTAACCTGACTCTCTTACTCTAAGTGCCAGGCCCTAGGCAGGACCTTTCTGTTCACACTTGACCAAGAGGAATTAATAAAATGCTTTTAGTTTGAGGTGGGTCTTATTTTTATGAGCCATTATTTCTGTCAAAAACAATAATTTAGTTGAATTACTTAACATAATATTTAAATTTCCCAATTTCATTTTCTAGTATAAATGTTCTGAATGAGACAGACATGGTTTGTTCCCCATGGCATTTACGAGGTGGTGAAGACAGACTAAATGAAAACAAACACACAAACAAAAAACTAATAAAATAATAGTGAATTGAAACAGGTATTCTGAAGGTCACAAAGAAGATTCTGAGGTGGTGATAGAGAAGAGCAAGGTTGCATGGGGGCAGGATGGTTTCTAGGGTAGCTGGGGAAGGCTTTCTGAGGAGTGGACATTAAGGATAAATTGGTAGGATAAGAATGAGTGTGACACAGAAGCTGCAGTAAGAACATTCTAGATAGAGACAAAAAGTACCAAAGTGTCAAAAGAGATGCGGGCAGAGGAAGAGGCTGTAGGAGATAGTTTTGTAGGGATGTGCAGGTGCTAGACCATGTAGGAAATGCCAAGTCTTGGGAAGGAGTTTGGATTTCATACTAAATACAGCTGCAAGCCTTTGAAAAGTTTTAAACAGTAGAATTTCAGGAGGATTACTCTTATGGCTGTGAGAGGACTAAGAAGGGAGATGGGCCTTGCTGGAGGGAGGAGGGGAATGAGAGAGGTCAGTGAGTGACCACTATGCCAGTTCAGGCAGAGATAATGATGTACAGCCTGGGTTTCAGCAGCCCATAAGAAGCAGATTAGCCATGTATTTGGAATATAAAATCAAAAAGCCTTGTTGATTGATTGGATCTGGGATCTGTGGGAAAGGGAAGGATCAGAAATAATGCCAGTGTTTTAAAGTAATAATAAAAGAAATGTTGTAACTCATGACATCAGTCATGATTCTCGTCAACAAATAATTTTTATCTAGGATACATGCAGGTAGGGTTAGCATCTGCAGCTATAATACTGTATAGCTATCTGTTTTCAAATTCATTCAAGTTTCTCTAATACTAAAGTTGTTTAATTGCTCAAATAATTGTTACTTGATTAGTGACGTTATTAGTTATCAAAGTAAATAGAGTGTTTTAACTTTTGATTAGGACAGTTAAACTTTGCTAAATCAGATTGATTGCAGATTTGACTTAAATGGTTTGTTATGTAACATTTTCAAGGAAAATGTTTCATCAAAACTAAACTAAGTATTTTACCGCCAAATAGAGATCCCATAAGATCTACTTTAATGGTTGATAAGATGGTTTTAAGTAGCATAGCATAGCAAGTATATTTATTTTAATGTTTCTATAATTGTTGAACATTTTAATCTCTGGTAGATTAAACACATCCATTTCAGTTTTATTTATGTTATTTCCTTGACAAGATCCTTTTCAAAATAGATAATACAAATACTATTTTATGTTTAAATTACTCTAATTTGTTATTAATAGAGTACCAGTAACAGAGCTTTAGATTTTTATACCTTAGTGAATATTTAAATGTGTTCAAAGTACCCAACGTTAAATACATCTGCTTAAGAATTGAAGTTGAGCAGAACTGCAAAGCATCTGTGAGGTTGCTTATTGTTCTATATCATTAATCTTAAATGATATTTCTTATTTAACATCCATCCATGAAACTGTAATAGGTTAACTAATCTTGCATATAAGCCCTTCACAGTTCTTGACAGAGATCTCGCTAAACTATGAAACAATACTTGTGTTCTTTTATAACCTACAACCCAAATGGTAGTTTAGCCTCTGTCTGAACATTAAAATGTTAGGGACCAACCCCTAAATGAGCTCATTCCATTTCTGAACTATGTTACATTAGAAACTTTTTATGTTGATATGAAATTTTTCTCTGTAGCTTTTACTCATTAATTTGTTTAATTTAAGACAATCTATTTCCCTTTTCCACACACACAAAAATGTGTGAATTTGCATCTACACCCATGCCTACATCAACCCCTCCCCCTGCATCTACCTCCCATGTGCATCACAATCAGTGTCTTTGTCTGTGTATCTGTATGTGTTTTTAGAGTCCTCTGGGAACTCCTCTAAGTCCAAGTTATATATCTCTACTTCCTTCAAAGGTTCCTCATCTTAAATTCTTTGGGCCTCTTTCTGAAGACATTTCATTTTATCTGTCTTCTCTCTGTGGCATTAACTTAAATTAATATGAAGCAAAAAATATTATTTTGAAAGGTGTTGACTTTTTCTAGTTTCTAAAGCTTTTTTTTTTCCCTTGAAGGAAACAACTGTGTATTATCAGTTGTCCTCTGTTGGACAGACATCATTGCCTTTAGTAAATTTGGGGATTATTACCATTTTGAAGGTCTGCTACCTTAGGTACATTAGGTTTATGACTCTGTCATTCTTAGAATTTGAAATTCTGTCTCTACTCTCAGTTTGAATAATCTGACCTTAGGAGAATGAGGCCCCTTCTCTTCCACAAACATTGAATGTGCTAGTATTTGGACTTTCAAAGATGGAGCTGTTACAGCCCCTACCCTGAAGAAACTCATGGTCTAATGGGGGAAACAGATATGCCATAATTTATTTCATAAAATCCAATCTGTTTTATAATAGAGATATTCACACCATGGCAAAACTTTGAGATTCTTCTGACAACTTCTGAACTTAGAGAAGGTATTTTAGGACTTTAAGTTTTATTGGTTGTTACCTATAGGAAATGCATTTTAAACCATTACCAGTATGTATTCATACTCACAATTGAAACAACATTTTTAATTAAAACAAAATTTTCATGAAAAAGTACTCATGCCTAATACAGACACTGCATTCTAACATTGCCTATTCTTTTTTTATTCTTTTCTTGAAATAAAACCTCTAATCTTGACACAGTGTAAGACAATGCAGACCCTTGAGATGAGTCAGATATTGCCAGATGAAGTAGGAAAGTGTATTCAAGGGCAAAGAATGACTTGTACAAAGGTCCTGAGACAGGAAAGACACTACGGGTAGAAAGGAGCTAAAGTTCAAACTGGGAAGATAGATGGGCACCAGTTTATAAAGGTTGTAAAAGGTAATGGATAAGGCTAAAATTGTACATTACTCTTGACTAGTACTTCTCAGACCTTAACATACATATAATCACCTGGAGATTTTGTTACAGTGCAGATCTAATTCAGTAGGCCTATAGCAGGGTTCCAGCTGCTACATTTCTAACAAGCTCTGTTTCTAACAAGACACATTTTGAGAAGCAAGGCTCTATACTATGGGGTACCATAGAAGGGTTTTAATAAGAGCAGTGGCCTGGCTAGAAACATTATTGTATTATCCAGGTGAGAAATGAATTCTGAGGATTAGAGAGGGAACCCAATTTTGGAGATTGTAGTATTTGCTCAAGTTATAGCATCTTCAGATCCAAATCAGAGCAAGAGGAGTTTGAAAAGCAGGGAAGAAACTGTAGAGAAATTTATAAGATATAATTCAAAGGTCTTGGTGACCAATTAGAGGCTGACAAAGGAAGACCAACAAGGATGGATCTGGAATTTGTTGCTTGAGGAACTAAGTGCTACTTTTTACCAAGATAGAAAGAGTTCATGTTTGTCTTCTCTCTCCCTCCCTCCCCTTTTTCCTCTCTCCCTCTCCCTGCTTCCTCTTCCGCCTCTTTCTATTTCCCCAAGCTCTGTCATTTTCTGCAGGGTTATAGAAGACAATGAGTCTGGTTTTCAACACACTGAACTTGAACTTGAGTTGACTTTAGGACTGGGCCAGAATGGATTTGGGAGTCATTAGTGTATAGATCACAGGGGATCTTGAAGAGGGAGGCAGGACCAGAGACTGTGGAAAGAGGAGAGGATCAAAGCAAAAAGCTTTCGGGATGAGGGAAGAGTCCCTCAGTAAAGTTGGTGGAGCCAGAAACATGAAATTGGGAGGATTGGCAAGTCAGAGAGGTGGCCTGGGTCCAAGAAGCCAGAGGGAGATTTTTAAGAAGGATGAGTTAGAGAGTTCATAGACAGTGAATAAATCAAAAGAGAGAATCACTGCTCTTCTTGAATGAAGTCATAGAGAGAGAACACTAGGGAGTCAATTAAAGAACCTTGAGAAATGATTATATTTTTTCAGTGATGAGAGACTGTACGTGACCTGAGGAAAGGGCTAGAAGGTCTGGGTACCGTACACCAAGGAATAAATGAACTCATATCAATTAACTATGAGGCACAGAAGAAAGGAAGGATTCAAATGTGTTTTCGATATTTGGGTTTTATCCACTTAGAGTAACTCATGAACAGAATCAGAGAAGTTAGGAGAGGAAGTTTTTTTTGGTGGAATAAGGAACTAGAGATGTTTTGGATATGTTGATTTGAGGATTTAGTGTTAGAGCCTAATAGAAATGTCCTGTAGCTTATCTGAAATATGGCATTAGTTTGGGAGGTCAGAAGTGGAAATGTAAAATTTAAATCCACAAAGAAGTGGCTTTAAGAATGGGGTTCTCTGTAGTTATGAAAAAGGAAGAGCACATGGTTTAGACCTTGTATCAATTTATCCTGTCTCATTTAGAGAAGTCTATTTATATATTACATGTCATTACTCCAGTTATATGTCACTAGAATGGTTCTGTTCCTTCATATGCTTCAGTAAGGGCTCTATTGATATAATGATGGCTGTGTTGATGGCAGGGGAGAACATGTGAAGAAGACAATAATGAGCTCGAAACTGCCAAGCAGAAGTTCTGCTTCCCCAGGGAATTGGTGATTAATTCATTTCCAACGAGCATCTAACCAGCTCTACAATTTAATCTAAATATCATCTCAATCTGTCCACATACCTGCCTGGATCCCTTTCATGGGCTGTTGACACATATAATGCCATTCTTTAAATTAAAAAAAAAAATGTTTCCTCTGGGCAGAGAAGTTACAAAATGGCACCTCTTCTTCCCAGCTATTGAAGTCCACCCTCAGGATATACCACTTGTTGAGCATAACTCCTGGCTGGATTTTACCCTCATTTGCCTCCTCTGGCTTCTGGGTGAAGTGTACAAATTCACAACTGACTTTACCTTCCTTTGCCCCATTCCCTCTCTTTTCTTTCTTTTTTTCTTTTCTTCTTTTTTCTTTTCTTTTCTTTTCTTTTCTTTTCTTTTCTTTTCTTTTCTTTTCTTTTCTTTTCTTTTCTTTTCTTTTCTTTTCTTTTCTTTCCTTCCTTCCTTCCTTCCTTCCTTCCTTCCTTCCTTCCTTCCTTCCTTCCTTCCTTCCTTCTTTCTTTCTTTTCTTTTCTTTCTTTCTTTCTTTTCTTATCTTCCTTCTCTTCCCCTTCCCCATTCCATTTTATCCCATTCCATTGGATAAGAGAAAAGAATTGAAGAGCTCAGTAAACATTTTCATATCCTTTTTAAAAAAAAATTGTGGTAAAATATATATAACATAAAATTAATGATTTTAAAAAGTTCAGTGGCATTAAGTACATTTATATTGTTCGACCATCCATCTCCAGAACTCTTCATGTTGCAAAAATGAAACTCTGTACCCATTAAACAATAACTCCAAATTCCCACATCCACCCAGCCCCTGGCAACCTCCATTTTATTCTGTCTTTGAATTTGATTACTCTAGGTACCTAATATAAGTGGAATCATAATAGTATTTGTACTTTTGTGTCTGGCTTATTTCGCTTGGTATAATATCTTCAAGTTCATCCATGTTGTAGCATGTGTCAGAATTTCTTTTTAAGGCTGAATAATGAATGTGTATACCACATATTTTTAATCCATTCATCCATTGATGAATACTTGGGTTGCTTCCACCTTTCTGGCTATTATGAATGATGCTGCTATAAACATGAGTGTACAAATATCTGTTTAAGTCCCTGCTTTCAGTTTTTGGACTGAAACTAACATAACATATATATTGAGAAGTGTGATGTCTGAATTAGATGGTACTTTCATATTCTTGAACTTTGATTTTTATTAACTGAAAATTATTAAGAAGTCTAGCACTTAGTTTTGACATTTTTTTCTTTCTACAAGGAAGAATACGCATGGAGCTCATGTACCAAGTTATCTGAATTTGGGTCTCTTCTTTGCCTTCAGTGATGCTCTGTCATGTTCCTGGCGGTTAATACTATCTTGGGAGATTCCATAACTTTCCAGTTATTTTTAGTTACTAAATACTAGTACAGCCCAATTAAATTAGGCTTCCCCTTTCCCCACCCTTCTCCTACCCACTAGTTCAGGCTTGGCTGAGGGCCCAGCAGGGGTAGGGGTAAGGTCTGCTGTTCCATGCCTGTCCCTTTCTGTCTTCAGGTTCAAGTTCCCTGTTATGTAAGAGGAGGGAAAGGGATAAGTACTCCCCTTTTCTAGATATTTCCTTTTAGAGTCCTTTCCTTGGTTTTAACCTACAGTCTCTATATTTCACCACCCCTGCAATTGATTAGATCATTACTCAGTCCTGTTGTTGAAACTTCTTATGCTTTTTGGTTTTGTCCTTTGTGCTCAACTGATTGGATACATATCCTGTGTATGTTGGTATGTGCATATCTTCCCAAGTTCATCCTCGAGTCTCTTTGCTTGATTCCCCTGTTGTCAGATACCTTTGGTAAACCATACATGGACAGTTTCTTGGGAAGGGAACTTCGTAGATTTTATTTGTTTACATTTTAGAGCTTAAGTTTACTTCCCATTTGTGGAAGCACATCTTATTTCCAGATCTCAGTGCTAAGCCCTGAAACCAGCTTTGGCATAGACTCCAATTTCCTCCCTTGCCTGGCCTATCTCTGTTTGGTAAATACTGCATGCTGCTTGGTGCCCTTCCTAGTACTACTCCTTCAACATAAACTAAACCTTACAAAAATAGGAGTCAAAAATATTTGATTTTTCTTAAAAAAATTAAATTTTAAAAATGTATAAAAAATAAATTTCACTTGAAGTTATGTTATTCAGGAATAACTATTATTGCTACTTTTTAATGCACATATATATGTTATATATGTATATTTGAGATCACATAATAGAGTTTGTATCCTGAATTTTTTTACTTAGTATGAATATTTTTTCATGTCATTAGGAAACATGATCTCTAATGGGCATATTGCATTCTATTGTACTTACTTACTACAATGTAGTTAATAATTTTCCAGATTTGGAACACTTATAGTAATAATAATAATACCTAATACTTTGTGCTTACTATATAGTAGTCATGCCTGAAATGCTTTGCATATATTAACTCATTTAATTCTCATAACACATTTTTGAGATCCCCATTTTACAGGTGAGAAAACAGGCACGAGAAGGTTAATAACCAAAGTCATAAAGTTGTGATTGGAAGTTGGTCAAGTTGTAATTGATACTCGGCTAGTCTGGCTCCAGAACTGTCTGACTCATTGTATAATAAATACCTTCGTAGGGGGAAAAAAATCTTTTTTTGTATATCTGATAGTTTCTACTGGGAAGATTTCTAGAGGTAGGAAGAGTTAGGAAAGCTTCAGACTCTTGAAGCATGCTGTCCAGTTGCCCTCTGGAAAGGTCATATCAATCTCTATTTATGTCAATAGTGGGAAGAGCTTGCCTGCACATTGGCTTCCACCAGTGTTGTTTAATTCCTCTTTTAATAAACTTGCATTTGGGATCTCTCCGAATGGTTAAAATAGTTGAAGGATCCAGGGCTCCCCTAAAAACAAAAACAGTACAATTTTATGGAAATGTGGGGTCGTTTATATATATGCCTCAGATAATTTATAACCTTGTTTCATTTATCTATACATAAATAACCTTCCTTATGTCATCACTCTATATGTGTCAGCATGTACTAAAACTGCTTGTGCCCAGGATTTGGGAGTCATTTCACCTGTCCATGGTGCCTTTCAAAATGTAGTCTTATTTTGACAACTGCTGTCATAGGTAATATTCTTGGTATTTTCTCAAGCTTTTAAGCAGTTGAAAGTCCTTTTATGTTAATAATCTTATATGACTCTGGCTTTAAAAAATTAGCATAGTAAAAATACATCCTGCTTACATGTATTTTTATTTTGCATTAGCTTTATGTAATGTGTATAAAGTGTTACACTGTACCTGCATTCACAAGTTATAGTAATTTTTGGTAACCTGGGTTTTATCTCTGGAACATAAGTTTCCTACTGCCATCCTAAAATTCAAGGAACATTTACACGAGCAGCCAAAAATCCCAATTATAATTTTTTAAAAGTAAAATTGAAGAAAATTCCATGGAAATATACTGAGGAAGAAAATTTTAGTAACTTCTACAGTGATTTGGACAACTGCAACTGAGAATCAAAATTATTTCTTGTGACTGGCTGAAAATTAATCACGTATCTTTCACTAGTTCTTTGGATTAGTGCCTTATCAGCACTCTTTTCTGAAAGAATCTTCATTGAATCACGTTTCATTATGCTTCATTGAGATTCTCTGTCTTGTAGTTGTAGGTATAGCTTAGTCTTTGAAATGCTTTAGATTCTAAGAAGTAAATGCATGAGAGGCAAGCAAGAGGCTGGTAATCTGGAGCAAATAAACACAAATTCTACTGTGTAATATTTTGAAGCCTGTGTTGCTTGCCATTCTTTTTAGTTTTTATTTTTAAGTGTAACTCTTGGTAGAAGCTTTGTCTCCAACACAATGCTGTTGTTAATAGAGAACGAAATGACTGGAATTGTGCTGAGGAAAAAAAAGTCGGCTGAAGGATTTAAAGCAGACCACTGCAAACCAAACGTTGCAATTATCTGCAGCTGAAAACAAGTAGCTTTTAATGTGTCCATTTGGCCAAGAAGAGAGAATTACAGACCATTGCTCTTTTCCTCTCTCCTCTCATACTCTTGTCTTCTTCTCCTTTATATAGTTTATCATCCATAATTTCAGGATGTATTTTGCTTCTTTAAGCTGTTTTATCTGTAGGCTTATGAGGTCACTCATGTGTGAATTCCTTTGTTAGTCATCTCACCTTTTGCCTTGATGATAGAAAATTGATCAGGCCTAAAGTACAAGTTCAATAGACAACCCCCTTGGTCCTTTGTCTAGAAGAATAGCTACCATTGAAGGCCATGAGCAGGTTGCTATTAATATGACAGCCTGCTCTATCTCCCACTGTAATTTATAATGAAATACCTAATCTCCATTATTTTGATCCAAGCAGGCGATCCCATGAAAAAGTCTTTTCATCCAGTTCCCAATGGCTGTTACATGAGAAATGGCAAACCAATAATTTTTGTCAAGTTTTTTAAGCCAACAGAAATGCTTTTCCACTGCTACAGTTTCAAAAGGCACAGATAAAGCTCATTCACTGAGATGAATGAAAAAGCCATCTGGGGTTTTTCTTTTTGACTTCCTTTCCTTTTCTCCATCCTTGTAATCAAATTTGAGCAAAATCAAATGGGGCTTTCTATGAAAGTACCTTTTGTTGATCTGAACGAGCTGGTAATTTACAAAATACCCTTCCTTTGTGAGGAAGGCTAAAGAAAAAAAGAATCAGTAGCTTTTAAAGCTGGGCCTTAGTGGGACTCTAAATGCAATGAAAGCAGTCTGTGTTGAGAGATTGAAATGCATTTCAAAGCCAGGCCTGACTCAGGGTACAAGGAAGAACAGACCTATATGCATTTGTAGGAAGAAAAATGTGAATGGAAAAGGGAGAAAGGGAGAGAAACAAGGGGAAAATCTGGATAATACATTAAAGTAACCATAATTTTGGAGATGCATTCATCTTATTGAAATTGCGTACGTAACCAGTGATACTGAAGTCGGATATTTGCTCAGACAGGATGCTCAACAATTTTAGCCTTTACTTTAAAGTTTGGAGCTGCATAGGTTTGTGGAGAAAATCGGCTCGTGATGTGTGTGATGTTTTTCTCCAACTTTTTCTTCTTTGCTTTGGGATCTTGCGGGAAGTACCTCAAGAAAATCTGGATGTTAATTTTCAGACAACTAATACTTGCTGTTTTTCCTCTTTTGCCTGCTAGATTTCCTCGTGCCTGTCTTCTTAACCCCTTTGAATTCAGAAGGATGGCTCAGACATCTTAAAAACAGTAAGTAATGTGTGATATTTTCTTCAATTATTAGAAGAGTTGAGAATCATCATGCATGCCTAGAAGGAAAATACATTTTGAGCAGCATTTACATTGTTTGATATGAATTACTTCTGGTTTGATTTAACTGTTTATCACTAGATTACTATTATGATAATGAGTGTGTTTTCCACTACCGCTGTGTATTTTGTGATACCTAAGTATTATGAGGCATATAATGTATGTATTCTTAGCACAACAGTTTTAAGAAACAATGTAAAAATTGCAGGGAACTATCTTTGGAGATATTAAGTTTTCTTGTTTCATACATCACACAATCTTCTTTACGCATTTATAATTTTGATTCCTAGCAACGTGTTTTCTAAGGACCTTTCTATTTGTGCTTGAAATAAAATTCTCATATGCATTACATGAGCTTATTTCTTCAAAGTAAATATCCAGAGCAGAGAGATGTAAGAGTTGTTTTGCTATTACAAACCAATCAAACAATTTTAAGGTAGTCGAAGCTACATTTCTTATAATTTAATCAAGCATTATGCTTAAAATCACAAAGCTTTGTTTGGAGATATTTTCTGCCTTTATTAAATTGAAAAGTCTATTTTCAGCTTCCTAAAAATAAGACAGGCTTGTGTTATCTGAAGACAGAATACTTTAAAGCACATATCACAAGTGTTTTTTAAAATGTAGATTACATCATTGGTATTTCTAAGTTACTACCATGCAAATTTTAAATATGTAAATGATATAGTCAGATGAAGCAATATGTGGCAGAATCAGTTCAAATGTCTTCATATCTGTGTTAAGGGCACTGCCAAAGCAAGTGCAACCTGAGAATTACAGGTAGGCCAACATGAGACTTTGTTTCTTGAGCCAAGAAATAAGATAAATGAAATCAAGGTCTATGTTGTTTAACCCTTAAAGTGATTGTAAGGAGCTTTTTTAGAGATGCTGAAATGGGGCGTGTGTCCCGATACTTTCACAAAGTTCTCTGTAAGGGCCAAACCCTTTCCCTTTTTAACTGTTCCTCATAGCAAATCTAAATTACTGGAACTTTGTGTTTAAGAAGTCTATTTTCTATGGTTTTGTAGCTTTAGGTCCCCTTTTCAACTTTCTACAAGTTATCTTTGCTTTTGGTTTTGAGCCATTTGCTGCCTCCTAATGCCTAACTTTAAAATAGCATGCATGGCAAACTGCTAAGAAGGTGGCAGCAGGGTATTGGTTTGTGTTGGTATTGAAGTCCCAAGGTTGTTGTTACCCATAATTTACAACAGAAGCTACAAAAACAGATGATTAAAACATGAGGGGAGAGAGGGAGGGAGAAGAGTAAAATTAATTGGTGCACATCTTGATGGGTCTTAAGTATGGTTTCTTCCTGTGAAAACAAATTTGATGGTTGTGTTGTCTACACAAACACAATGTTCTAGATGTTCTGTATAGTGCTGTTATGATCATTGCCTACAATCTTTGATTTGGGCTTCATATGAGAGATGTAATTAATTACTAGTTATGCAGAATATTTTTTCATGATATTGATTTCATTCCCTTTTATATAAATTAAGATTGTTGTTAAATTAAGATTGCTGCTTTGTTTTGTTTTTGTTTTTGTTTTTAGTTTGTAAAAGAGAAAGTATCTTATTCAGGAGTGTTGTTGCTGTTTTATAGCTAATCCAAATTAGTACCTGGGCAGTAGTGCTTTGTATGTTGCCTATTAGTTTTATATCTAGTCAATCTTATAAGCATTTTGCAAAATTTCTCTTCTGTTATTTTTAAGTGCTTTTGGTACGAGCTAGAGATGCTTTGTCTTGGTGTAGTTGTAAAGAATTTCTGTAAAGGCATGTTAAGGAGTAGATAATCAGGCCTGAAAATTAGCTAAGGTTTCTGCTTGCTCAGTTTTTCCAAGGATTAACTGTTCCAAAGCTTTTGTAGTGTAGCAATGAATATTTCTTCTTTCCCACAGCATAAGCATAAACATTATTCTGTAAACACTTGCATTTTGGGGAACTAGAGAGCTAGATATTTCCCATCTAACCATTGGGACAAGGAAAACCTTCTCAAATCTTTTGCTTTCAGGCCTCCTATTCCTGGACATAACAACTGATACACTACACATTTTACTCTTTGCTAAGCCAAAACAAAACAAAGACAAATAAACAAAACACTACTCCTGAAAAGTTAAGAAATACAGACCTTTGTGGTGTCTTCAAAAGTTATCAGAAAAGAGGGACACATTTGTAAAGACTCTAGAGCATCCAAGATTGACTTTAAAGTTTTGTTTTCCTTTTTATAAAATTAAAACTTCTTTGGCTTTTGTTCCAGGAACTAGATGCTCTCTTTCTATAACAGTGTTGAGGTTTCAGTGCTTTCACAGACTAGAAATACAATTCAAAGATGGAGACGAAGCTTGTGCAGCCCCAATTCTTCTGCTAGGAGAAGCTATTATCTGAAAATTATTCTTTTATGATATTAAGCAGGATCGAGAGAATGTGTCCATGCTTTGATGTACTGACAAGCTATATAGACTGCTTGACTGATCTGTGAATGTTAAGAGGTTGCCGTTTTCTAGTATTCAGAATACAGGAAATTGGGTGGCCTGGTTTTAATTCCAGTTTTGAATTGATGATGACTCTGGGCTTATCTCTGGCATCTTTGGGCATCTCTCAGGTGTCAAATGAGAATGTTATTTGTCCCTTGCTAGTTTCTTTTCTTGCTTTTTATGGGCAGGGCAGAAATTTTGACATTAATATGGTGGTTGGGTCTGGTCAGCTTAGTTTCATGATGACATAATGACAAAGAAGACAAGACCAAATTTTCACAGACACTGCTTTGCTACTAATCCCAGATGGGAACCAACTTTCAGGAGGCAAGGTCAGGGCAGGTTTTGATCAATGCCAAGGTCATTCCAAAAACTGGTCAGACAACTCCATGAAACAGTAAGCATGACAGCAACATCTAAAGTGGAAGAAGATGTACCAACTCCCATCATATTCTAAAATGGGGAAACTAGGAGCATATAAGACAGAAAAACTCTTATGTAATACCACTTTTAACAAGGGCTCCAATGCAGATTGTAATATAACATAATAGATATAAGTAATGACTAAAAAATTAGGAATAGAGAAAATATAAATTCAGGAAAAAAGAACAACATACATATGAAGGCCATGCATTTCAAAGGTTTCTTTTTGTTATTTTTGGGTGTGTATGTATGTATGTATGTATGTATGTATGTGTTTATTTAGAGTAACAGACTTGGCTCAGGATTTTTAGCAGCTAAAACAAAAATGAGGGGAAAAATCACCATCAAAGGAGTAACTTCCATATAGTAAGCATTTTATACATATTAGTCCTAATCTTCACAACCACCACCAAACCAACTATAATTCCTCATATTTTACAGTGGAAGAAATGCAGGAGCAGAGAGATTTAGTAACTGGCCTCTGGTTACACAGGTACCATATGACTATGTGGATTAACAGGTCTCTCTAACTCTCCTAGTCTAGGCCTTCATTAGGTCACACAGATGGCAGTTGTCCCAGCAGCCTCCTGCACATGCATAAACTTTCATTTTTGTCAAAGGCCAACCCACAGTCACAGACTTCATCTTTTCATTGAGGTTCTCTAATGGAATCCACTTTCATAGAAGAGTGAGTGAGCAATGTAGATTTTACTGAGGGAGAAATGAGCTGCGGGGTTTACTTTGCTTATCCCGCACCAACCGCTTGAACATCCCTGTTGAACATTGTGGTCTGCAGAGTGCTTTCTTAGTTTGTCAGTACTGGAGGTTCCTCTCTTTGATCCTTCCTTCATGCTCCATGTAGCTTCCCTAGCTGTTTTCTTCTATTCTTGGACCTCCCCTTTCTTTCTCAGTCTTTAAATTCCTCTTACGTCTATTACATAGGAGCAATATGATTTTGGCCCAGCTCCTAAAACTAAACTTGCATATCTAAACCCAGTGCCATGCTTAACACACCTCCAAAAGCTTTCTGGTAACAGTTCTTGCCGTACTTAATAGTAGTGAGGATTATGTAGCAATCAAAAAAAAATCTCAATACCCATTTTCCATTAGGGAAAAGCATACCAGTCTCTTAGCTTTTTGGGCAGTTAGTTCTGAAAGAATATTCTTCAGTGGCACTTCATAGAATATACAGAAGACAGCGTTTTCATCAATAGGTATAATGGATTTTGTTAGGCTTTCACCTGTAGCTACCCCTGCTCGTCAATCTAGGACACCATAACAAAACTTAGAACATGGTAGGTTGTGTGGGGCTTTGAAAAGAAAGGGAAAGTTGGAGGGAAAAGTGAAGTTAAGAATGAGAAAAGAAATTAAGGAGAGAGAAACAATTTATCTAGTAATTTAATTCTAGAAATAAATTTGAGTCTCCTTTTTTTAGTCATATCCCATAAATTCTGTTGTATACTGCAATAGGAAACTATATTCTTAATTTACATATTAAATGAGCAATAGCAAGTGTACTTAAATGACAGTAGAATGCTGTTGCCTAGAAAGAGGCCACAGGCACTAATAAATAAAAACCAAGTCTTCAGCTTTAATATCACAAAGGTTTAGACTTATAGTAATACATTGAATCGTGTGATTAGGTATTATGGCTTTTTTTTTTTCAGTTCAGCTTATGTACTCTTTTTAGAAAATTTGAAGAGCAAAGTGCAGGAGTCAACTATAATCCCTCAACACACATAATTTGTTTGAAGTTTGGGGCATGGAGTGAAAATTGAGAAACAGTCTATAAAACCTTTTGAAACCCAGGTTTAGAAAGCTTTCAGTGAGTCATTTGCCTACATACCAGTGTATTTTCTGTATTGGTTTTCTTTTAAGTTACTGAAGTCTTTGCTTCTGCTTTTTGGCTTAAACAGTTGATGTTACGAGATTCTTGGAGCCTTGAACTTGATTGTCAGCAAGATTAGCTCTTTTAGGAAAGGATGTCCAATATGCCAGCCATCTAAAATTGCCTATATTGTTGTAGCTCTAATGAGTATGTCCTTCAAGAGCAAATTGGAGCCTAAAAACAAATGCCTTTTGATGTTCACAGACTCCTTATAAAGTGCCCTGAAACCAATATGAAAGATTATAATTTTTTATCCCACTAAGATAGTTATAAGAACAGATTTAATAATATGCAATTCCTTTCATTGGAAGGGCAAGTTCTCTTAACAAATATATGCTACATCATTGAGGGGGTAAAAAGACATGGGTAATAGTGACAAAAATGTGCTATTTTCAGTTTCCTTTATAAATTGAAGAAAGGGCAAAGTATTTCATCCAGTGGAGTACTTTAGCATCCTAACAGTTCAAAGGTGGGAACTAGCAAGACACAGTGAAATGGAGATATGAGCACAAGGAAAAGTGACACCCTTACCAGCTTCTGCTCTGCAGAAAATTTGAATTCAGCTATGACTCATTCATGAATTCAGGATTTCAATATGTCTGTTGAGGAAGCCAGATCTGGAAATAAGTCCATTTTAGCACATAGCAGACCTCTCTTTTCAACGTTGCTTGGATGACTTTGCTAAAGCAGCTTGGAAAAAAAAAATCTTTTTTGGATTACTAGGCATGGCCATGAAATAGTCACATGTATTCTCTCATAGAAAATTCAAAAATAGACAAGTTATTTCTCTGGCTTCCAGAAAAATGAAAATATTCAGCTACTCACAGGGATAGCGCAACCCACAATCAATACAGTGAAAATAAGAAAATAAAATAAAAGGGGGAGGAGTTAAAAGTATGACTAGAGGATAGAGGACAAGTAGAGGTTGAGGGCCAAGAGAAAGGGAAAATTCCAAAGGGTCAAAACATTTAAATATTTTAAAATCAAGTTGCACAATTTTGTCAGAGAGCATCTAGTACTGGGATTTTCACCTGGGAGGATGAGTAATAGGAAGAGAAGGGCGACCTCATTCCCCCACCCCTGAAGGGGAACAGCATCTCTAGGTTGCTATATTTTGTTTCAAAAAGCCTATGAACATATTTGCTCTTATAGTATAATTTTACATTTGGAAAATTCAACAAATATTGTTGTTTTAATAATTTAACCTCAGGAACAAATGCTCCACAGAATCATCTTGGTCTGATGCCTGGTGGAAATGTGCAGGTCAGTTATTCTCAGCTTGCAAAGACCTCTGGGTGAAGGGTGAGCAGCTGTGTCAGAATATATTCAATCCTTAGGGAGAGCATATGATTTCATATATTAAAAAGGGGGCATAAGATAAAATAGGTGAACAGACACTGACGTAGACCAAGAATAGCAGGCTTGGAAGATATTCTTTATTCAACAAAAATTTATTGCATATTCTACTATGTTTGACACTCAGGTTTGACTCTAGTGCAGAATTGAACATGTAAACAGGGGGCTCAGGTGACTTCTGGGCTCAAGACAGAAACTTGGGACCACCTTTCAATATGTCAAATAAGTTGAGGAATGAGGACACTGTAATTAGCAACCAAAAGATTATGATTGACATTGTGAGACCATTTTGGGTAGAAGGATAATGCAGAAGAAAGATTGTGGTAGGCTGACAGGAGAATGGGAGGTGTGAGAGAGGAGACTGACTCCATTTGTCCTTTTAGGCAGCTTCACTGGGAAAGGAAAGAAAGGGATAGGGTCAAAGCTGGAGCGAAACTTGGGAATTAAGGGAGAGTTTTTTTAGATGGGAAATAATTAAATTGCAAAGTAAATAACTATTAATTTACGGAATGTTCATTGAAAATGCATTATGAGGTGGAATGTGAAGTGAAGAATGTATAGTTCTTGCTCTCAGGGAGTTTGTAAACTAGATCACTCAGTAAGGTCAATCACTAATAATGAGCTGGAAATATTATGGCTCATTAAAGTAGTGTAAAGAGTGCTATATGGATTGAAAAATTGAAGATGAAAAGTTATTTATTCATGTGGAATCTGGAAAAGTATTATGGAGAAAGCAGACCTTGAAAGGATGAAAGATTGCAGTAGAAGGAATTTGGAAACCAAAGCACAAAGAATGTGAAATGCCATGTTGGGTTTAGGGTTATCATACAATAGTTTTAAAAGATCATACAGGACACATTGGACTTCTGTTGTGGGGGTTTGAATCCCAATGGGTTTGGTTTAATTCTGTGAGCAATTGGAAGGTTTTTGAATAAGATAAGGAAATGATCAGAGGTCTACATTATGAAAATGAACTTGGCAATCATACCTGGAAATGTTTGGAGCATACTGAATGTGAGGAAGCTAGTTAGGAAACTTGTGAAATAGACCAGGTGAAAGGGAACCAGAGGCTCAATCAGGATAATGACAGTAGGAATGCAGTGAAAGAGAATTTATTTACTCATCAATTCAATAGCTATTTAGTTAATGCACATCTAAGGATAAGCGACCACACAGGAGGGATATGTCTGTGGAGGAAACCATAGTTACTCAACTTAGCTTTTGTATCGTGAAAGCAGCCATAGATAATACATAAACAAATGAGTGTGGCTATGTTCTAATAAAACTTTATTAATGTTGGGCAGTGAAAATATTCTGTATGATATTATAATGATTGATACATATCATTATACATTTGTCCAGACACATAGAATGAACAACAGATATCAAGAGTGAACCCTAATGTGAAGTATGGACTTACACTGATGTATCAGTGTAAGTTTATCAATTTTAACAAATGTCCTACTCTGTTGAGTGATTTGATAATAGGAAAGGCTGTGCATATGTGGGGACCAGAGGTATATGGGAAATATCTGTACCTTCTGCTCAATTTGTCTGTGAACCTAAAACTGCTCGAGAAAAATAAAGTCCTACAAAAAAACCCCTTTATTAATGGACGCTGAAATTTGAAAATTCATGTGTCTTGAAATATTCTTCTTTCGATGCTTTTTCAATTACTTTAAAAAATGTAAAATTATTCTTAGCTCAAGGGCAGTACAAAAATAAGCAGTGAGTCAGATTTGGCCTGTGGGAAGTTTTTCTACTCCTGCTTTAGGTGCTTGTTATAAAACAGATTCTTGAGTTTTACAGTTAACTGACTCAATCAAAATTACTGGAGGTGGGGCCCAGTGATCTGGATTCTAAAAGTGTGTGATTTTTATTCCACTCTGACACTACTGCTTAAGGGCAGGACTAGTAAGTAGAGAATGGTTGTCTGTGGTTCTCTGAAAAATGTAGCATTCCCAGGTCTCAAATCTCTGAGTTTGCAATGCTCAGCAGCACAGGACTAGGAGTGAATGAGGGTCCATAGTGGTCTGGCACTTGGAAGGAATGGCAGAAGATGCATGGGTGGAGGATTCAGGGGGTGGGGGAGGGGTGGCAGGCTTTCCAGAAAGGCAAAGGAAGATAGGAGGAGCCTGATAGACTCAAAAATCAGGAGAATTGGAAGGATTCAGGCTCACGAGAGTGGAAAACAGACTTGGAAAGTCAGTGTCAGAGGCAGAAAACCAGAATTTTGTAATTAGAGCAGACTTTTATAACAGATGTGAACCATATTGGAGTATGAGGTAGGCCTGGCCACTGTTGTAGAGGTGAATGTCACTGGAGATAAGAGGCAAACACTTGTGAGGCCAAGGACCAAAGGAAAGTTAAGTCAACAGAAGTGTGCAACACAACTAGATTTAATGTCCAGGACGATAATGCACATGGCCACAGGAATGAGCGGAGAGGCTTGTCAGCATGGATTAGCCAGGCCAAGAGGCCTGGAGAAAGATGCATAGTATTTAGACAGGTAGAGAACAAAGTAAGAAGGAGGAAAAGATATGTTCACCAGTCATCCACTCTGTGCCTCTTTAGTGGGCCCTTATGCATGCAAACTCATTTGACCTTTGCAACAAACTGCTGAGGAGAGCATTATTCCCATTTCAGAGGTGAAGAATCTGAAGTTCACAGAAGTTGAAAGTCCAAAGTCATACAGAGAACAAAATGAGAAACACGACTCTATGACTGGGAAGCCCATTATCCTTTTCTTTCCTTTTCTTTTGTATATCAACTTCAGTAGGCTTGTCAGTAGTAGCGTCTTAAAGCACTGCGTTGAGGGAGATTCTGAGGTAGACACAAAGGTCAGAAAGAGTGGCTGGGCCGTGGGCATGGGGGCGGGGGGAGCTGTAGCTTTCCTTTCTTGAATTTGCCAGCCCTTATGCATGTTAACTGCCTGCTCAAAGCAGAAACATATTTCAGTTTAGGTAGGTTGAGGATGAGTGAGCAAAGAAAAGGAGTTGAAAGGAGCTTGATGTGTTTAATAGACCATGGCAACACTGACCTGGTTAGATGGAGGGCTCAAAAAGAGGCATAGAAGGAAAAAGCCTGGTGAATAGAATGACAAGTTCCAGGTTTTACGTCTGACTTGATCCTGAGAACAACAGAAGATTTTTTTTGGTTATGTTTTTTCTTAAACATAATGAAAATGTTGGTTAGGAAGCTTAGTTCAATAGTTAAGATAGAGGAAAAGAATTACAGAAAGGTTATTATTTGGATGTGAAGTATTAGAAGCCTAGATCAAGGGAGTTAAATACTGTATGTGTAGCAGGAATGGAAAGGAAAGAGATATTTGAAAGAATTTTTAAGATTTGGTACCTACTTGAATACAGAAAATAACATAAAAGAGGAGAGACAAGGATGACTAGGTTAAGATTTTATTTTGTGTGTTTCACAGAGACTGGTCTTTCCTGAGAGGAACCTCCAGAAAGAGTCCCATCATCAGGAACATTTGCAAACAGTATATACTAAGTCCTCATTTTGGAGACTCACAAAACACATTAGCATACAAAAGGCTTTAAGAAGTCCTGCAGAGGAGAAACATTTTAAATTGTATTTAACCCATTTTTTCTCCAACTTAAGTGAGCATGTATCTCCCTCTCATATGATGGAATGTATATACAACATATACCTTCGAAAATGCTGGGGAAAATTGTGATGCTATGGCAAAAAAAAAAAAAAAAAAAAAAGAAGCTCTTTTGAAGAGAACATAATGAGTTCTGTCTTAGGCAGTGTTGAATCTGAGAGCAGGTATCAGGGTGGAAACATTCTAGAGCTTGGTGACGAGGTTAGGGCTGGAGGTATAGATTGGAGAGTAATAAGTGTAGAGGGAATTGATGAAGCTGAGCTGGGTCTAATACAAGTTGTTTCCTGGGGCAGAGAGGCATATATGCTTGTCAGTTCTCCAAGTCAGGCAATGGGAGATGGCAGAGGAGGCAGTTAAAGGAGACAAGGGATCAATGGCCAGTCACTATGAAGAGAATCTGGATAAAGCAGTGCCATGAAAAG
This sequence comes from Macroglossus sobrinus, assembly GCA_004027375.1. NCBI lineage: Eukaryota > Metazoa > Chordata > Mammalia > Chiroptera > Pteropodidae > Macroglossus > Macroglossus sobrinus. The sequence continues at coordinate 933,067 of PVKZ01000314.1, read as the reverse complement.
TAAGGCAGGAAGTGATTTCAGAAGGACTCTGTGGTTCCAAATGATGCAGAGTATGATGAAAGTCCACTGTATAAGGCAAGAAGGAGGTTACTGGTATCTAGCAGTCAGTTCATGTGGTGCTAAGCAGCCATTCCACAAAAGGCTATTGAACATCTTTTCTAAGAAAGCAATGTGGTTCCTGCCCTACAGTAGCACAAATTGTCTTTGGAGGAGACAGTTGTCAACTTTAGTGATAACTGTGCTAATGGAGGTGTCGAGCGCTACTGACATGTGGGAGGGAAAGGCTATTCCTAGTTGTCAAAATCCATAAATGCCTTGTTAACAAGGTGATTCTTGGTGCAGTTGTGAAGTTGGGGATGTGTGCTTCTGGTGGTTCCTGAGTCCAAAGACTCTGGCCTCCTTGTTGCTGCCTCTTCTTCACTTGGAACTTCTCCAGGGTCCCCTTGCTCTTAGGCTGGGATCTAAATCATTCATCCCTTTGAAGCCATCAGTGATAGGAAGTTTGACATGCTGCCTCTTTCTAGGTGTTATTACATTATAAAATGTGAACAAGGCCAGAAATAAAATGTCTAAACTTCTGAGAATGTGGGTGTTCTTTCCTAAACACAAATTCATTTGAAGCTTAAAGTGAAAAAATGCATAAATGACATTTTAGCATACTAATAGTCTGTGAGAAAGTGGTTATAATATTACATATAATATGTATATAACATATAGTATATGTGTATATATGTATACTAATATATATGTATTGAATATATATTTAATGTTCTTTTCAAACGTGTATTAAATTATACTCACCAGATGATTGAAAGCTTGTCATCAAAATAGGCAATTTGGTATGTTGAATATTTAATCATTCTTAATACTTTCAAGGTATAACATATAGAAATAATTAATAGGATACTTATAGTTAATAATTAGAAAACTGTGGTGAGAACATAGAAAGAAATGAACAGCCTAAATGTAATATGAAGGAGACCTCATTTTGCACTGTTGATAATATTAAGCTTTGAAAATTGAAGTATGTTCAGAAAAATAAGCAATATTTGTTATTATGAATGACTCTAATATGTTATGTTGGCTTCAGGAAAGGTTAACAGTTTCGTGGAGTGACCCAAAACAAGAAGACTTGCAGTTAGGTGAGCCTTGGAAGTGTGAATAATAGTAATAATTGTCATTTATTAGCACCTATTATGTACAAGCAATTTGTAATTTTACTTTATATGCGATAACATTTACAACAACCAGGAGGTAAATATTACAAAACCCCAGAGGGTAAATATTATTATCCCAAACTTATAAGTGATGAAACCAAGGCTCAGAGAGGAGAGGAAACTTGCCCAGAATCATAGAGCTGAGATTTGAATCCAGTCTGTACAAATCCTGCGTTTTTTCTACCTTGCCACCTGTGAAGCCGTAGTACTGTGACGAAATGTTTTCTAAGTTGGTGTCAGCATCTTCACAAAATGATAGAGGAAGTGGTAGACTGTCAAAAACTTATGGTAAAACTAGATTGGGCTCTTCAGTTATTAGTGAAGAGCTCCAACACATTTCTTCATCACTTTACACTCAGGTGTTGAATTGTGGAACATTTTGAAAATCCTTGAAGGTAGTCTTAAATATGAGTATATACTGAAGGTCATGGGGAAGGAAATTGGCTGTCAACTTTGTTCATGCTGGAGTTAAGATGATGAGTTTGTTTTAAACACCGAATGAAACAACATATCGTCACAGGAAGCAGCAGAGAGTAATATTGGCCAACCGTGTCCTCCTGTTTCAAGTTATTTGAACTGAACCTCTAGAAAAGAAAAGTCTTCCAAGGTCATGGTTCAATTCCCTCTTGTTTTGAAATAATTTTACCCAGGGTAAGTTGAACTCAAGAAATTTGTGTTTCAAGGTAATTTAATCCTCATTTCCCTCTGCCCAGAGAGCACCTTCCCATTTACTTGATCACTTACCTCTGCTCACCATATAAAGAGTTTAACTTTTCTTGCCTGAACTTTCTTGTTCTTTGTCTTCATATTTGCTTTACCCACTGCTACCTTTGGATTGCCATTATTGCATCCTCCTGTGTTTTTTTTTTTTCCTTCGTGGTAAGGAGTGCATCTTCTGGGCAAACACTTTCAGTAAAACAGTAAAAGTTAGCTTCTTCCTCTTACAACTTTTGTTGTAAGCTTGTAAAACAGCACACCCCTATTCTGTTTGCTTTTTATGTTTTAGCCCAAGACCTTTTATAAATCTCTCTTGAAACTTTAGTTTTTATTTTTACTTTTGCTTTAGTGCTCATTTAAGACATTAGTGTCCAAGTTCTCTAAAATGATCTCTCTTCATTCTTCTCTATTTCCCTTTATTCCCTCATGCTGCCTTTTTTTTTTCTATCTTATTTTTTTCTCTCTTTCTTCTTGTTTGTGTCTTCATAGCCCTGTTTTTCTCTCCTCTATAACTCTGGGCAGAATAAACTGCTCCCTGTGGTATTCTTTTCCCATAACTTTCTTCTGAAACTCTCCTTTATCTTTTAACTTTAATTCCCTTTTATTAAATCCCTCCCCTCAAAATCCATTAACTTTTTTCATCCTTCAACTATAAACCTTCCTTTCAATCTGTTCCAAACCCATCAGATGTTTGAATCACTTCTTCACCTCCAACTTTCTTCTTGACCTTCTCCAACTACTTTCTTGCTATCCTCTATACTGAAATTGTACTTACCAAAGAAGTTCTAATGACTTCTTCATGGACAAATTGAATCTTCTTTCATCTGTAATCCTCATCTTTCCTGGCAATAACTCTGCTATAGGCTGGTAGATCATCTTTGAAATACTTTTGAAGTAAGGTGGCCTTTTTTTTCTTTTGAACTAACAAAATATCTTCTAGAGTGTGCATGATTTTGCTTATGAGAATCAAAGATAGCTTGTTTGCATTTCTAATAGCTGTCTTTAAAAGTATCTTGACATTTCAGTGGGTTTTGAATGGTCGGTAAAAGGCTTTCTGAATTTGGGTAGGACAGACTTCTGAGTCAGTGTTATACCCACCCCTACACACTGAATTTTTCTAAATCTATGCAAATTATCATCACAGTCAGGAAATCTAAATACATGACTCTTTTTTTGGAAATAGTTCCCTTGGTCATTTTGGTTTTCATAAACTATCAAACCTCCCCAAGCTCAAATTCAGTTGAAAATTAGAATTGTAAATATTTCTAAATTAAGCTTGAAAAAAAATAAAAACTTTCTTCCACAATTATAATTAATGATGAAAATTACCTTATCCCTTATTTGGCTCCATAAGTGTATTATTTTATTTTGTAACTATTTTTGTTCTTGAAAAAATTTAATTATTATGTACAACAAGAGTTAAAAGTTCCAATGATAATGAGAAAATGATTTAAATAGTATTAAGGTTGTGACTCTATAACAAAAGCCTTAGAATTCCAAATTCAAGCTGCCGCTGTTTTTCCCTGCTAAATGCAAGGGGGCGTAGCCTTAGACTTCTCTGATTCCTTCATGCAGGTTTATGTCAGTTCTATTAACATTATTTAAATATAGCTTTCTTAATTCCTGAGAAAAGTGCTGAAAATAGTGTTTTGACTAATAAAATGGAGAAGACAAAGAATCCAAAGACAAAGGCAAGATATGCACTGACTGATTTATGTCACTTTAATAACATAATTACTTGATGAGCACTTACATGAGTTAGTTACTGATCTTCAACCTTTCAGAGCTGGGGAATGAATTGCTGATGTATTGCACCTAGGTACTGCCAACAATTTTGAGCAATAGTATATTCTGTGGTATTTTGGAGGCATATTCTTATAAATTATATCATTAAGTAGCTTATCATATAAAATAGGGCAGTGTAGTGAAAATATTTCATAGTATAACCAGACTGTTTTCTGAATTACTCTCCTTAATTTCTTCAGACTGGATACATTTTAAAGTAGAGAAGAGATAATATTAAAAAAATCTTCCATTTATGAATAACTGAGAAAAATTTAAAAGTATGATCTATTCAACATTTCACCAGAATTATGCAGCTGACCCATCCTCCAGAATACAAAGTCTAGGCACTGTCTCTGCCTTGAACCTTGACTCATCCCAAAGAAGTATATCTTCCATGAATATGAAATGGAAATAGTGATGATGCTTTCTAGGAGTAAACATATTAGTTAGTCTACTTGCAGTGAAATGCTGTGCTTAGAGCAGACCACCTAATGTGACCCCATCAACTTTTTGTACACAAGTGAAGTCAGGTTAAAATGATTATGATTGGCAGTCCTAGGGAGTAATTGTCAGCATCCATTTATTCATCAATTTGTTTGTATTGAGTACTTATTTGATGCAAATACTCTTCAAGGAGCTGGGGATGGAACAATGAGCAAGAAATTGTCCTTATTAGGAGTGAGAGGTAATTAAAATTATAAGTAATTTCTGGTTTTATGGATGATTACAATATGGTAGAATAAGTGCTACAGTAGTTTTAAGCCCAGGATGTAGTAGAAACACAAAGGAAACCAGATCTGGAGGTGCCTGGGATAGTTCAGGAGAGACTTCCTGGAAGAAGTAGGGATCAAACTGATATTCAAATAATGAACAGTGTTTTGTAGGTAAAGAGGTGGCAGGACTGGCAGAATATCCCAGGAAGTGAGAACAGCATGTGCAAAGTCCCAAAGGTAGAAAGTGTGACTCACTCAGGGAATATTGTGCAATGAGAAGATAGGAGTGGGGAGAAATGAAGATAGAGAGATAAATAAAGCTCAAGTCATGACCAGTTTGTATGTCCTGCTTATTCTAAGCATGAGAGGGAGCTATGGAAGTATTATGAATGGAGAAGTGACATAGACATATGAGTGTTTTAGAAAGATCACCTTAGTTATATAATGATAGGTAAAATGGGGGAGCAAGAATGGAAATGGAAAGCAAAGTCTGGTCAGGAGGCTGTATAGTCATCAAGGAGAGAGATGGTGATACCTAAGATGAAGAAGATAAATAGATTTGATGGAGATATATGAGATAGAATTGATAGAATATGGGAATTGGATATTGGGAATGAGAGAGAAGGAAGACAATAGAAGGACTCAAGAATCTATTCTAGGCAATTTGGAAAAAAGTGATGATGTTTAGTGAGAGAGAAAGGGAAGGAGTGGTATATTTGGGAGTAGAGAGTAGAATTCAACTTTGGATATGTTGACTTTGAATGAGTATATAAATGAGAGCGGGACAATTTTACTTTTGTTTTAGTTGTTAGAAGTTTCTTCTGGGTCAATTATAGAAATAGTATCAAGAAATCTTTTTAGCATTTTTTTTTTATATTTTATAACTATTTCCCAAAGAAAAGCTGATTACTCACAAAAACAGAGTTGAAGCTTGGGCAGGGAGCTGGTCTTAGCACTTCTCTCAAGACTGAAATGAGGGAGTACATGGGTGAGCAGGCTCAGTTGACAATGGAGTTCCATTGTTGTGAATTGCCAATAGGTCACTTGATCCATCTCCTTGAAGGAACAGGCAGGCTGGTACTGTGGACCACAACCAGACTAAGGGAATGCCTATTTTTGGAGCAGTGGTCAGAAATATAATCAAGGTAAAAATTGAAATGGAAATGTAATTAAAGTAAAATCGAAGTTAAGAATGTGTCATGAGGATGGGAAGAGAGGTAATCTAGAGAGGAGAATCTGGTGTGTCAGAAAAATGAAAGAAGTAAAGCATATAATATAAGCTGGATTACCAAGCAAGAAGCATAGAGACTCCAAGGCCTAACAGAGAGTAACAGTTTGAATTTGTAACCAGATGAGTTTCTTTGGGCCTCTCCCAGAGGCTGAAGCTGATGCTGGAGATTGACTTTTGGATAGTCTCAGGGACATGGTGCTGGCTGTATTCATGAGCTCAGCAATAGGGTAGATATCCATATATCTTACTTGGATCCTCTTTTTCTAACATTTTTTCAATTTTGAAGGTAGTTTCAGTGTTAAAACTTTAAGTCTGAATGCTGCTCCTTTGGTGAATTACTTGCTTAGAAATTTGAGATAGAGAAGGAAGGGTGAATGGGAGACTTATATGTGTTAGAAAAGCTTGTGCCAAACTCCCAGGAGGAATGTAGGTGTAGATCTTCTAGGAAATTTCAGGGTTGTGAGAATCTTTTTAGGGGGGTTGAAAGTAAAGGTTTGATATGGACAATAGGTGATAGTTAACAGCAGCCTTAGTGGGGCCCCTATATGCAGTTCCAAAGAGATGATCTCTTGGGTCACTGGCAGTAGTAGGGGAGCTCATTCACTTCTCTCCCTGGTTAGATAGGAAACTGAGCTTCTGAGATAGGGCTTTGTAATGGTTAATTTTAAGTGTCAATTTGACTGGGACAGAGGGTGCCAGATTAAACATTATTTCTGGGTGTGTCTGTGGGCATAGTTCTGGTTAAGATTGGCATTTTAATTGATGGACTAGGTAAAGCAGATTGCCCTCTCCAATGTGGGTGGACATCAGCCAATCCACTGAGGGCCTGAATAAAACAAAAAGATGGTAGAAGGGGTAACTCACTCTGCCTGACTGCTTGAGCTCAGGTATTGGTCTTTTCCTGCTCTTGACTGTGACTTACATGATTGGCTCACAGGTTCTCAGAACTACACCACTGGATTTCTTGGGTTGCCAGCCAGCAGGTTGTAGATCATGGAATTTCTCAGTGTTCATAATCATCTGAGCTAACTCCTTATAATATTACACACACACACACACACACACACACACACACACACACACACACACACTTTTGGTTGTTTCTCTGGAAAACCCTAATACAGGCTTAGAATGAAAAGCTTACCTTTGCTTCTCATTATATTCTGACTTGGAATTAGAAACAGGTACCTGTTACCAACAAAGAAACACAGGACACCTCTGCTGATTTCAGCATTCTACATTGCCATGGATACAAAGGTCAAGTTCCAAAGGTGATGAATATGGAGCCCTGTGAACTGAGAGCATGCTGAGTGGTCAGACCATTAGAATGCAAACTAATCTGGTTTTCTACCCATTCATCAATTGTATAGACTCCAGTGGAAGGCAGTTTTGGATGAGTACCTGCATGAATTCTTGTTTCTCCTTGCTATCCTGGCCCAGAGTACTCATAGTTGAGAAGAGGTGTGGGAAAGACCCAAGTATGCTTTCATTATTACACACAGGTTATTGTATTCAGATAGATCAGGGGCCCTCTGAAAGTCACTGTGAAGCATCTCACTTGTTGGAACTGAGCCCACAGCTCTAAGTCATTTAACTCTGTCGGTTGTGAAATTCAGTGATTTATTATCCTATTGAAGTCTATAAATCATGGCTTTGGATACATGTTAGTTCATGGGCCTGTCAAACATGTCTCTGAAGGTAGTAAGAAAACCAAGGAATTTCCTGTGCAGAAGACAGAAGATTCACACCTCCTACCATTGAGCATTCCTAGATAAATGTAATATAAGGAATGCCTTTTGCTTGAATTTCCAGGAAACTTTTAGTTCTATATTTCTCTAAAAAGCGGCACTTGCAGCAAGAAGCAACATATACTGGTGGAGTCCCCTCCAGGAAACAGGAGGAGTGACTGCTGGTAACACACACAGGAGTCTGACCCAGGATATTTGTGAACATGAGTTCTGCTCCCATGAAGCTGACATCAGTTGGTACAGCCCATTCTTTCTCCCTTGAGGATGACTTCTCTGAACTAGTGCCTAGCCACCTGATCACCTCAGCAGACTGGGACATTCCCTCTAAAAGGTCTCAAGGGACACTCATTCTATGTAAGATAGTCTTGATCACATTTAGGCAGAAATCCTAAAAAGCACTTAAGAGAATTTCTTTCCTTTCTAGGTTTGGCTTTTGTGAGAATCTTCTTAGGAGGAAATTCTGAATTTGCTGTTAGCTGATGATTGTGGTCTGTTGTGCTAGTGATCTGGGAGTTTTGACAGAAGTTGGAGGGTGGTTAATGATGGCATGGATAGCCTAGATATATTTGGATGGTGTCAATGCACATTTAATAGGCCAAGTAGGTTTTTAGCTCATATTAAAAAAAAATCCTCAAATGCAAGGCTGATGTATTTATTCTGAAATAGTTACAAAGGGATAATATCCCATCCAACCATTATTCATTCATTTCAGTATCTAACAGCTTTTAAATATCCTCAGATGTTTTTTGTTACATAGACAGGGAACCATGTTTAGAACACAGAATTAATTAAGATTACAGGGGATGATAAAAATTAAAGTTTATTAGTTTCAAACTATTCTGAGGGATGGAAAAGGGGGTTTGAGCAGGGGGAGTTTGCAGGCCCTTATCCTCATCTTTGTCCCCTTGATATAGTAGCTCTACTTTCATCTGGACTCTCAAGTAAGAGTCCTTTGTAAAGTGCATTTCTTGGCTAAAAAACGTTTAAAAACATTGGTATAATTTATTTTCTTATTTGTGCATCTAGAAACTGGCCCTCAGAGCCCTAAGTGACCTACTTGAGAACCTAGCAGTATTGGATCAAGACAGAATTTTGGCATACTTACACCAATCTGGTTCTCCTAGTTGTCTCCTAAATTCTCAGTATTGTTCCTGGGACAACCAATGGCTGGAGTAGTCTAGTCTCAAAGGGTGCATTAGAGATACACTAGTTCCATGTAAATTTATTTATGAAGAGAAAAATGTACCAATGTTAGATGAACTTGGAGAACTTACCAAAGTTATAGTTTTATCTAGTTTAGTTCTCCCACAATTTTAAATATACTAATGTTAATATCAAACCTTTAACAAAGAGAAATAGTATGTATAGTTTTTCAAATTTATTTGACTATGGAATCCTCTTTCTATGGAGCAACTTAAGAGGCCAATTTTCCATGAAACACACTCTAGGAATCACTCTTTAAATATGGAGTTATCAATGAAGATTTTGGATCATTGGCAATCTAAAAATATTTTAGATGTAGAATGTCTTAAGCAAAAATATGCTCAGATTGAATTGCATGTGTGATACATTGACAGATCAAATTGAAAGTTGAGAGGAAAGTTATGTAAATAATTAAATATCATAATTGTTGAAGATATCTTTTATGGAAATAACACTGAACAATGTAAAATCTGTCCATAATACTGATAGATAGAAGTTGTAGGTGATATTTGGGGTGGGGCTGAGGCACCACAAATCCCTTTTCTAATTACAAATGGCTTCAGCATGTCTTAAGCTTCCACCATTATAGTCATCCTTTTGGGTTATTATCATTCTAGGTAAAAATACCTTTATAATTTCCAATACCAAAGCACTAATGCCACTCTAAAATATTCTACCATTTTACTAGTTTGGTTAGTAGTCAGAAGAGACAGTACTGCACGTAAGTTAATAAATAGCACAGGCTCTAACGCAGACTTTCCGGATTTGTGTCCCTGCTCTACTGTTTATAAGCTCTATGATCCTAGGTAACTTTCCTAACTGCTATGCCTCAGCTTCCTCATCTGTAAAATGGGGATGCTGTTTTTGGAATGCAGTTCAGAATTTTATCATGAAAGTTTTTGATTCTTTGAAAAGAGGTAGTAACACTTCATAAAAAGTAGAAACTGTGATATTTTGCAATTTTTTCTAGTGTTTCCTAGCCTCCACTGAATGACCTTCTTCGAAGCCTTTCTAGCATTTATCTTACATGTACTGGGTAAAATAAAATCTCTTTTGCAGTTCTTATTTATTCCTTAGAATGCTTTGTTAGCATTCTTGACATCCACTTCCACAGCATTCTCTCCATTTTTGAGATCAGTTTCCTTTTGGAGCAGTAGAAAGGATGTGATATGAGAACAAAACTGTCCCACTGCCAGAACAGGAGATGACCATTTGGGAAAGATTTAAAATACTTAACATTGGTCAGTTGGAATAAGTCAGTGTGCCAGCCCAGGATTAAGTACCAAGGCAATAGTTACCTTTCACCTCCTGTGACCTCTTTAAGGCCCAAATTCAGGAAAGGAAGGGTAAAGTTAAGAAATAGTAAAGCATGTTGAAGATATGCTACAAATTTGGATCAGATTTTTCCACAGTTGAGATAATTTGTTAATACTTAAAGATGATTGGAGAAGTTATAGTTGCTGCTGTTACCCAACTCAAGTGGTTCACTGCTCAGGTTGTTCCAAGAACCAGATGTAGTTGTCATTAGATAGTTATATTTACTTGCAGCAAGTAAAAGAGACTGGGGTTTCATATCCAGAGCGCTCTCCCAGATGGGAAGCTTCCCATTGCTTATATGCACTGTTTGGTTAATTACATGTTACTTTCTTCTTTGCAGTTAGCTACACTTATCCAGTTGGGTTCCTGTCAAGCTCATCCTGTTTACAGTTGTGTCTGCAAAATACTGGGCTATATTTTAACATTTAGCAAGAGTAGCTTTTAGTAAGAACTGTCCAGACCTTGAGACCTTTGTCCTAGCTAACACCACATGTGATATTTTCAGCAGAGAGGGGAGATTTGACAAAGTAGGGATGAAAGGCCTTGTAGGGAGGACAATTAAGTTGGTATCTGCTCTCACTCTTAAGGATCCGACTCATCTAATGAACTGGTTACATCTATTTACTTGTCTGTGTCTTGAATCAGTTCATTAATCATTAATAGCAAATAAAGAGTTCCAACTATTTTCCTTATAACTCACTTTGAATTTGTGTATTCTTCTGTGGATTTAATTGCTGATGAGTAAAATAGTAGTATATTTTCCAGTTCTTTTGTTGAATGTTTTGTATTGGGGCCTCAAATGTGGAGGCATCTGGTTTTCTTTCTGCCCCAGATTTGCATGCTGCTTTGACTATCAGTGGCTGAGATGAAGCAAGGCCAACCACGTATGCATAGCGGTTCCAAGACCTCCTGGTAATGTCTGCAGATCACTTAACAGTAAACACATGATTGAATAATTCAGTAATACTGTTAGTTCATTAACAGTCCCAGAAAAAAATTTTTCTATTCACTGACTACTGAATAGTTATAATAATTTTTAGAGTATTTTTTGTCGTATTTTGTTTTACAAGTACTTTACAGTCATAGTTTAACTTAACTCTTCATTGCAAAAGGTATTTTCAGATATTCATCATTGTTCTCATTTTGCAGATGAGGAAACCTGTAAGGTCTTGGTTTATGACTTTTGTGAATTCAAGGAATCATTACTACATTTTATCATCCATTCTATTAACTTAAGATATTTGTGGAATTTGAAAAGGAAATTTAAAAAGTAGTGCACTTAAGCATTAATATATGTGGTAGTAATCAACTCCTGTTAATTTTAGAAAAATGTTCATGTCAAGTTTTTGGGGACTTTTGGTTTCAGACGCTTAATATTTAGGCATGTTGGCAGGGAGTATAAATAGGGGAGTGGTCATATATTTTCCTGTTCATTATTTCATTTGGGGTTTGTTATTTGTTCAACAGAGGTTAGAATATAAACTATATGTGCATTCAACTTTTTAAAATCTGAAAACCACAATTATATGAGCCATTCCTTGCATTTTGACTGTAATTAAGTAAATACGGGGAAAAAAATAAAGTTCTAAGTCTGACATTAAACATTAAAAATAAGGAAATAGTAGAGCTTCAGGTTTCATGTCAACACCACAGAGCTTTTGTTCAAATATCTTCTCTTACTCTATTGTTCAGTGTTGATTTATTTCACTTTCTTTTATATTTATTCAATAAAAAATCAGAGCAAAAGGAACAGAACTCAGTTACCAATGTTTATGGAGTGACTGCTGGGGCCAGAGCACAGTGCCCAAAGTTCTGGGAAATTATGAAGATGCCAAGTCCCAGGTCCTTAGAAAAAAATCTGCTATCTAGTGGGGTATGGGGATAGATAAACAGATAGCAATCCTGAGAACTTACTTCTCTCTCTCTCTACAAGGCCTGAGATGAGATTATTTCATAAGGCAAGGACAAAGAAGTCTCAAGAAAGGGAAGAATAGCAGATTTAAACCATAGAAGCAGAAGCAGACAAACTTTGAGTCCAGGATACCTGTTAGTCTGATAATAAACTCTCTTCTAATTCTAGAAAGGAAACTAGCATCAGAATTGTGGCCCTTTAAATGAGTGGGTATCTGTGAGTAGACACAGGCTTATAGGGTATGTATAAGTGTTATTGCTAACTCCCATATTTCCAAGATAAAAAAAGATTCTCCAACTAAAGTATTTCAATGGGTTACAGTTCCTCACCACTCCAGAAAGGATTTTAAGCCCACCAGAGGGGAGGAGGGAATTGTTCTAGCAGTTACAAGAATCTTGGAAAAAATCAGTCTTGTACAGTAAGAGGAAGGACAACACTTCATCAACACTCATCACTGGTTTAGATCAGCAGTGATATAAACTGGCCATTTCTTCTTTTGAAGGCTGGTTTGTAGAAGAGGACCTTGGGCCTCTTCCCCATTAGGGCCAGTAGATATAGTAGTCCTGATCCTCATCTAAGTGACCAGATAGTCAGTGGCTAGACTGTCCAGATGAAAATGGCCTCTCAGATTCTTTTAAAACTTGTAGCTAAATACCAGTCACAGACATATTTCAAATTTTGCATTTGAGCTCAAATCCAGACTCTTGTAATAAGGCTGCATCATCCTGCAAGGTCACTTCAGTGGCTTTAGCGGACAGTCTGTTGACCAAAGGAAGTTTCATTACAAAGCATCAGTGTCTTGGTGGGGGTGGGTCTCCAAGCCTGACAGAAAATATGGTGAGGTGAGTTGGTTTTTTTCTGGGAGCACAGAATACTACCCAGTAATGAATTAAGAATTAAGGATAGTTAGAGAAAAAGAGGGAATAATTGTCAGAGAACAATGCTGTCCTTAGTTTCAAATTTTGAGTAAACATTAGGAAAAATTTAGAGTTTTTATTCTGGAAAACAGTCAGAGTGGCTTTTGATAAAGGTAGTTTTTGCTGCTGATTAGAGATAAGGTGGCAAAAGGAATATAATATAGAGGCTGATTATCCAGATATTAGGTTTTTTGGATAGAAGGGAGACAGATAATACTCTGCTCATTTTACGGATGAGAAAAACTAAAGCTCAAAGAGGTTCATTATATTTCTTGAGACTATAAGGATAATTAGGATGGATTTAGGGCTTCAACCAAGGTGTGTCTGACTCCAAAATCCATGCTTTTATCCTTAAGCTAATAAGGTAGGTATGATAAATATAATAGATGGAACAACTGTAGAACCTAACAATGGATTCAGAGACAGGCAAACTGAAATTTGCTTGAGAAAATTGGAAGATAGTGATACCATATACAACCCTGGGTAAGAGTTTCTCTGTGAGTCCTGACTAGTATTGCTAGGTATTGACTCAAAACATCTAGATGCTTTAATGCATGAAAACAGTGTTTCTCAAAGTTGAATAATGTATAGTATAAACTCCTGTATACTCGTTACTCAGCTTCAATAATTTTCAACATTTTGCCAATTTTATTTCGCCTATTTCTTCAACTTAATTATTGTTGTTCATATGAGTATTTTAAAGAATCAGACATTCTTTTGTTTCACCTGTAAATATTTCAGTATATATCTCCAACAATAAGGGCTTAAAAAATATAACGATGATGTTTTTACCCTTAATAAAATTAATAGTAACTTCTTAGTATCATGTAATACCCAGTTCATTTTCAAATTTTCCTGATTGCTTCAAAAATGTCTTAGATTTAGTTTGTTTAAGATTCAAGCAAAGTCTATACCTTATATTTTGTTGTTTCATCTCTTAAGTCTCAGTTATTTTTTAACCTTTCCTTTTGCATCTCCCTCCTTGCCCTTTGTGTTGCATGCCATGAAATTGTTGGGGACACGGGGGCTATTTGCCGTATAGTATTTCCCACATTCTGCATTTGGCTGATTGCATCTTTATGGTGTTGTTTATGTTCTGGATATTGTTCCTAAATATGTTTTATTAAGTATAAACTGGTGGTTAAATTTAGAGGTTTAATTAAATTCAGATTTATTTTGTTTTCTGAAGAAAAAAAATTATTTTCTATTGTCTCACATCATGAATCACATTATATTTACTTGTTCTAGTTTTAGTTTTTGTTATAGTTGTGATATATTGACCTGATCCCTTCATTATAAATGTTCCCATCAACATTTTGCTAATGGTTTAACTGGCATTAAAATTCATTTCTGGGTCACTTATTCCATTAAGAGTTAGGAAATGGTGTTTTTTATAATATTATCATTTCTTTTGCATTAGCTTGAATTCTTCTGTAAATGATTCCTTCACTGGCTCTTTGTATTCTAAAAAAACAAACAAACAAACAACAAAACAATTTGTACAGGTAAGGCAAGATACGTGTTTGATTCCTTCGTTGAATTTATCAATTTCCAAAGTAATGATTTGGTACTCTGGCAACCTCCAATGGTGACCAATGAAGCTTTTTTAGTATCATTCTGAATTCTGTGTGTGTGTGTGTGTGTGTGTGTGTGTGTGTGTGCGTGTGCGCGTGCGCCCGCGTGCACGTGTGTAAAATTTGATATATTTAACTCAGATATAATCATTATTCTTTTTAATGTTCAAACTGACTCATTTAAGGTTAATGGGAGCCCTTTAAGTCGTTCCTGTGTTCTTCCAGTATGAATGATCACATTAGTCTTTGATAAATTTCTAGCTTTTTGTTACAACAGATGCTGGAGGCTCATCTTATGCATTTCCTACTCCACTTGGAATAAATGATTTTTTGAAAAGTATCCCTGGTTCCTTTTATTAGGAAATAGTATGTAGAGACAAGAATCTGAGAATTAGAGAAAGAAGTTACATGTTCATGCTAGTTTATAATTCAACTGTAAAACTATAGATATTTTGCTGAACTTTTAATATTTCATACTGGCATCTTTTTTTTCTTTTCCACTAAAATCTTGGTTTCTAACAATACTAGATTAGTTACTCATTTGCTTTATGCTACAATGTATCTATAATAGCTAAACTAATAATACCAACCTTACTGCTAAGAGTAAGACTAATGAATGCAATTTATGTATTATATATAAGTATCCAATGAGAGATATACAGCCAGTATTCTCTTTGGAAGTTATTTCAAGTATTTCTGTACTCTGTGAGGTTATGCCACCAACTTAATGTACAGTTCAGTTCATCCATTTCTATTTATTTTAAAAATAAATGATTTTTCCTTTTTTGATTGATTTTTAGCTATGTAAAATATTTACATGATTCCAAAATCAAAACTATATGAGAAGATACATTAAAGCAAATGTTTTCATCCCTGTCTCTCCACATTCTCCCTTTCTCCCCCCATTAATATCCCCATTCACCTTTCTTACACAAAGAAAAGAGTATACCACAAACATTGCTCTATACCTTGCTTTTAAGAAAAACATAACTTGGAGATCAGTCCTTGTTAGTATGTAGAGATCTTGCTCATTCCCTTTTACAGTTGCATAGCACTCCACTGCATGTAAATGCCATAGTGTATTCAGTCAGTTCTTTCTGTTCATGGACATTTGGTTTCTTCCCAATATTTTGCTATTATAAATAGTGTCATGATAAACACTTTTGTGCATAGAAATTTCATATTTTGCTCATTTTTCTTTGGGGTAGATTCCAAAGTAGATTTGGAATATCTCAAAGGATAAAGGCACAGAAAAATTCCTCTCTACATGTGACTGTATCATTTTGCATTCCTGCCAGCAATATGAGAGTGCTTGTTTCTTCTAGATGTGCCAATAGAATATGTTCTCAAGTTGGTATAAGGACAAATCTCTTCTAAAGGGGAAAATTATTGTAGGTTCCCAGTGTGGGCTTAAATGACTTTTATTATTATATTGCTTAAATATGAGAAAACATAAAATTGTATATAAATTCTTTATGCTTATAGTTTATAAAACTATAAAACAAAAGCAAATATACATATCAAATATAAACTATAAACCTAATACAATTTGTGTTAACAAAATTAACTTAATATATGAATGATGTTATTTTTCTTAAATGAAATGGCCACTTAAAAGTGTGAGTATAGTATTGACTCTTGTAACATGCTGATTCTACTACATTGTGTATGGAAGTACTAGAGTGTGCCAGGTATATTGGTCAAGGACCTTTTGGTTTTAGGAACAGAAACCCAACTAAAACTAGCTTAAGCAAGATAACAGCAAGAAAAACAGTTTGGGGAGTATATTGGATCATATACACGTAATTGGGAAGATTAAACTAGTTTTTAAGCGATGAGTGAACCCAGAGGTTACAATTCTTTCATTTAAACTCTGTTTCTACCTCCGCCCCTAGTTTCTTCTATGATAGCTTCATTCTCAGACAGACTTCATCTGTCTCTATCCATCTGATAGCAAAAATGGCTCAGGGGTAGCTCCAAGCCAAAGTCGTCTTTTATAGATGGAGAACATCCAAGAAAAAAATAATCTTCTTTTCAGTATCCATAACCACCCACCAAAAAGGACTCTGATTAGCTTGTTTGGATCACATGCTCTTTTTTTGAACTAATCACTGAATCCTCTTATTAATCACCCTGGGTCATATGCCCAACTCCAGGGTAAGAGAATGGTAGCTTTCTTGATTTTTCAGGCCTACCAAAAATCCCAGAAGGAAGACCTGTGAGACAGATAAAAACTAGAGATACCCACACTGGTATAGAATGACTCAATTTTCCCACTACTTTCCTCTAGGAATTAATGAAAAATCTTTGGACATATTATACCATAATATGACTTATTCTTCACAGGAAAAATTCATTTACACATTAGATCTGCTTTTGCTCTTTTTTTTTTTTCAGTTAGTCTATAATACAAAGAATTACTTGAAAGAAAGACAGTCACTGAAATGACACATCAGTTCCTAGTTCTATGGGGTCATTCAGAAGATACCTATGTGATTTTAATTTGAACTGTCATAACAATGAGAATCCAAGATTAAAATATTCTAAGAGAAAACATCTAGATCACTTCCGCCCCCAAATCTGTGCAGACATCATTTGAGGATTAACTCTTTAAAGCACGAATAAATGCAGGACAATTAATAATTAATTTTATTGATATGATTTTCTAATGATTTGTTAATGTAGTTTTCTAATGATTGTCTAATGATTTGAGCATTTTTAAATCTGCTAATAAATTGAATACCAAATTTGGTATCCAACCTACAATTTATAAAAGCAAATATAAACAATATAAAATTAAAACAAATGTAAATATAAATCTGTATGCCAAGTGCAAAACTTAATTGGGTTGACATTGAATCCAGTTTTATGAAAGCTCTCCTCTGTGTGGTAAGAAATCCAAAGTTCTTCTGAATATTTTGTGATTCTTGGTGCTGAAGGGGTTCTATTCTCTTTACCTTACCTCAGTCTCCTCACCTCTTTTGTAATGAATTAATTGGGGGTGGAATTTAAAGACTAGAGAAACCTGCTGTATTGACTGGAAAGCTCAATTTCAGGAATTGAGAAAAAAATTTGAGAGACTCTTAAATATTTTGAAGGTTTGTCGATAAAACTTATGTGGGCTCCTGGAAAAAACTATCTGTTAAAAAAAACACCTCTCTTTTAAAGGTAGTTGTAACTACTTTAGGATGCAATAGACAGAGCTAAAAGGAAGGTTACTGGCTTGCTTAGCTACGGAAGTTATAGTACTGGACTGAGAATATTTAGCTAATTCAGTAAGTGTTTATGGTGTACCTGACCTTTGTCTACCTCTACTCTTAAGGTTTTCTCATATATGAAATGATAGATGAGCTATATCATCTCCACCAATCATTGGCATCTTCACTGGTTTGTAAAGATATGGTTTTTAGTGCTGAAGGAATGATAGAATAGATTAACATGGAGGTTAATGTAAGAAATCAGAAAAAATTTGTTTCCCTATAAATTTTGTCTTTTAGCAAAGATACCTTTTCTTCACACAAGAACACATATAGTAAAATGGTAAAATATGGAGAACCAACTATATGGCTGGCATGAAGATATTAGAATCTTTATTTTGAAGTACCAAGTCTCTGAAATCTAATGCTGGAGAAAGTTCTTATGGGGCATAGCCAAAAACCAAGTGGAACCAGTCTTTATAATGTTTACTTAAAAAACAAACAAACAGAATTTCATTGATGAAATTTGATTATATTTTGAAAAAAAAAAACAATTTAAATGGGAGAAATTACCAACAACAGCAATCCATACAAAATGATTGTGAAAAGGCTGAAGTGATTGAACTCAAGAATAGAAATATTACTTTGCAAATGTGTCCTATGCTGGTGAAAAGTATAAGATACCAAATCCTAGTGTAGAGTGGACTTCTTTGAAGGATCCGTTTCCAAGTAAATGCTTGCAGCTTCTTAATATTTCAGAATTTTTGTGGGTGACTTTTATTGATGGTAATGGAACTTAGGTATATAAATCCTTTTCTGTGTCACTTGGAGATCGGGACTTATAATGTACAAAGTCTCTGTTGAAACAAAAAGTAATTTGCACAATGTAACTGGCACCTCGTGCATACTAAAAAAGCATCCTGAAAACTGAAACACAAAATGGCTTTGTGCGTTAATGCTGCTCAGAAAAGTACTGGCTATTAAATATTTTTACAGTATTAAACATCTTAATATTTAATCTTAAGCAAAAATCAGTTGTCACATTGCAGCTGATGTGTAAATTTTAAAGCCATATTTCAAAAGGAAGCAAAATAATGTAAATAAATTGTTTATAAATGCTTCCATGTTAAAATAGCCTGTATTATATAAATTAATTCCAACTCTCTCATACTAGTCAAATAATTATTTCATCAAGTAGAATTGAATGTTAGTTTCTTGTTTTGCACAAAAAAATTCAAACGCAGAATCAGAAACTAAATTGAAGCATAAGCAATATGTTTTTAGTCAGAAATGGTAGTAATAACATATGGTTGATGTTTCCAAAGTTTTGTTTTTATTTCATTTTTAAATTTGTTTTTATTTTAAAGCTTCAACAGTGTTTTCCAGCAGGTGTCACTGTAGGCAAATATAAAATGATAAGTACGTAGTTCATACAGCTTACTGCCAGTGGGTTCCTTGAGAAATGACGTTTATATTCAGACTTCTCAATTATTATTTTGTTTTATTTTTTGTTTTTGTTTTTATTATTAATATTAGTCTCCTAGTATTATTTTCTGTTGATGCATTCACAATGTCATGACACTACTCAGTTGAATGAGCAGAAGCAGCAGTATGTACTATGAAATGATGACATGACCAACAGTACGCATTTTGGGTGGTAGAACATTTATCAGTTTATGAGAGAGAATCCTAAAATTTTGAAAAGTCACATTAATATATAATGTTTGAATTTCGAAGCCTTTAGGAGATCTTCCTTCATAGTTTAATTAGCGATTTATAATTTTTATGTTTTTGTTTTTGTTTCTGTTTTTTTTTTTTGTTTTTTGTTTGTTTGTTTGTTTGTTTGTTTTACAAAAACTAAAGGTTTATCAGAAAGGAAAAGCTTTAAAAGTATTAAGCAAAACTACTTTTCTTTAGTCTGGGGTAAGTATGAGAAAGGGAATAAAATTATTGGTTCCTTGAAATTATGCTTCAATATTTGGGTTAGAATTGAATTTATATTATTCAACCTGCAAAGAACATCTCATTAGATTTCAGAGAAACCATTTCTGAGCATATTATCACAGGAAATTTGAAGAATCCATTATTTTTCTTTTCCTTCTTTTTTTTAGTATGCACAACACAGGAAAAAGAAAGCAGTGATAAGGTACTAGCAGGAAAATTTTTCAGGACTTATTTTTGCTGATTTCAAAGATTTCCTGTTTCCTGGTGGCTGTGAGCATCTCTGCATAACTTTCATAGCACTTATAGCTTCTAAAGCAATATTTGGTCTGCATCTATAGACTAGATTTTGCAGTTGACAGTTTGACGTGTGCAGATAGAGTTTAAAGAGAAATGCACACAATAGAAAGTGGATTGAAGTATTCTCACACCTCAACCAGTGAAAAAGGTCCATGTGATTGAAAAAATATGTTTTATACAATTAATTCTTAGGAAGACAAAGATGTATTCCATGTACCCAAGCAGGTAACCAAAAAAATAAACGTTCTCCATAGTATAATCATCTCACAAACTCTCAGAGAAATTGGTTTCTGTGACCATAGTTCTCGAGCCCAAAATAGGATCCACATCTCCTGCCTCACTTCTTTTCTCTAGAACATGTCACCTAAAATACAAATTTTTTTTTTAAATCTGAAAACATTTTCCTTTTAATAATACTGCCAGAGCTGATTGAAGCCCGACTCTGTACCTGGACTGTTTTAAGAACTTCACATATGTTTTACCAATTAGTTTTCTCTTTATTCCCCTTTCTTAGGATGTGGGTACTATGATCCCCATTACGGTAGTCCCCTTATCCACGGTTTCACTTTCCATCATTTCAGTTACTTGAGGTCAACTGCAGTATAAAATATTAAATGGAAATTTGCAGAAATAAACAACTCCTAAGTTTTAAATTGTGTGCCTTTCTGAGTAGTGTGATGAGATCTCTTGCTGTTCAGTCAATCCTGACCAGAACTTGAATCATCCCTTTATTTTGTCCAGAGTACTCATGTTGTATACACTACCCACCTGTTAGTCACTAAGTAGCACTCTTGGCTATCAGATCGAAATACAAGTATCACAGTGCTTGTATTTAAGTAACCCGTATTTTACTTAATAAAGGCCCCAAAGCACAAGAGTAGTGATGCTGGCAGTTCAGATATGTCAAAGAGAAGCTGTAAAGTGCTTCTTTGAAATGAAAAGGTGAGTACAGTGCAATAAGATATTTTGAGAGAGAGGCTATATTAACATAAGTTTTATTACAGTATATTGTTATAATTGTGATATTTTATTATTAGTTACTGTTGTCAATCTGTTGCTGTGCCTAATTTATAAATTAAACTTTATCATAGGTATGCATGTATAGGAAAAAACATAGCATACATAAGGCTCTGTACTATCTGCAGTTTTGGACATCTGCCGGGGGTCTCAGAATGTGCTCCCTGTGGATAAGGGGAGACTACTGTACATTGACACAGGAACAGATTCAAAGAGCTCAATGTGCATAGGATTCTGCAGCCAGGAAGGACAGGGGAGGGACCTGAATTAAGATCTTTTAAGAACAAAACCTTTGTTCTTAACTACTACACTCTCCCAGTAAAAGCAGCATGTTATTTAGAATGGCACAACTATCCTTGGGAAGTTACACAAAAAGAACACTGTACTTTTCCTGTATTTGTGTGCTTTAGGTTAGAGCCGCTCTCATCCTGTCTAAGGTGCTCTGCTATAGAATGAGTGGCTGTGTTTGGACTAATGATCACACAATCCCTAATGATGTTTCCTTGATTGTGCTTATGAAGCAGAACCATATATCTATAAGGTGAAGGCAAGATTCTTAACAAAATCAAAGGCTTCCCTGGAAAAAGAGAAAACTCAATAACTCCAAGCTCTGAGCATTATAATCTCAGAGTATATCATGTTTTAAGAAAGAGTAGTAAAAATAATTTTTAAAAAACTCGAACTAAGAACTACTCATAGTTTAGTATACTACATGTTGCACATTTTCATTTGAGGCCTTCAAGGTGTTTTGACTGTAATTTCTGTAACTGTAGTGTGACTAAGAGTTGACAGTGGATTTGAAGTTGGAGAATACTGGATTGAAATCCTGATTCACTTTCCTGAACTTCAGTTTTCTCATCTCTAAAATGGTGATGATAGCATACAATAGCAAAAATGTATCCAGTGGTTATTATATGCTAGGTACTATTCCAAGTGCTTTACAGACATATCCCACATTATCTTTCAACATCCCAGTGGGATAGGTACAATTGTTTTACCTCTATTTTATGAAGAAAACAGCTGAAGCTGAGAGGTTAAAACCTTTCCCTGAGACCATGTAGCTAGTAAGTAGTAGAGATGGGATTTCAACAAAGCTTTGAAATGCCTTCTTACATGGTTATTATGAATATTAAAATAAAAAGTTTAATGAGGTAATGTATGTAAGGCACTTTACACAATGCCTGGCATATAGTCGAAAGCCAAATTTTGTGGTGGTTTTTGAAACTGGTAAGGGGAGTCTGACAAAATCATAAGGGAAACTAAGAATCTTTTTTAAGGAAACTAGAAATCTGTTTTAAGGAATCACTGGATATTTGGAATTTATTTTCTCATTTTCCTATTGGTTCGTTAATTCTCACTTACTTGGCATGCTTCTGTGTCTGATGATGACCAGTTTCTGGAATCTGTTTTCCTATCCACCTTTCTGTTTTTTCTGTAAATCTATTGTCCTTCAAAAGCCTATGTGTATGGCCTTTGTTCCTCATGGCCCAGGCCCCTTGTGGGTGGGGCTTGCTGTCTTTAGTTGCTACCTGGACCAAGTACTTACTCATTAAAATTGAGAGTTAATGCTTATGATAGAAATAACGCTGTGCTCAAAAATGTATGTATATACATACACAGAGTTTGCAGTTAAAAATATCAAATTTACTTTTTAAAAGATAACTATGGTATCAAATGTAATCTATATTTATTGCAGAAAACTTGGGAAATATAGAAAGTACATATAGAGAAGTTAGAATCCCAGCAAACAGAAATAACTGCCATCAACATTTTCTTTTTCTTACTTAATTAACCCACATGATTTTATATACTTTTAAAATATGCCTTTTCTTTGAATTAAAAAATTTATTAGAGATTTACATTTTAAAAAATCATTGAAGCCTACTGTGATTCATGACACACTTGGCAATGGAGAAGTAGCTGCTTCTCCATTCTTTTCAGTCTAACATGGTGCGTTTTTTAGAATTCAAATGCAATAGTTATCCAACTGCCTCTCCCAGAGCATATTAGACATGTCAGGAGGCTCTTGCAACACTGTTGAATACAGAAGCTGAGGGATGAAGGAAATTGGAGGCTGTGTGGACTGAGGGGACATGGTGTGCTGGGCAGAGTTGTGGGACCCCCACTGTCAGAGTCATGCAGGTTTGGGGTTCAGGGGCTGATTGTATAATTATAGCCTGCCCATTGGATTAAAAAACATGAAGGAACAAAGCTCTATAAGAGTAATATATTTGTCTGTTTGGGACAATATAAGCAGACTGCCATAGACAGGATAGCTTATAAACAACAGGATTTTTTTTTTTTTCTCTCACAGTTCTGGTGGCTGGAAAGTCCAAGGTTAAGGCACTAGCAGAATCAGAGTCTGGTGAGGGCCTACTTCCTGGTTCATAGGCAGCCATCTTTTGGCTGTGTCTTTACATGGTGAAAGATGGCAGGGAGCTCTCTGAGGTCTCTTAAAGCTACTAATTCCATTTCTGTAGGCTCCAGCCTTATGATATAATGACCTCCCAAAGGTCCCACTTCCTAATACTATCACATTGGGGGTTAGGATTTTAACATATGAATTTGGGGGAGGGGGGAAACATTCAGTCTATAGCAAGTAATTATCCTATGAAACAGGAATACATAATAAACTCAAACTCAATAGAAGAGCTAAGGTAACAAACTGATGTTTTCTCTCTGATAAGTATTAGGAGGTTTTTAAAGGCTAAAAGTGTCAAGACACTCTGAGGCCTTGAAACACTTGGGCAAAAACCACAGAAAGATATTGATATGCCTGGATCTGTGGATATTTGATATTAGATTCAAGATATGAGAAGTTTAAAGCTTTCACCTCAAAGTAAAGTGGAAAACTGAAATTAGATTAAATGGATTAATAATGGCTGATGTTTAATGGGACTAATACTGAATTTAAATTACTTTCAATTTTACATTAAGTTATGTATTATACTCTTTTTTATCTGCTTTTTGTGCCCTTCAATCACCATTCCATACAGCATACAAAATGATCTTATAAAGAAATAAATCAAATCTCACTATTACCTGCTTAAAAGTTTTCCTAAACGATTTCCTGATTGTGGCTGCTAACCCTCTTTTCTCATAATTCCCAGCCACAATGATTTTTTTGAACTTCTACTGGGCCACTCCAAATCCAATCCTCCCCCACCTCCCTCATTCACTTGGTAGATGTCAGTCCTAAACTCTGTGTCCTTGCCTACAGGATAAAGATATACATAAGTTCTAAAAAAAAAAAAATAGATACATAGTGTTCATGGAAAAGAGAACAGCTTGTCCCATATCTTCAGGTATTTGGAGTGATCCATGGCCAGGAAATTATTTATGATAACTTATGCACACATATATATATATAGATGTGTACACACACATATGGTATCATTTTCAGAAGCACAGACATATGATCTTTAGGATGACTTGAAACAAAAATTAGATGAGAGTCTATGAGGTTGAAGTAGTTTTTGTGATTTGGTGTGGGTGGCTAATCGAGGTTAAATCAGGAACAAATTTACATAGTTATAAAATGAGTCAAGCAGATGCTGGTAAGGAAGAAAAAAGAGTCACATTTTTGTGGGACATTTGCTGCAAGATTTTAATGTCAGTCTGGGTAATCATGACTTATCTGAGGAAAATACCTGTGGTGATATCTCATTTATCCATTAATTTCCTTCATTCATCTATATATCTTTCTTAATATTCCAAAAAGATTTAAAGCAGCTTTCTACATTTCCCAGACTGGCTTTAAAGAATAAATTCTTTTATCTGAAAAAATAGGGGGAGATTGAAGTTGAGAACTCCTTTTCAACCATTCTGAGAGCCCTGTGCTTTGAAGCGTATTTATTCATTCATTCTTAATCTATCCATCCATCCATCCATCCATCCATCCATCCATCCATCCATCCATCCATCCATCCATCCATCCATCCATCCATCCATCCATCCATCCATCCATCCATCCATCCATCCATCCATCCATCCATCCATCCACCCATCCATCCATCCATCCATCCATCCATCCATCCATCCATCCATCCATCCATCTATCCATATATCCATCTTTCACCCTACATTTATTGAACACCAGCTGCATTCCAGATACTATGCTAGGAAATAGGCATTCCAGGGCAAATATCTTTCTCCATTGCTGGGGAGTAAGCTTAAACTATGAAACAATTTTAGGTTATAAAATGATCATTGAATTAAGAGTCAAGTGAATTTGTCCTTGTCTCCCACTCTTATTCATTATCCTGTTCTCTTTTTTCCTAAGTCCTGGATACTCATTTTCTCACCTTGTCTGTAAAAGAAAAGTAGACCTCTGACATTTGAAAGGCATCTTCTTAGATCTAAGTATAGTGCCCAATATATAGTCAGCTTTCAGTAATATTTTATTAAGTAAATTAATGAATGAACAAATTATTATATCCTGAGGCCTTCAGGAATCCAAATTTGGTAATATGATAATAGCATACCTTCCCTATAAAACCAATTAGAATATAACCAGTTGATTATATTCTTTAGCTGAGACAAGATGATAAATATCAAGTTAAGAATGACAACTTTTTTTCCCCAGCTCAGGCCTAATTCTTTTATGCTGAGTCACCCAGGGTCACCTCTGAGTGATTTCTTCTCAACTCATTCCATCTCCTGCCTCTTGTCACATTTCATTTCAGCTCTCAATCCTCAACTACTTCTATCTCAGTCTTGAGCTCCAGAACACTCTCCTTCTTTATGAGCTTTTTCCTCTCATCCTCCTCTCTCCACATTTATTCACTAGCTAAAAAAATCACAGTCATAGGGCAACTTTCTATTGGTAGACTTCAAATTGAGACCTCTGCACAATGGGGGATGACAACACGACATGGGTCAGTACAGTATTACTACATGGTATAGGCTGACTTCTTGCTCTGGACATTTGTTTCCTTCCATCTGAATTTACTCCTTCCTAGCAGTCTGTGTCTATAGGACACAATGTATAAAATTAGTCCCTCCTGAAGTGTGATTGATTGATAATGACTTATTTTTCCCTTGGGAAATTAACCTTTCAAATGGATTCACATATAAAAAATGCCCAAAGTACTCTGTGGTAGAATTTTGTGTTTTGTATCAGGCTGATGAGGGAGATCTCTTTGAGTTGTGGCTTTTCCTGGTGATTTTTAATCAAGGAGATGCAAAAGAGATGGCTTACATCTGGATCTGTGGTGTGTTGGCTTCATTTATACATTCATTAATTTGTAAGACTTGTACAGAAGTCTTGCTATGCACCATCACTACATTAGATTTATAAAGAAGAGGAAAGGCAACCCTACCTCAAAGAGTTCAGTATTTAGATGGACAAATAGATTGTTATGATACAGCACGTTAAATGGAATGATAGAGATACAGTAGAGAGTATTGGAAGAGCATCTGAACTATGAGTAGGAACCATAGGGTGGGGTAAAGTTGACAATGGACAAAGAGGCATGTAAGATTCTACACCGATCCACACTTAACTTACGATAGGACCAGAGAGCTTAAGATCTATTAGTGATTATAACAGGATTCAGTCAGAAAAACAGAGCCCATGGCAGGTAGTTGGTGGAGGGAATTTGATATGGAGAAGTAGTTCCAAAAGTGTTGGAAGAGCTAAAAGACCAAATGGGGGACAGGAAAGCTATATAGAAATTAGCAATAAGAGGAAGCTGCCAACACTCCCAGGAGAGACAAAGGTCGGAGGCATTGCAAAGCCCAGAAGCCAGAACTGCCTGGGACCTGTGGGAGTCAGGACCAGAGAAGATACATAGCTACTGACAAAGGCATTCTAGAAGCAGAGAGATCTGGAGATATTCCCAAGTCTGCTTTCTGCACTTGAATCAGGATCTTGAATCTGTTGGTCAAACTAGCTGTAAGCAGTTAGGAAAAGTGCCTGAAAATGGATTTTGCAGGGGTCAGCCCTTAGCAATACAGAGCAGAGTGGGGAATATGTAGGAATGGGTCTGAGAACAAATAGACAAATGACCAGAACAGTCATTTTAGCTGTCCTTATCTCACCTTCTAATATACAGAGGACACCAGGACTCAGTGCCATCATTTGACAATGCTGCCCTATTCATTTTTAGTAAAGCCATGTCTGGAATGTGTGGAGAAATGTAATGATTAAGTAGGATTTACGGAGGTGTTATTATGTTCTAGGATGCATGTGAGGTTTCTCACATATGTTACATCATTTAATTCTTTCAACATACCTATATAGTGATCTTCTGACGCCCATAGAGTCAAATAACATAACATTTAAAAAAATTGTCATATTTGAGCCATTAAAGATTTATAGGAAAATCTTCAGATGAAAACTAAAGATTTTGCGCTATTATTTAGAATCTATTCCATACATTAGTCTGAAATAGGCTTCATTACATACATTCCACACATCCCTGAGGCTTTCTTATAAGATAAGCCTCAGGGATGTCAAGGAGTAGATCCCAGTGTGTAGGCTGGGAGCCCATAGAGCCTGTACACGCACACTCATTCCTCCTCATCTATAGACTTGAGGCTCTGCTCTGTCTTTCATGTCTATATTCTGTAACTTTTCAAATGTATGTCATTGCTAATGTGGTGGGGAAAATACACATTTGTTTAAAATTATGAGTAAATTTAGCATCGCTTTTTGTGATTTTGCACATTCTTGAGTAATGGCTAAAAAATATATAACTGCCATTTTTTGATGATCTGAGGAAGTCTTTGTGTTGGAAAAGAGCTCCTCATGCTTGGAAAAGAAGGGAAATCATACTGTAAAGTATTATCATAGAGAAGTAGAGTATTACAGAGAGAGCTGGACCAAATTAATGATAGCTAAATTTGCTGGGTGTTCTGGTGCTTTACATGTATTAAATCATTAATTCTCACTATAGCCCCATAGCTGAGCCCTATTATTTATTAAGACCCCCCTATTTTTCATATAGGGCAAGAGAGGGAAGAGTGACTAAGTAAGGACTAAGATCTTTGAAATACTAAGTGGTAGACCCAGGATTTGAACCCTAATCTGATTTCAAAGTTCACATTTTAAACCTCTGCTTATTCTGCTTCCAAAATATGATTCTTTTCTCTTACCTTATTTTTATTATATCACATCAAAGTAAAAGTTAAACAAAAATATATAAAGAAAATTGTTATGTAATTGTAAAAGCCATTGGCAGCAAACTATTAATGTACATTTTCTGGAATTTGACTTATATTTAAAAACACCATTTTAATTTTGATGTTTTTTATAGGTAATGATAAAATATACATATATATTTCTTCTCATTTTCAGACTCACAATAATTATGTAATTTCCTTCACTTAAGGTAGAGCAAACTGTTAATAGATAGAGTGGTTAGTGCTTAAAGACCGTTAAAAACCACTTCAAATAAGATGACAATCTCATCTTTATAGTAATACCAGGTTGTTAATTAGCTGAACTACCCAAATACAGAATTATAGTTAAAATGGTTCTGAGTGGGAGGTGATAATGATGCACTGCCTGTTTTACAACATGCTCTATGGCACGCACTTCAACTCTCATTTTTTAAAATAAGAATTTCTATTTAAAAGCCCCTTTTCTTAAGAGTGAGACTCCTCTGAAAAATAAAGGTCTTGCTAATTAAATACTTCTATAAACAAAGCATCTGTATCAATGGGGAAATATGTAAGAATGAAATGCTCAAGGCAGGGAATTTACTCTCTCAGAAGAAGAAATTCAAGTTTTAGAAAACTTAAAAATATCTTGAAGGCTGAATTAAAAAAAAATTTGTATTTGGAAAAAAGTCATTTTTACCTTTTAGTAGTGGCTACCCTTGTACAATTTTAAGCACAGTAAAGATCTCTATAGCATTAATGTCACTGCTTGGTTTCAGAGAAGGACCCAGGATTGTTTCTCTAAGGAAGAAGGACACATGGCCTTTGATTGTACCCACATTTCCAGTGACAGTGTTTCTTATCAGGGCTGTGTCTTGAACAGTCACATCACATCCGTTTCATTCCATGGCCAAAGAGCATTTGTATTGAAGACATTTCTTCAGTATTTGCAATGTTCCAGGCCTTGGGCAAGATTTTGGGGATACATTTATAAGTGAGAAATGGACCCTGACCTGAAGGAGCTACCAGTGTAGGAGAGGAGTCTGATATGTGAATGGAAAATTACAATGAATATATTTATTATTGCAAGAGAGATCACCTATAGAGTGCTGTAGGAACAGAGGCAAAAACAATGATCTGTTCCTTGGTTGCGGAGAGTAAGGGAAATAATGGAATTTGATTGGCCAGGAGAAGTTTTGCAAAAGAAATGATAGTTGAGCATCTGGAATGATGAAGAATCCGTTAGAGTGTTAGCATTTCAGATAGAAGGAAAAGCATAATCTAAGAGTGGAGCTGAGGAATTGGACAGGCTTGAATTTGAGTTCTGTGCTGTGCAATCTGAACAAGTTATGTATCCTTCCAGAATAAAAGGGGGATACTAATCCCCACTTTGCAGAGTTGCTGGGAGGATTAATGATAATGTAGTAAATATCCCTGGCCCAGTGTCAAGTGTAGATCTCTTAGAGAGGGCTCCTTCTCTTCATTCAAGTCATTCATGTACAACTCTAAAGTTGCTTCCTCACTACCTTTTCTAAAGTCACCTCTCACCCAGCCAGATATCTTATTTATTTGGTACATAGTTATTATCAGTCTACCCCCACTAGAATGTAATCTCTATGAGGACAGATATTTGTCTTGTTCACTGCTATATCTCCAGCACCTGAATAGCACCTGGCACATAGTAGATGCTTAATAAATATTGTCACTAATACATAAAGCCATGAAAGTACATGGCAATTCATAGAAATTGTGTAATATGAATCTTAGAGGCTGTAATTTTGAGCTCATTGAATGGGGTGTCAAAGAGGAAACTAGAGGCACATGCAAGGTTTTAACTTTAAGTTGCTAAAGGGTCTGGATTTTATCAGGCAGGTGTTTCAGTTAGATCTTTGAACAGGAGTCAGAGTTCACCTTGACAGTAGGCATTAGGAGTAGAAAAGCAGCAGATACTAATGTCTCACTCACTCTGACTGTGAGGAAATTCTCCCAGTTTGTTTCCTCTATTCCTTTGTCTTAAGGTATGGAAGTTTTGTGTATTTGGGAGGAGTTACACGGACTATATTCCAGCCAAACATTGTTCACCTCCATCAAGAAAGTACCTTCTTTATTAGTTAGATAAGCAATCATTGCAAAGTTGTTTCATGTAGGATCAGAGAATATTGGAGCTGGACCCAATCTTAATTTTGTGAAGAAGGGACAGAGTATGCACAGATGGTTGTAGAGCCACTGATTTTCCAGTTTATGTTGCTTCCACTGTGGGCCACTGTCTTTCCCTCCTGTCTTGTCTGCCTGCCTCCCCTACTTTGGCCTTCTAGTGGAGCTGTCATTCACAAACTCAGAGCCCTGTACACAGTGATTGGTTCAGGGATTGGCACCTGTCCCACAGAGGGCCAATGAGAGTCATCATTGGAGTGGATTTACAGATTCCTAAAGAATTACTTAGAGTTTTAAATTAAATCATTTTTTTAAATGAATGAATTGAATAGGCCATATTTATGTTTTGCTGAGTGGAATTACCAACTCACAAAAGAGGATTTTGTCAATTTTATGATATAATACCTTTATAAAAACCTGGGATATTACAGAACAGACTAAAGAGTTGTTTAGTTATTTTTTGGGTGATGTTAAGTGGTAAATGGGATAGTGGAGACATCAGTATAGTAAAATATGTTTGGCAACAGCAAATGGATACAGTCAAGAGATGACACCCTACATATTGTGTTTATTTCAACCTAATTTATGCTCAGTGTTCTCAATGGCCACCCCAAAGTTTTGTGATTTCATTAAAAAGACAAAATATTAATTTGTCAAAACAATGGTTTCTTTGACAACATGGATATTTAACCTTTATGTATATTTTTGCATTCTTCACTATGAGCAGATAGTTAACTTTGCACCTTAAGAACATGTGTTTCACGAGCACTATCTGCCGTGCTTTTCTCTACCATTAGCTACTCTAGTACAAAGAAGTTCATATCCTCCCCCTGGGCTGAATGGTTCATTTTTTTAAGGTGTAGTAGCACTCATTTACACATATATTGTAGAAGCATGTCCTCAGTGCCTTGACAAATGGCTCTGTGCCTAGTGCTCTGTATTTAAAGATGATTAAAACACCATGTCTACCCTCAAGAAGTTCACAATCCAGTGACCAGGTTATTAGTACAAAGACCCTGCTCTGTAAGCACAGGCACTATGTGTATTCAGGGGACCCTTGTCCATATTAATTCCAATAAATTGTTGTTTAGGGAGCCTACTGACAACTAGGAAAATGTTAAGAGATTTGGTGTGCCACTCACTCTCCCTTTTGAGGTTCTGATCAATGTACATGTACAAAGATCCATGAGCACAAGAAAAATGAACTTTTGTTTTATTAAATGCAGATACCCTATAACTTCCAAACAATGCTTCTGGCAAATTCTGTCATGGAAATTGGCCTAGGCTTGAACTCAAATGGGGTTTTTCTCCTACCAAATTGAAATGACCAGGCCCACAAAAGTTCCGATTCACTTAACCATTAGGAGAGAACCTGGAACAGAGAGAGAGAAAGGGTGGCCCCATTCTGCTTTGTTTAATATAGAGAGACAGTAAGCACAAGTCAGACTGCCATACTCCAACAGGAGACAGGAGTGCACTTGATACATGAACATTCTTCTTTAACACAGTGACCCAAACCATTGTTAAAATCTATTCTAATGAACATCATATTTATAACCTTGACATTTACCTCAAAGCTAAACCTTATAGACCTAAGGGTCTATGATAATCATTTTTTTACGCTTTTGATGTTTTTTCTTCTTTAACATAATGTGGTTCAGAACAATCAGCTTAAAGAATCACCTTTCATGAGAAATGAGGATAGCACAAGAGGAAGGCATCAGGGATATCTTCTATAAAAAACCCTTGAAAAGAAAAAGAAGCAGATCTCATCTTCTGTAGGTTGAGGCTAAAACATGAGGTGAAGGAGAAGCACAGGGCGTTCTTGGTAGAGTGAACACCAGCCAGGGTCTAGAGGTGAAAGAGAACAGGTCAGATTTATTGTCTGTATGGAACTTTAAAGTTTAATGGTTGAAGGAGAGTGGAAAGAGGCTAGAAATAAGACTGGAGTGACAAGCATAGGCAAGATTGTAAAGAATTCTATTATCTCTACACCCTAAATTTAGCCTTTTATTCTGGAGACTGTGATTTGTCCTTGAAAATATGGAAATAATGGAATGACAGGATTAGATCTGAATTTTAGCAGAAGCACTTTGGTGGGAGTTGAGAGCAGATTAGAAAGGATCTGTTATCGGATGAACTGTGTTCCCTTTGAAAAAAGAGTTGAAATCCTAACCCCTAGTACCTCAGATTGTGACCGTGGTTGGAAACAGTGTCATTATAGATGTAATTAGTTAAGTTATGATGAAGTCATATTGAAGTCAAGTGATTTCCTAATCTGAGTGGTGTTCCCATAAAAAAGGGAAATTTGGACATAGAAACAGACATACACAAAAAGAAGATGATTGAAGAGACACAGGAAGAAGATGGCCATCTGCAAGTCAAGGAGAGAGGTCTGGAGCAGATTGTTCTGTTATAGCCTTCACAAGGAAGCAGCCATCCTGACACATTGATTTTGGACTTTTCTTCTCTGGAACTGTGAGACAATAAATTTCTGTTGTTTAAGCCACTCAATTTGTGGTACTTTCTTATGGTAGCCCTATGAAACTAATACAAAACCCTAAAATGTAGACTAGTTAAGAAGACTAATGAGGGCCTGAACCAAGGTATTGGGATGGAGATGAATTGAAAGGATTTGAAAGATATTCGGGAAGTAGAATTGACAGAACTTGGTTACCAATTGAATATGTGGAATTAACATAGCGATTAAGATACATCTAGATTTTAGTTCTGGCTCTTTTACTGCTTAGCTGTAGTATACGACCCATTAATCTTTATGCTTTAGTTTTCTCATCTGTAGAATAAGAGTCATCTTATTTAGTTTTCTCATCTGTAGAATAAGAGTTCCATCTTATTTAGTTTTATCATCTGTAGAATAAGAGTTCTATCTCATTGAGTTGTGCCAGACGAGAAAATGCATGTTAAAATTCTATTACAGTGGTATAGTACTTACTTCATATGGTAACACTGATAAATGTAGTAAATACTCAGTAAATTTAAAATATGTGGGTTACATGAAAGAAACTGAGAATGACTCATATTTCTGACTTAGCCATCAGATAGGGCTATATTATTCAGGGAGAGGAAAAATATTGGATAAAAATGGGTTTGGGAGGCTGGATGATAATTCAGTTTTAATTAAATTTAAGACACGCAAGCAAATGATCTATTATTAAAAATATACTGCCTTGCCTTTTATGTTGGCATTTATAAGGTTCGAATTTTATATTTTTAATTTAGCACAGTGTTTATGTTGTCCATTAAAGATAATCTGATGTAGAAAATGAAATGAGCACTATTATGTTTCTAGGTTATTAGAAAAAAAGAATTACAAAAATCATATTTGTTTAAAACCCTTTAAAAAAAAATCTATATTGATTGAATTGACTATTATGTTGAAGATAGAAATATTGACTTTTGACAACTTGACCAACAGTTAGTTCTTAATTAACCTCAGGTTGTCAACTTATGATCACCCTCTCTCTTGGGTGAATGATCTCAGATGTGGCAATCTATAGCAGAGAAATTGAGTCATCTGACAGAAATTATCCTTGGCTAGGTTTTATTTCTAGAGTTGCCAGGTAAAATATAGGATACTTACTTAAATTTGAATTTTTGAACAGCAAATACTTTTCAAATATAAATATGTCCCATATATTTATTTACATTGAAAAAAAAAGATATGTTGTTTGTCTTAAATTCAAACTTAAATGGTGCCCTACATTTTTATGGGCTAAATCTGGCAATCTTATCTCAGTTCTCTTTGATGGAATGTGCTTCTGTGGAAATATTAAAAAATAGGTTAGGTTCATAATCATTCTGACTTGAGGTATAGTTTGCCCAACATTTGGTCTGCTTGATCTCTCAAGAGCTTTTCTTGAGCTCAGGGATTTGCAAGTAATGATTTAAAGGAGAACATAAAAACGAGTACACTGGGAGCGAGTACTGCCAAAGACAGTGCAGTATTTAACAGTGCACACAGGTTGAAAGGGTCAACCACATATACAATTTCTCACAGTGATATTTTTATAAGACTATTTAAGACATAATGAGTATATCTGCTTGTTTCAGGAAGATGACAAATCTTGTTTACTTACCTTTGTTTTTTTATATACAGTTTATACGACTATAAGAAATAAAAACACAAGGTTTTTTTTTAATTATTAGAATCATGGTGACATTTTTCATGAATAAAGGATGAAATGAGGTGTGATTAAATACTATGTGATTTTAATTGGGGCTTTAAATCTACCTATGGTACCCTCTTTGCTTTCAGCTCATCTATTCATATGCCTTGTGAGTTTGAACAAGAAGCTATCATAGGACCATTCTGCCTCAGTCTTGAATACTCACAACCAAAGAATAGCACATATGAGAAAACTAAAAGTTTTGCCTATAAATCTGGGTCTATGATTTGATTTGTTGCAGAAATTGTCATGGTCAGTTTGTGTTTGTTCACTTAAAATTAATCAGATCCTTTGCTATCAGTCATGCTACTTTGATTTTTCAGAATGATTTATCGTCTTTCTGTGACTTACTATAATGTTTGTGGAGTGATCATGAAGAGATGAAAATTATACTTCTCACTTTCCCCAAATATTTACTTAAGTCTTTTAAAATGGATATTAATTATTAAAAGAAATTAGAAACACAAATACATGTATTTCACTCAGTAGTCCCCAGACCAAAAATTCCCTGAGAAACTTATTTATAGAATTCTAACTTATATTTGAAAAAAAGGCAATAAAAGGGTTGTCCTTACCATTTTCTTATTGACTCCTGATCATAGAGCTGCTCAGACATATCTTGCCACCTCCAGAGCACACCTGTAAGAAATACCTTCCTTATTCTTCAGCAAATAGGTACTCGTTTGTCTCCTCAAATTTTGTCCTTTAACTCTATGAGTTTAGGGGGAAAGATGGAGGGATAAATTTACTACAAGAATCATAAGACTCTATCCTATATTTATTTACTAATCTCTGGTTTTGGAATAAAACAATGCTATAAAGGAAGTTTATAGAACCCCAACATATATAGGAGATTTTAGAAACATTTTGGAGGAGTGTGTACCTGAAGCCATAAATCAGTTAAGACTTCTCAGAGGAAGAGATTTCTAAGGTGAGAAAGAAAGGATGAGTAGGAGTTGTTGGTGAAGAGAATATTCCAAGTAGAGGAAAAGGCATGTGCAAAGACCTGGGAGCACAGAGAGAGCCACTAATTAGTTAGAGAATTGAAATTAATTTGCTAACTAGAGTTCTAGGCCAGATTAAAAAGGATATCATAAATCATAAAAAGAAAAATTTATCCTGAGGACTTCACTGAAGAATCATTGGCTAGTTTAATGTAGAGGACATAATCAGATTTATATTTTTTGAAAGCATAGAATAGAGGATGGACTTGAGGGAGATAAAATGAGAGCCAGAAGAGCTGTTACAATGAGTTTCAAGTAACCAGGTGAGGTGATGGTAACCTGAAAAGGGAAATTGGTTGCAGGAATGGAAAACAGTAAATAGGTCCAAGAAATACTTAAGTGTCAGAATTGACTAAACTTTATTGATGGGCCATGGAGAGTGGAATGAAGGAGGTTGTAAGACGATTTTCAAGTTTCTGAATTGGGAAATTGGTTAGATAAATTATGATAGTATAAGAGGAACAGGTGTATATCTGGAGGGGTTAAGGAAGAGATAATGAATACAATATTAAGCATATTTTATATACTTGTGGATACTGAATTAATTTATCAGTTAAAAAATATTTATAGAGTACTAATTACAAGCCCAGCAGTGTGAGTGACTCAGGATCCCAGGAGGAGATTAGTACATATAATATTTTAAAGATTATCTAGTTGGAGAGATGTACAATGAGTAAATAGTAAATATAAATAAATATATACAATAAATCTAATTATGCATTTAGTAAAGGAAAACATATTTACATATTGATTAGTTTCTACTTAAAAGTATGATCACAGACATCAAGTAGACACAGTACTGCCTGGCAACACCGTGTCAATCTCTGGTTCACCTTCTCATTTCTTTCTCTTTTAGCAGTCCCTCTTCCTTTCTCACTTTCAATGCAATTCACAAAAG
This sequence comes from Macroglossus sobrinus, assembly GCA_004027375.1. NCBI lineage: Eukaryota > Metazoa > Chordata > Mammalia > Chiroptera > Pteropodidae > Macroglossus > Macroglossus sobrinus. The sequence continues at coordinate 896,931 of PVKZ01000314.1, read as the reverse complement.
TTTGAAACAACTCATCTTTCCTCCACCAGATTTACCAGCTTAGCTGTATTTATATCCAGGTACCTTGCCTACCTACTTAAGACAGGAATAAGCTGCCCTTGTCCTAGTCTAGGTCAGGTTCTCTGTGCACAGAAGCCAATCCCCTCTTGTCTATTGAAAGGCATCGTATAATAATTCATCTTAAACACAAAATTTTTTTTTCACTTTATGTCTTTCTCTACTCACTCTCTTATATCTTTACTCCCCTTTGTAGCAAAACTCTGTAAAAACAGTTGTCTATTCTTTTTTTTAAATTTCAGCTTTATAGCAGTATGACTGACATAAAATCATAAGATATTTAAGGTGTACGTTGTGATGAGTTGATATACATATGCATAGTGAAAGGATTTTCTCCCATCTAATTAATTAACACATGCATCACCTCACATTTTTTAACTTTTATGGGTGGGGGAAGGATGAGAACATTAAGTTCTACTCTCAGCAAATTTTATTGATACACATTTCAGTGCTAAATGAATTTATAACAAAATAGCCAAGATTATACAACAGGGAAAGGATAGTCTCTTTAACAAATAGTGTTAGGGAATCTGGACTGCCACATACAAAAGAGTTGTCTATTCTTGATGCTCCACCTTCCCACCTTCTATTTTTTTTTGTAACCCATGCCAAGCAGGATTCATCTTCACCACTCCACTGTAGCCTCCTTTCCCAAGGTGACCAACAGCTTCCATCTTGCCAAACCAATGGTCATTTCTGATTTTATTTTACTTTCTCTCCATTTCTATTGACATCTCTCTCCCCCTTGAAATACTATCTTTACCTAGATTCTCAGAGACAACAGTTTTCTAAATTTCCATCTGCTGTCATAAGGCTCCTTATCAACTCTTTCTTTTTGCTTTCACTTATGTAATTCTAAATATAAATTGCTCCTTGGTGATCTCACCTATTTATATGGCTTTATATATAATATATATTCTGATAACTTCTAAATTTATATTTATAGCCCCAACTTTTTGAAAAATAGTTCTATATATCTGCCTCTTTGCTACCTCCTAGTGGCAACAGAATTCTTGATTATGCATGTCCCAATCCTTATTCTCTACCTATACCATCAAACTTGCTCTACTACCCCCTCTTCATTGTCATTAGATGGCCCTCTATTCAACCAGATGTAAGGTTTAAAAACTTAAGTTACGGATATTACCATTCTCTTTTATTTATACTCACAAATGTTCAGTAGGTTCTATTAATCTAGATTGTATGCTAAATCTAATCAATTTTACTAACTTTGCTACCCAGCCCAAGCCACCACTGTGGATTAATTCCGTGTAGCCCATTATTTTTCCTGTGTTCCCACTTCTAGCTTCTTTTATAAGTCTTTTCCCACACAACAACCAAGTTAATCTAATAGCTTCCCATTATATTTGGAACAAAATCCAAACTACTAACTATGACTTATAAGGTCCTCTGTGATCAACCCCACCTACTTCTTCATTTTGAATCATTCTCCCCCTTGCCTTTTATAATTCAGTAAAGAGAAGTGAAATGATTTATAATACACTTTAGAAGCTGAGTTAACAATATTTGTTGATAAACTAGTTGTAAGTAATTAGTAAAAGCAATGGATTAAGGGCAACTCATAGGTTTTTGGTTTGAGAAACCAGGTAGATGGCAGTTTACATAAGTCTGCCCATCAAATGAATGGAATAGATTCATTAAGAATGGTACTTACAGAATTAAAATATTTTATTTTAACTGAGAATATTTACATGTATTTTCACTCATTAGTTTTTTAATGTAGGGCCAAGATATCTTCTTTGGGTATAGATCCATTGATTGAAGTACTCTGTTATTTTTCTTACATAAACCACATTCATAATATATTGTGTAGTATTTTTGGTTTTAATTTCTGTAAACTGAAATTCATATTTGAAGAAATTTCAATGCAAAAACTTTTAGACTTTTATAATTTTCTCCAGTCTTGTACAGTTGTGTCCCTCATACCTAATTCAATAGGAATTTCTTTTTAGTTACTTGCTCCAGTTATTACAAAGTGTATAATATATTTTTCAGATCATATCTTTTTGTTTTTCTTACTCATACACTATCAGATACACAATAATACTAATTAAAATTACAGACTGACAATAGAAAGTAAAATATAAATGAAGAGGTTTGAAAACAAATTCTGCCAATTCTTGGTAAGCCTGCCATGCAGTCGGAAGGTGCAATTAAGTTTAGATTTTCTAGGGAGCGACCTACTAGTTGTGATCATTAAATATGCCTTAGGCATCAGTCATAGAATATTTTACAGTGAGACTGAAGACTGTTATTTAATCTGGTAAATTAAATAAGACGATGTTATTTAAGAGAATTTCTACTACGTGTATACACTAAATCACACTTACAAATAAATATATATAAACAGTGTAAATATTGAAAGCCCTAGCTTTCAGGGAAAAAAAACATTCTCACAACAGTTTTCCACCCCCCTCACAGGGTAGTATTGATAGGGATGTATAAGATTGGAGATCAAGATAGCAATCATCAATCTGAGTAAAATTTTGCTAACTGTGGAGTGTGATTTTAAAAGAGAAAATAGAAATAAAGGAACTAACATGGCTTTTGTTGAAGTTGAAAGTCGACATTTTAGCATCCCAAAATATGCACTTGGGCATAATGACTATGTTTGGTAAAAAGTGGGATTTCCTGGGATTGAGAGCATCAGATGATAAAGACAGCCCTGTCAAACTTGAGAACAGGGCTGTGTTCCTGTTTGGGAGGGCTCTGGTGTATGTATCAACAGAACATCCTAAATGTCAGTGTTAACCAACACAAATGAAGTAGGTAATAATTGTTAGTCAATGACTGGTGTTAGATAAATTAAAGCCTTAACTATTGTCTTTCAAGTCAACAAACATTTATTGATTGCCTGCTATAAGCATAGCCCTGTGCTTTCTGGTAGAGATGCACAAATGAGAGACATGCCACTACTACAAGTTCACACCCTGGTAACAAGAAGGCATTTCACAACTAATTACAATGTAAGTCAAACTAGAAAGTGCTAGGATGGCCATATCAATTTTTTAAAATTTTTGTTCCATATAATTTTGGAAGAAAGTTAATTGGCTCCATGCTTCATGACATGGAGGCAACTTATATAACCACTTTAACTTGGTGTAGCTTCCTCATCTTTCAGATGGGTTATCCATATTTTGAGAAGCAGCACAAGTGATCAAACAGGATGTTTTCACTAGATAGCTTCATTTAGGTTATACCAATTAATTCTATATTATTTATGGTTAAGGAATTTTCTTTAGTGTCAAATTTCTGTGTCTGTTTGTCCCTCCATTCACTCAACTAATTCCAGTTGACTTTAAATTTAACAGAGCAGGAACCATGTATATACTGTTCTTCATCATTGCCTCAGCTTTTATCCTGTTGCATGGCATTGGATAGATGAACTAACTCCTACCTGAAGTCTTTATTTCCTTCCTATGGTGACTCTTGTGGAAGGCAGGGGCTCGAGGAGATGATACTTGTAAAACTGAGTTCTGCAAATTTGCCACCAAACTCCTCTTAGCATCCTAAACTTATTTTAATGAAGTTTCAAAGGATGCTTTTCCATTAGTCTATTGGGAACAAGCCTATGACTACATTACCCATTACCAAGTTTATAATTATATAAATTTTAATTTAGTTCCCCTTTATGCAATTGCCTTTTCAGATTGAAGAAGCCAGTATTTCATATGCCTCAGGTAGCAACGCCTTGACCCCTCGGAATATGTTAGTTGCTATTTCCTCTATTGCTTGTTCCTTCTTTGGCTTCATTACTAACATTTTTGATATGTGATGACTGTAATCTCACATGGCATTCAAAAAAGTGTAAGCACTGAAGTTTTATACAATGTTATTTTCAGTTAGGCTGCTAGTATTATTTTTAATACATTTCATTTACTTCATTTTTCAACATATGATTTAATCAGTATCCTCAGAAAAATAACAATGACTTCCAGGTATTTCTCTGCCTGAAGCTGATAGTGAAGAGCTGTTAATTTTATACCTATCTCATTTATCATAAAATATGTTTCCTTATACTTATTAAGTTGAAGTCCAGTTACTACTTTTCTAGCCATAATTGGTAAGATTTCATACCTATTTATTACCTCTTTTCTTAGCTACAAATTTGGAGCTTTCACATCGAATAAATTTGGGCTTTCTGAACATTTATACATGTATTAAATTTGGTTGACATCAATGTTAATTCATAAAGAACTTCACACTGGAGAAAGTACATATATATCCCTATTCTGAGTAAAAGTCCTTCCTGATGTAAGTCTACCCATGATAACATTGTCCTACAGAACCACATTGTCCCACAGGGACTTCTGTCTTCTTATTCTTCAAGGGCAAGCTGATATGCAGCCAGCATGCTCCAGTATGGCCATGCTGATGGCTTATGGATAGTGTCCATTCTGGTTGGTTGTGGCTTATTTTCTGATTCCTTGAAGCCCAAGCATTTTCTGTTGTTAATTTTGAATACCTAATAAATGGCTTCAGGATCACATTTTATTTCTTGGTTTAAACGGAGTGTTTGAAACTTATCTTTTACTTCTTTTCGCTGGTAGAAGACTAAGATAGCTATAAAATAGGCTGAAGTGAAACCATTGGTTTAAAATAGAGGATCTGGATTATTTGTGAACTATAATCAAGAATTAATGGTGCATTTATGAATCTGTCTTTTATGCATCTGAGCCCTCTAGGAACTCAAAGGTCTTTAAATCATTCAGGTGATAGGAAGACACATGTTTCTTGTCTCACGGAAAAGGAGTAGATCCACTAACTTGATGTCATTCTCCTTCTTATAAAAAAAAATAACGGACCTATGACATATTTTTGTCAGCAGGATCAAAACATACCAGAGCTGTCTGAAAAATCTAATAAGTTTAGTTTCTTAAGGGGTGGGGATATACCTTCAGAATCTGTGCTAAAAGTTCTCTGTTTTCAGTATTTAATTGGGGTTTATAGACATAGTGGTAAGAAGAAGGGACCATGTCTCTAGATTATCACAAAAACCATGGTATGTATGAAGATCCTATTATTTATTTTTGAATAAATTATTAGTAAGAAGGAAGCCAGTTTTGGTTAACTTCAATAGGTTGAGATCTAGCCAATTATTTTTCAGTAGTTTTGCCTAATTGCTTAAATTTTTTCTTAAGCTTTTTTGCAAAAGTTTCCCAGATCTGGGCACTAGTTTCAAAAAGAAACTTGAAAATTAAGATCAGATCTCAGTGGGTATACAAATGTCTTATTATTTTTTAGAGTTAGGATTTTCCCTGTCATTGGCTCTCTAAGACTATTTGATATTAGCTTTGATGATCAGTTGGTTCGGATGTTGTAAACAAATCCTTGCTTTTCAAAATGTGGTCCATGGACCAGCAGCATTGGCATCACCTGGGAACTCTTTAGAAAAGTAGGCTCTCTTGGGCTCTAGACAGTCAACAGTTTGACAAAATGCCCAGGTGATCTATATATACATTAAAATTTGAGAAGCTTGTTGTGGAGACTCTCTAATTAGGATGGAGCTTGGGAATAGTTCTGGTAAGTCTAAATGACCTTTCAAGTCCTGCATGTTATGGTCCTATGCCACACTAAGAAGGAACAACTTTCAACTGTATGTTATTTGGACCTTTTAACATATGACTAGATGGAAGATGGCAGATGGTAAGTTCTTAATGAAGGAGACTTTGAGATGGCAATTTAATATTTTCACTTTTGCTGTTCTTCAGTGTGTATATGGTACTCTAAGTGTTCTTGACATTACCAGTTTCCCTTCTGGTGTAGAAAGATGACTGTGGATTTGAAAGTCCTATGGGAAATATTTTGAACTGGATTTTGCATTTTAATGGTTTGTCATTAGTTGTTAGCATTTATATGTTTATATCTTTCTGATTTGTAATTTAAAACTGGCAACAGTGTATATTTTCAAAAGTGGAATAGGCCTAAAATTAGATATTCTTAGTTCTACTGTCGTAAAAATATAATCATATTTTTCTAAAAGTGGTCCACAAGTCTTTCTACAGTGAGAATATTTATTCAGATATTTATTTTATGTATTATAAGCAGTTCTTGTTTCATTTTTTTTGTTTCCTTTTGCCTTTAGCTCTAAAAGCAGATTCAAAATAGGGCACTATTTAAATAATTGCATTTTGAAGAATTAAATTCCATCACAAATTCATTTTAAAATTTCTTGTAAAACAAACTAATATAGATTAGTGTACACACAAACACAATCTTTAAAACAACAATTTGAAAGGTGTTTAACAAATAAATTGAAAATGTATTCTCCTCTTCCAACTGTTTCTGAAGTACCTTTCTCTTTAATTTCTTCAATTCTGTTCAATCATCTGGGGTGTTTGGCAATATATGCAGACATTTTTGGGTGTCACACCCGTGGTGGGGTGGCGGGGGTGGTGCCACTGACATCTACTGGGTAGAGGTCAGGGATCTTTGCTAAACGTTCCACAATGCTTACGACATCCCCCCAGTAAAGAATTAGCCAGCCCAAAATGTCAATAGAGCTGAGGTTGAGAAGCCCTGTATTAACCTGAATTAGTTAATGTTTAAACTTGCAGTTAACTCCTATACATGAGGATATGCTATTTAGAGACATAAAACAATTTATTGGCTTCAAACATAAAGAAGTTTAAATACAGTATCATTATTTTTACGAAAGTATCTGACATGTCAAATTTCAGACTTTAAGGTAACATGAGTCCAATAGAGTTTGTAAAATGTTATAAATATCAGAAATAAGTTTGGGGGTATCTTCCCTCACTTTCCCCTTTACCTCAGTAGTTAAATGGGTTTCCTGTTAAGGGAAGCTAAACAAAATACTATCGAGAAAATATTGGATATTTCAATTAATAAATCCCAAATAAAAGTGGAATTAAGCTAAAAATTATAAAGAGCCCTTGAATGGCTTGTTGATTAGAAACTAATGTAACTCCTTGTCTAGGATAAAATACCAAACAGGCAGCAGCTGCTGGTAATTTGGTGCAAGTAATTGTAGAGCCAATAAGTTGAAGAAGTGCTTATTAAAAGAAACTGCTTTTCTATCTGCTCGTAAGTTCAATTGAGTAATGCACTCTACATGTGGTCTGACACTGGGTAAATTATACACCTGATTTAAAAACACTCCATCCATAAGAGCTCCTATTTTGCTCATCCATAAAATTTTTACTTTCTTCATTACTACTTGCAGCAGTGTATGGCATAATATCTATCAAATTAGGCTTTGAGGACATCTCAGGCTGGCACCCTGCTGACTTGAAACATGTGCTTAATATTACTGCAGTGCTTTTAACCCCATGAGCACCCCGGTTAGCCCACAGAGGCATACAAACTCTGTTCCTCTCTCTCTTTGCTGCCAGAATCCTCCACCTACTGAGAATGAGAAACATCAAAGATGAGGAGTGGGGGGTGGAATGGGGTTTAGTCATTGGGTAGAAGAAATAAGTAATTGAAATTTATAGAAAGAAGACAGACAAAATAAAAACTGTCTAATCTACTATTTCACAATTTTCAAAAATATGAGCCAAATGTAAACATTCGGAATCAAGGCATTCTATTTTTTTGACCTAATGAATTCTAAAAAGCAAGACAAAACATACAATAGTACTTTCCGGATAACTCACATGAAAGCCAAGTTTGCAATGCATTTTACTTATATTTATAAATGTCTGAGCGACTTTTATTATAATAAACATTTATTGCCTTCTGCGTACTAAATGGCAGGCACTGTGATGGTAAGATACAGTGATGAACACATGTGGCAGCTCAAATCTTGCAGCTCAAATCTTGCAAAGGAGTCAGGTTTTCAACAAATAACTATAATAAAGTGGCAAAATATAAATGATCTTAAGACCATTGTTCAGTGTTCGTTCATTCATTCATTCATTCATTCATGGGAGATGGAGTTTGACCCAATTACTCTGCCTGCTGAGTTCCTATGGAAGATGTTGTCCAGTTATGGTTCTAGATACTCCTGTGAATCTCAGTCTGATGCCATTAAACACTTGAGTCATGCATTTCACCATTTTCTTATTCCATGCTGATTTAGCAGTCTTATATTAATTTAGCTTCTCATCCAGAATGTTCATTGGGGAAAAATGCACTTACTAGAGCTCTCCAATGTCCATTCTTTTTTGTAATATCACTTGTTCTAAATTAACAAACTGGTATATTGATCATAATTTAGTTTCTCATGTATTGCTACTTTTCATTATGAATGAATACTTCGTTATTAGTCTTGTGAGATTTGTTGGTATGACTTTGTCCCCAAAGAGATGAACCCAACTCTGAGTAATGACAAGTTAGTTTTGGGGGCAAATCAAAGTCCAGAAACTAGTACAAAGAATGGAAGCCACTGGAGGGTGTGAGAATGTTTTAAAAAATAAGTTCTGAAGAGAGAAAGAACATGAGAGACCAAGGCTAAATCTTGAGAAATGTCAACCAGCAAAGAGCAGAGGAATAAATGCAAAAGGAAGACAGAGAACCAAGATAATAGGAACCAAGAGAGAAAAAGGCCTAGAAAGATAATGGGAGGCAGAGCTAGATGAGCCTGAGAAACAAGCCATTGGATAAGACAGTTCAGGGATTCTTCAGCAAGGTAATGTCAATAGAGAAATGGGAGGGGTTATGGAACTAGGTTGTATGAAGTTATGGAATAAATAGTAGGTAGAGAACTGGACCAGGCTTCCTTTCAAGAAATTTTACAAGAGAATGTCAGCTTGGAGAGTTTACCTTTTGAAAGAACCTCAGTGTTTGTAGACAAAAATTTAAAGCACTGGTGGTGAGGCAGGAGATAAATGGTGGGGCAAAGTTCCAGGTAAGGCATTTATGCATCTTTATTTTTCAGTTATTCCTTTCTTCAGGAAGAGAGAGCACAGAAGAGTGGTTAGGCACACAGATACTGGAGCCTAAAGGCCTGGGGTTTACATTGCAATTTTGCTATTATAGCCTTGAGCTAATTAACCTCTGTGCTTCGCTACACTTGCCAAGAGAGTTGTTGCAAGGAATAAATGAATTAATATTTATAACGCATCTGGAACTGTATTTGATACATGGTAAGCATTTAAACATGTTGATAAGTAAACAAAGGAGTTAGTCTGGACAAGGATAACATACCCAATCTTCTAGGAATCAACAATTTTTTTTTCTGTATTTCATGAACTCACAAAATGTATTTGAGATCTGAAATTACTTAGAGCATGCAGTGACTAAAATTGCTATATACATCAGCACAAAATGTTCTGACAATGTTATTCCTAGGTACAACTAGATAAAATTGTAGAACTCTGTTAAGGAGTTAAAGGAATTTCCTGAAGAAATTGCAAACTAATTTCTGTCACATTTTGTGGAATTTGGCAGATCTTACTCGAAGCTTCTTTCAGAATACCCATGGTAACCTTTGGCTTCATATCTTTCTTTGAATTGAAGCTGCCCTTCTTACCCTCTCTTCTTTATTCAAGACAGCATTTAGAGCTCAAGGAAGTCAATCTGTAAAGTCTTTCCAAGTTTTCTTCTTATTTTATTCTTTATATTTCTAAAATGACACCGTTCACAAAGTATAGAGTTAACATAATAAATGCATCAGATGGCTCTTTCCTTGGGTGTCTCAGTTGACAGGAATGTAATTGAGTATTAATTTGTTGAGAACATTTTACTATTTAAAAAGATGATTGAACAATTCACTAAACTCTCTCCTTTCCTTCCCTTTCTCTTAGACATATTCTTTCATTTCAGAGTATTATAAGCATTGTTTAAAACTTAATATAGGAAAATAACTACCAAGTTTTCACTTTGCAGAAAAGCCATCGAGGATTTGCTCAGAAGAGCAAACCTATCTCCCTTTTTCCTTACTTGTTGTTAATTTTGGCTTACTTTCTTGGGGGATGATTAGAAGAGCTCATCTTTTCTGGATGTTTATATTCTAGACACTGTGAGAAGAGCTCTATAAACTTTATTATATTTAATCCTCTTAATAAGCCTAAATGGTAATGCCAGTATTATCCCATTTTGCCAATGAGAAAACTGAGACACATGAGAGGGCAACAGATTTCCCAAGTCTTACAGCTGGTTGATGGCCAAGTCAGGATTCAGACCTGTTTGGTGTGGCTCTAAATGCAGGTGCTTTTAACATTAAGCTATGTTAACTTCTGAGATGATTTGGAAGATTTCCCATATTGGAAGTAACTATTGGGAACTGCTGGTGTAAGTTCAAGTAAGTACAGAAACACTTCAAAACAGTCCACCATATTAAGCTCACTCATTATTCAATGAACATTGCTTTGAACCCCAATAACTCTTCCTTCTAAGCTACAACCCATATGCCAGGTTATTCTTGTAACTTGCTAAATCATCCAACAATCTGATGCTTCTAGCTTTTTCACAACTAGATGTGTGTCTCTAGTCTCTCTCCCTGGAACTCTTAAAGAGCTAACTTTTATTTGCCTGTCTCGGTGCCTGTGTTCTTCTTCCCAACCTAGGAGTGTACCAAAATCTTATATAATTAAGGGGCACCCCTTTAAGAAAAATAATACACAATTATAAATTCAAAATGAAATAATCAAATTTAACTAAAATAAAAATAAATGACAATAGATTGCAATTTGTATGAAAAGTTGACAAATATCTCAGCACCTTGAATTAGGGTTGCTCTCAAGACTTTGCAAATGGCCCATGCAAGTGAGAATGCCTGAACTAGGAGAGTCACTTTCTTTGCCCCAGCTTGTCCCTCAGAGCAACTGAGCATTGTTACAACACAACCCCTGTCAGCTCTTCCAGTCCTCAAGGAAAGGGCAGTTGTGAAAGGATTTTTTTTTGGTCTTGTAGACTATATCTAGATATGTAAATTGGTAGTTAGAAAGTAAACAAAATAAACACAAAGACTAGTTACAGTAAAATTTGAAAAGGTGGATTTGACATCAGATAAACTGAAAAGCAAGGGAAAGGCCAAGTATCAAGTGTAATGCTACAGGCTTACTCCCACATCGCATACATTAGCAGAGGATCTTCTAATGAGTGAGTCGAAAGTGTCCTAGAGACCATGTGGGCTTTTAGGTTGAATCCCTGTGTGTTAGTGGAGCCAGAGGAATTACTAAGTAAAGTGTCTCTAGGCTTCTCTCCATTGTGCCTTAATTCTTCCTAAATTAACAGGGCAGCTCTTGATCTTTTCACTGCCCCTCTGCTTCAAGTAGTCATACCTAAATTGTCCTCCTAGTGGCTTCTTAGGTGTTTGCACTGTCCAGACAGTGAAAGTAGTTCAACTCTCAGTGGAACAGAGAGGGATCAAGATTCTCTTCCACATTCTGTCCTTTTTTTCTTTTTAAACAAACACGATACTCAGCAACTTGGGGAATTGAAATATCTGGAACAAAGTAAGGCCATAGATTGAAGGCTCAACAAAAAGCAGATGAAATAAGCTTAGGCTGCTGCTCCCAACAAAAAAGATAATACAGTGATTTTTAAACTTGGTATAGTAGTTTGCCAATACAAAGGCCTTTAACATGCTATCCTATTGATACAACAACTTTGAAAGGTAGGTGTTTTAGTCCAATTTTGTTAACAACTAATATATCTCAAGCACTTACAATATAACGTATTATGCAGAAATGTCTCATTCATATTATAATATCCCCATAAAATCAAAGTTTTCTCCATTGTACACACCAGGAAGCAGAGGCACAGAAAGCAAAAAAAAAACCATCTACACGTCTATTGGGCGGCTGCTAGAATTTGCATCCAGGCAGTCTGGCGCCATGGTTGGTACTTTTACCATCAATCTATATTGTCAGTGACTTGCCCCAAGTCACATTACTAGTGAGAAAGGATGGATCTATCTTCAAAACTCAGGTTTTTCACACTAAGTCTGCCTAATATGTCCAAGAACAATAAAACATGTCTAGTAGAAATAGTGATTAAAAATGAAGGAAATGACCTGAATTTTAGCCTATCTCAGCTGTGTGACCCTAGGACCTTCTAAGTCACCTTTTTCTCTCTTTGGAATGGGAATAATAATCTCTTTATCTGCCCCAGCAAGCTTTTTCAAAACTCAAGTATAGAGAAACTTCCGTAAAATGAACTCATCACAGTTTAAAATTTTCATTAAGTGAAGTTTTATACTGACTTAATAGTACTTCAGAAGAGTCTCAAAGGCATGAGGAATGCTTAAAATCTTACTTGCTTATGTTGGTGGCCATATTACATTCTGTCTTGCATACAGACCCAAAAATCAATGAATGAGCTTTAGATGTGAAATGGATAAAAATAATTCATTCTATTTGTGCCCTTTATCTTACAAGAAGAATTCTCCACAATCTGTCTTTACTCAGAGTTATGAAAGTAACACTACATGTAAGAAATTAATCCTTGGAAGCAGGCACTAAAATGATACAGCATCTAAGAATATCAGATAAAGAGCAGAGATGAGATTTAAAATGCTTTTCATAAAGATCCTACTTTATATTTAGCTAAGTAATGTATGGAAAAATTGGCACCTTTCAGCACTGGAGCAATTACCACGACTGTGGCCAACATCTGCAGCGGAATTGAATTAATGAAATTAATTTATATGCTCAATTTTAGAAAAATGAAGTTGTTTTTGAGAAAAATTATAGATTTGCACATAATTTAAAGTTTTCCTAAAGAAGTTTTCTATTTCTGATTTTAATAGACATTCTACTATTGAAAACATATTTCTAGAATAGATTAAGATGCAATTATTAGACATTTCATAACAACATAGTGATGAAAACAAAGCTGGTAGCACTCTGGTAAAACATTTAATGGGTGCTTATATGCCAACTCTGTACATCACTTTACATATCTTGATTTATTTAATTTCTCAAAACAAACACTATAGGGATTACAATAATTGTATTTTTGCATATAGAAAAATGAGGCTCAGAGAGGTTAAGTAAATTGTTCAATGTCACACAGCTATTAAGTGTGGCCCTAGACTAGAACCCGTATATCCAAAGCCTTTTCTTTCTAAACTCTTCATTTTATCATTAAATAGAGCTATGACTTCCTCAAGAAATGAGTGGGCACCTTTGTCTACTTGCCTTTTCATCACTGCTATTTGACTTAATTTTGCTAGTTAGCAACTTTTATGTTCAGGAGACCTCTGATTCTTAAGAACAGCCATTTGTTCTTTTCTACTCGCTTCAGCTTTGTTTTTTTTTTTTTTTTTTGGAAAGATGGTTGTGAAAAACTGGAAAAAATGAAGAAAATGAGAAGTTAAAAGGTGTATACTCTCCTTTTTGGAATAGAGGAGTCAGAATTTTGTCATATGACAGCCCCATTATGATTCAGAGAGATATTAGTACTGAATAAAAGAGTGAAATTATGTTCTTTGTAATATTTTTGTTTCTCTATGTTCTACAATGTTTAGTTTATTCACAATGGAACCAAACAAAAGTCAATTAAGTGCAACAGTAATAACTGTATATATGTGTGCATATATATATTTACATACTCATTGTTTAGGTACATTGTTTGATAGATGAGGTATATAGACCTTTGCTAGGAAAATGTGACAATTTTAGACAGCTAAGTTCAGGGACAATTATTTACTGAACCTGACCCTAAAGTCCAAATATCTTCTTGCAGAAGAATTCAGTTTGGAATCTCATATACAGATAGCAGCAGTAACAGTAACAGCTGCTAACATTTAAGCAGTGATACTTTGCACCCCACATAGTCCTCAATTGATTTACATGTACTACATGCCCATCTATAGATGGACTTTCTGAGGTGAAGAACTCTAGAGCGTCTCACCAAGCCTGAGCCCTATTCAAAGCCCAGGTCTGACTGACTTTGGAGTGTGATCCTTAGTTCCTACACCATGAAGCCCTTGGCCATCAGCCACCAAATACAATGCCTATGGCTTTGTCATTAGCTTCCAAAGGCAGTAGCTTGCCGTAGGCTGGGTAATTTCTTCCTTCTAAGCCAGCAAAAAAGGGCAGGACATAGAATATATACCAATTTCTTTGATGTATCTAGAGTACCCAATCTTACTAAAATGAAATGAGAGACCTATCTGTGCATTAATCTATTTCTGTATATCACCAGCAAAGGAAGTTTAGAGCTGATTTCTTTCTGATTCTAAAAATCAGTGATTTATTTGATGCTGCCAAATTGGTGAAATAAAATACTTTTGATGTGACTTTGCAATCACTCATGCATAATGTTTCTTAAAAAAATGAATAAACAACAAATAAACAAGAACTAAGCAAGGTACCAAATTACAGTATTACAAAATTTTAATAATTTAAACACCAACAAGTTGTGTTAACTTCAGTACCCACTGTTGGAATAAATAAAAGTGTTTTTTGTATGGTTTGTTCTTTTCTGGCTCCAGATACAGCTATTGAACTAGGGAAATAAGTGTCTAGCAGATTCATGGAAACTTTTATATCCTTCAGTCGAGGAGTGGAGTGCTCTGTAGAATGACTGAACACAAAATACCCAAAGTTGGGTTTGGCGTAGCAGAGCCAATGAGCTGGTTTCTGCCAGGCAGAGAGAAAGCAGCTGGGTCCTCTGAGGTGGATTTCACAAGAAGGACGTTGTTAGCCAAGCAGTACACTTGAGTTTTAATCAGAGTAGTGCTAACTTTAGCTCTGTGCTCTGGTGAAAATCACTTAATTCTCTCACTCTTACCCTTATCATTTCTCAAATGAGAGAGATGCAAGAAATGACATGAAGACCTTTCTAACTTGAAAAGTCTAAGAACCCTTATTATGACCATTCACCTACTGAAGCCTCTCGTGGAACTGAGAGGTCTAGATTGTGAAGATCTTTTACAAAGGCTTTTGTAAAAATTTTAGTTTAGAAAATAACCAATTTTACATCTTTACATGAAGCCCCTTATGTATTTTTCAGTAGGGAAATCTGAGCCCATTGGATCACTTAATTTTTTTTTTAATTAAAAGAATGCATTAGTTCATTCTCCAGTGTCCTGTCTACCTTGAGAGACGCATATAGACCTTACATTACAAAAGCAGCTTCATCAATATTTGCATCTGGGCATATATGATATTATCAAATATGTAAAATGGAAGTCATTGGATGAAATGCTTTTTGATATGAATGAGAAACATAGCCTTGTTCGGTTATGGAAAAGTTAACAAAAGACAGGAACCAGAAAGGTCTGGGGTTCTTTTTCTCTAAATAATTTGACTAGCATTTCACATTTGAACATCTATAGAAGCATTCTTAAGCTTTTTATTTTGACTGTAAACTCATATCTTTATACCATTTCTCACATTATACTGAAATCCTGTCTTCCAAATAGCCTCTGAATTGTTGCCTGCCACCCATGTTTGATATGTAAATGTGTAGGGTTTCTTGTGGAAGGACTTTAAGTAGTATACATACCTCTGCATGTTTGTATATTTTAAAAGATAGAATTCCTTAATATATAAATGACTTTTGAATACATACAGGTAGCCTCTTTTATATGTAGGCCTTTTGATTGATGAAACACTTAATTTTATTGTGTCCATGACACTTCCCTCTGAATAAAACCTCATAGAGTTTAGAAGAAAGATCCTGCTCCTTGACAAATATTTTTGAGAAATAATAGGTGCTTTTCTGGCTGAGAAAGGCAAGCTGAAACCATACTACAAAAGAAAACAGTGGACCTAGTAAGGCAACATTTTATACTCAAAAAAGATATGCAAATTTAAACAGGGGACTTAAAAAAATAGATAAGAAGGTTTTTATGTTTTTATATATTGTTTTTTTTTAAAAAAAAAAATCTAAAAAGCCCTTCTCCAACAGTAAAGGCTTTCTTTTTTTTTTTTTTTTTTTTCTCCCACAAGAGGTTTAGAACTGTATAGAGATAGTTACATACACGGGAATCTCAAATAAGAGGGCACCATACATACATGTAATTGGTTGCTCTTTTCTTTTCCTCGGCGGTCTGTAAAAAATGTGAAAATGCTCCTGCTTCTGCCTAGCCATTAAAAGGCAGTGCCTGCACCATACTGTGATTTGGGAGCTGAAGAAAATGGCCAGAACTGACTGATATCTGATAAACAGTAACAGGAGTCAGTTTATTGCACCAATCGTTAAATAATGGTGCTGATTATAAGGCTGCTAACTGCAGATGCTGTAATTGTCTGTCATAAATCTTAGTCATTTGTGACAGGAGCACAATGAAAGGGAGCATCTGCTTGAGGGCAAATGACTTCTGATAAATATCAGCTCTACGAAAATGTACTTGGATGTGTCTCAATATTTTGGAGAGCCATTCATGTTGCTTCCACAAATGTGAAGTTATTATTGGTTTGTATTGATTTTGCCACCCTTTTTTTTTTTAAAGAGACAGAGAGTGACTCAAGGTTGAGTTGAATAGCATCTCAGCTCTTTATCTGATCTACTCATTTCTCTCAAATGCATGTTTGAGTGAAAAAAATAATTGCACTTTTTTCAGTAGATTGCTGTTCAGAAACACAGCCTGGGAAATTCAATATGCAGCTTATGAAAAAATAACAAAAGCCAACATTTGTTGAAGGGGGAGGGAAGGCCTTTGAATTTTTACAAAAGTTATTTTTTTAGGAAAGATTTTAAGTTTTAAAGTGCCAATCTCTAATAAATTTTAACTGCGTGAAAATGAATTACATTTTCTCCTATTATGCCTATAAAATAGTTAATATCATATTCATTATAAAATTCACCGAAATGATAAAAACTATGTAACAAGTACTTCTTTACATTAAAAAAAAAAATTGGGGAAAAGTTACTGTTATTTGAAACTAATATCTATGTTTTAAAAATGGCTTTTTCCTAAAATATTTATTTCATATTAAACATTAAGTTGCTGCATCAAGGACAGCTTAAAAGTACAAAGCAAATAGACTGAGGAAATACACATTTCCTGATATGGAAATTCAACCTTGTGTTTAGCTCACACTTAAACTGTCGTTTGAAGATGGTCAGACTTATTAATAAGTACAGGTTGTATCTGTTTTTGGCTGTCAGTGGTTATCAGAGATATGGGTCTCTCAACATATCTTTTCATGTGAAGAAAGTAAAAGTTTCTCAGTTTGTTCCATGCAATTGCTCAATTTGGGAGAGTCCAGCTGAGTGGTCCAGGAGTGGCTTAGGGTATGGAACTGAGTAGATGTGAGGACACATTAGGAAGGGGGATGCCCTCAGAGAGGGAATCAAAGAACAACTTTCATGTGGGCTTCCCGGAGCCTTTCTTCTGAACTGCACTGCTTCTATTTATAGTTCAGTGCCTCAGGCCGAAATGCCCAGATAAAGTCATCCATACATCAGCAGAACAAAGACTCTAGGGCCTGTTGCAGTGACTGTATTTATGGTTTCACCATCTTAGTCACAGGAGATATAGATATACTTTTCTAAAATGTTGACCGAGACACTTCCTCCTGTCTTTGATCATAAAGCAACTTACGCTCCGTGGAATCCCTTATGGCTCTAATAATTGTAGATACCCAGAGCTTCAAGGTAATAGCGCCCTGGATGTCACTGCCTTTAATTAATAATTCTTCTTAAATCAAAGTGTCTCTGGTATTATTGTAACCAAATTTTCTGTGAGAATATCTGAAACAGGGTGCTCTGTAGTGACCCTAGTTTTTATAAAGGCAAACTTTAGCAAGGGAGGTAGTTTTGATTGGTATTTTTAAGAAATAGGAAAATAGGTCCTAAATCTCAATGTTGTATAAATACACGAGGGGAGGAAGATATACAGACAAAAGTATGTTTTGGGATTAAACCAAACTGGATTTGATTATTAGCTTTACCAGGCAAGTTCTTAACCTTTCTCATTTGCTAATTTTTATAAGAAGGATGCTTTCTATTAATACTAGGGTTGTGAGTAAAATGTAGTATCTGTAAAGCATTTGATACAGTGCTTGACATAAAGGAGACATCCAATAAATATCTATAGTTATTGTTAATACAATATTACTAATGCCATATATTTACTAATTAATATTGTATGTTAATAACAGTTATAAATTATGCATGCTTGTCTGGGTTTGCATTTGCATGTTAGCTTCTCCTGATTTAAATACTGTGATTTACTCTTCTGTATAAAAAACTGCTGGGAAACTTAAATAAATTGTGGATTTCTATATTTCTATATTTATGTATACATTTTCATGAGTAAGTACAGAAATGCATCAAATATATGTTACATACCTAAGTCTTATCCTACTAGGGTTGGAGATGACAGAAGGGGTTCTGGTTGGGGGGATTCTTTAACATTTATCTCTGCTTTCACAGAGCTTGCTGTATTATTGGGTAGAAAGAACTAGCAGTTTATAGATTAATTGTCTCATGTGTACTAAACAGTGTGATGTAATAGAAGGTTAGAAGGGACTAGAGTAGTTGGAGAAGGGACCTGAGATGGGTTTTTAAGACCCAAAGTAATTTGGATAGGTCTACTTACCTGATTTCAGTGAGGCCAACAGCATTAGCAGAGACATGAGTATGACATATGACATATAGAATAAGTATGTGTATTGGGGGATAGTTTAAATAATGGAGAATACATGCTGGGGCAGAGTAAGAAATAAATGAATTGGTGGTAGTAGTTGAGGTCTGAGTAGTAGCATTGCCATTTTTATCTTTAATAGCTAGTTATTAACTCTAATCATGTGCCATCCACTAATCTAAGTTCTTTCATGCCTGATTCATTTAAACCCAACAGCAAACTCATGGGATAGGTAATATTATTAGTTTCACTCTTCGGGTAAGAAAATTAAGCTTAGCAAGTTTATACATAAAAGTCAGTATGGTATGATGTCAACATACCATACCAACATACCATGA
The DNA here is from genome assembly GCA_004027375.1 of Macroglossus sobrinus. Lineage (NCBI taxonomy): Eukaryota > Metazoa > Chordata > Mammalia > Chiroptera > Pteropodidae > Macroglossus > Macroglossus sobrinus. The sequence goes on along the minus strand of PVKZ01000314.1, from coordinate 878,064 downwards.
TGGTTAAGATATCAACACTATAGCTAGACTGCTTGGGTTTGAATGTCAACTTTTCTAATTACAAGCTGTGGGACCTTGAACAATTGCTGTGTTTCTATATCATTATCAATAAAAAGGAATAGTAACAGTACCCAGCTCATAGGGTTGTTGTAAGAATCCCGTGAGTTAAATTTACATTGATGTATGCTTTAGAATACTACTCAATATATGTAGAGTCATGTGTTATGTGTTTGCTCTTGTTAATTAATAACATGGATATCGATTTTGCAGAAGATACAGAAAATATTTATATGTCTACTTCTTATGTTAACTTTCAGTTACAGCTGAGAGGATAATATCTAAAGTAATTTATATTATAGAAAAAATAGAACATGCAGATAAGAAAGTTAAAAATCTTTACCTGTTTCTCATATTTAATCATTATTGTATCTTCTTTCATAATATATATTTATGAATATATATGTCTTATGACCTAATTTTTCACTTAAAAATATTTAGAATCTAGGAACTTTTTTTTCAACAAGTACAGCTATATTTTAGTTTTTAATGATCATGTAGTAATTTGATATATGCATGTGGTATCCAAAATTGAACCAATAAACCTACCTTTATAAACTGTTTCCAGTTTCTTTTTTGCTATTACAAACAGTACTACAATGAATAACCTCATGATTTTATGGAATTATTTTCTTATGATTATTCCCAGAAGTATAGATCCTGAGACAAAGTTATGCTATTTGTCAGATATATTCATGCATATTGCCAGAGCAGCCTCCAGAAATTCTTAACAATCTCTAGTTCCATCAAGAGCATAGGATATTTTTCATCTCTCTATACCTTTGCTAACACTAGTTATTGCCATCCTGTTAAACATTTTCCAGTCTTATATATGAAATGTCATATCATCATTTGGAATTATTTTATTATTACCAGTAGCTGTAAAACTTTTAATATACTTATTAAACATTTATATTTTTATAAATTTTATGTGTATGTTATTCCCCCAATTAAAAATTGAAGTGTTTTATTAAAAAGACATTTTCATTATTATAATAGTACTTGACATATTTTGAAAATATGTGTATGAATATGTTTTGGTTAGAATTTGAAAAAAGAAAGAATAAATGACTTTGGGTCCACTGGAAATTAAGAAATAATTTTTTCTGAAATTCTACCCTTGCTCTAAAACCTTAGATATTTTCCCTTTGCCATGAAATAAAGTTTAGGTTTGAAAACTTAGTTTGCTAGATCCACCATGATCTGGTTCATTTGACCTCTTTCCCAGTCACTTTCTTATATACCTGTGATGCTCTAGAGCACAGCAGTTTGTGAGAGCTGATTGCACACATCTCTTCTTCCTAGCTCCATGTTCAGTGATGTCATATTGGTAGTTTAAAATCAGCCATAGGGTAATATTTACATTATAGAAACTGGTAAACTGTAGAAATTAGGGCTTTTTTTTAATCCCTGGAGACTCAATTATTAAATACTTACCAGCATCTAGCTATATGTACCCTAAATTCCAGGCATCCTCAACTTCTTAGCATTCCTGATCCAAGGCAGAACTGAGATATGTAGGTACGCCAAACAGAGTAATAACCAGTTGCCCCTTCAAACCAATATTTGGTGCATACACATTAGCAGGAAGTGAGAGGAGCAGGGAAACAGGCCTTCTCATGGTACTGCTCAACCTCTCTGCATTTGTTCTGAACAACACAATTCCGGCCCAAAGTTACCCACCCTCTGAAGTCACACAAAGCCTACAACTAAGTGACCTATCCTTTTTAAGAAGACTTTGGCCTGACCTTTGAGAATCACTCCACTCCCTCATCCCCACCTCAAGTGGCTTCTCAAAATACTCCCTCCAACCTCATATAATTCTTTCTTTGAGGGGAATTTTGCTCAATACAATTTTTTTCCATCTTGTTTTAGTATCCCTTATACAATAAGATCTAAGGCAATAGACTGGCTAGCCCAACCTTTAACCTGAATCTGTCTTCAAGATGCCTTCCTTACCTTCTCTATACATATGCTCTTGCTTCCTCTCACCTCCCGCTGCCCATGTGGTTAATATGTTACTTTTTCAGTAGACCCTCCTGACAGTACATACTCACCCTTGTCTGCACCCTATAGATCTTGATAGTAATAGCACTTATCATCATGAGCAACTCCAAGTGGTGACACTGTATCCTCCTCATCAAAGAATCTTACATAGTAAGGCTCAGATAGTGCTTAGTAGAGTAGGTGTTCTTGAGGAGATGTAGGTACCACTAAGCAAACCTTAAAGTAAATATTTTAGAAGTAGTGTGCAAGATGACTGAAAGAAGTACAATAACCATTGTTAGGAAAAGTAGCTAGAGTGCTGACATTTTTAGAGAGCATCATCTAGCCTTAGGTGGGGTGAGTTCCTGGAGGTAGGTGGTAGAAATGAGGATAGAAAGAAGGAGAAGACATAAGACATTTCAGGCAAGGGACTTACAGAATTTGGTGAAGGGTAGCCTAGATGAAGAAAGAGTAGGCAAAATTTAAAATGTCTTCAAGTTTCTAATTTAGAGACAGTTATGGAGTCAGCTGTAAAGGGGACTTTACATCTGGAAAGGGGACTAGAAAAGGAGAAAGAGGAAAAATAGTTAATAAATTAGAAAAAGAATTTGAAAATTGCAGTGTCCTTGGGTGTATATCTTAATCTCCCACAAGCTCAGATTCTTCTTTTATAAAGTGGAGATAATTCTTGTCCTATTTAACTTCACAGAGTTATTGTGAGGTTCAGAGGGATGATATTTTTAGAAGTATTTGTAAACTAGGTTTAATATGACTGTGACACATTTTCATTTTACAGTCATAATTGGAGCCAAATGGAAGACAAGACATAGGAGGGTTAATGTAAAGAAAAGTAAAATTTGAGAATGAAAAAAAAGGAGTAATTGGGCAGTACCTTGAAGAAGGAACAGAGTAAAAATGAAGCATTTGTTTACTTTTGTTTGAACACAGGAAAACCCTGGACCTCTTAAGATACAGGGAAAACTTTCAGTGTAGAGGAGGGATGACTGTGGGAGCAGAACCTAGGATAAATAAAGACTGTGATCATTAGACATAAAGATAGAAACTTCTTCCTTTGAGACTGGTAGAAAGGTTGAGACCCAAATAGAGAGACGGGCATGTGAAGCTCAAGGTGGCATAAATGAGTAGCATTTGTGGGACACTCCAACCATATGCTCTAAGGATTAGGAAGTCTGTATAAGGAGGGCTGGGAAAGAGTGATGAGATCTGGGAGGAGAGCTAGAAGGCAAAAATATTGTTTGAATTACTGCTATGGTATTATATTCTTATACTGTGAACTATTCTGTCTCTTTAGAGGAACTGCAAAGTCTAAAATCCAAGGTCTACACCCTGCATAATTACTATACCCTACATAATTAGCTCAGTCCAAGAAGTACAACATGGTCTAACAGGAAAAGGAGTAATGCTTCTTTGCAATTGGATTAGATAACAAATATAATAATCTCATTTTCTGAGTGGAAGATTTGAGTACTTGGTTGGATAGAGGATTTGTATATATTTTACAGTTTTGAGTAGCCATCTGGGAGGTAAAGTTCATACACTGAAATGTTGGATTTTCCAGGACATTTTCATAGTTTGTAAATTGAAAGGGAGAGTCAGTTTGCAAATCAAGACTGTCTTAGAAATATGAATCATATACAGTATACCTTTATGGTGACTTACATCTTAGATAAGGGACTCACATTAGGATGGGGAGCTATAAGATAGAGATGAGATGGGATGAGAATTTGCCTTTATTCCAGTATGGCTGTAATTGGTTGGGGCTGAGTGGTTGCTGCCTATAAATGTCTTGTCCTTTACAGTTTACCATAGATGCCACTACTCTCATTGATCGGTCAGATACTGAGGCCAAGGATCAATTATATTTCAACAGCACATGGGCTCTGTTGCTTCTCTTATAATAAAAAAGTTTTCTGGTCCCATGATTCTATCAAAAGTGGAAAAGAGCAAGAATGAGAGGTTTACATGGTTTACTTCTTACATGCCTGATAGACATCTGAGTTTGGAAATCCTGGGTTAGCTCAGTGGTTCTCAAACTCAGCATATGACACATGAGTGTATTGAAATCAGTCCTAAGGTATGTCATCCACTTTCTAAGAGTAGCTAAATTTAGGATATTTGTGACTATGAAACGTTTGACATATTAAACACTTAAAATTTGTACTAAAATATTCTATTAGTCACTTGTATTCTGATATAATTTAATAAGCAAGAGAAAAAGGTCATTACAGTTAGAACAATGAGAACATCCATCGGTTTATGTCACATAGAAATATCATTTGTCATGTGTGTTCCAGAGGAAAAGTCAAGAACTATTGTTCTGGCAGTTGGTGGAGAAATGACTGCATAGTCATTTTAGCACTAAAATATCAAACATGGTGGAATGTTTTCTGCAAAGCCATAACCTTTTATTAATTTAATTTTATCAAAGTCAAACACACGTGTAGTTTAAAAAGTCAGATAGTATTATAAGGTTTATCACAAGAACCATTTCCCACCCTTTTCCTGCTCTATTTAAATGAATAATAGGTAACATTTGGATTAAATGAATAATAGGTGTTTACATGATGATTATGATGAGCCCTGTGATATGTTTTTATCACACTTTGTTTTTTCTTAATTATTGCCTCATATTTTATTAGTTAGATTTTCTTCCTTAAAATGATTGTTAGAACTACATACTTCTCAATTTGGTCAGCATGCTAGATAATCTATCAGTTTCGTCTTGTCTTGGACATTCCTTCTGAAGCCTACCTTCCTTCTGTTCCATCCAGATGAGTTGGTCTCATCCTGCGATTTCCCACTACCATAGTTCTATGAATTTATTACCCTTCTTTCTTGGGGTGAATCTTGTGTCTAGTTTTTCTCTTTTTACTCTCATAATGTGGTAGTTGTATATCCTGGTAGTTTCCTGAGAAAGTGATTAAAAGATGTAAATATTTTTTAATCTTTACAGGTCGGAAAATGTCTATAATCTACACTATACCTGGTTAGGTGTAGAACTCTGTTATGGAAGAAACATACTTTCAGTATTTTGGTGGCATTGTTCCACTGTACTTTAGTTTTTAAAGTTCTTGTAGCGACTTTAAATTTTAAATTTTGATTGCTAATTATTTATATATGACCACCTTTATTTTTTCCACTCTAGAAACTTTTAGGATTTCCTCTTTATGCCTAAAATTCTAACATAACACAGTGATATGTTCTGGCACGCAACCCTTGTTTATTTTAGAATCTGTAAAATTAAGTCTTTTAACTATTGAAAAAGTATTCTGGGTTAATTCTTGATAATTTATTTCTCTCACATTTTTACTTTCTGAAACTATTTTAAGATTTTAAGATTCCTGAACTGATTTTCTACTTATCTTTTCTCTCTTATTTTTCTATTACTCTGTCTTTTCCTTCTACATTCTGATTTCCTTAACTCGGTCTTCTAAAAACCCTACTAAATTTCTTACAGTTTTACTATCATATTTTTTAAGATGTCAAGATATCTTTATTGATCTGTTCTTGTTTCATGGTTGAAATGTTTCCTTGCCTCTCTTTTAGGGTACTAATTATATATTTAATTGCTGCTGTCTATATTGCTCTGTTTTCAGTTTGTATATGTGTGTGTGTGCATGTATATAATCTGTTTGATTTTTTTCTTAGAGGCTTTCTAAAATATTGCACCCCAAGGGATTTTCAAGACTCTTTCAAAGATTCCAGAGTCAAATCCAGTTTCATAATAATACTAAGATGATATTTGCCTTTTACACTGTGTTGATATTTGCACTGACGGTGCAAAAACAATCATGGGTAAAAACTGCTGGTGCTTGGTACTGATCAGTGGCACTAAACTCTACTAGCTGTCACTATATTCTTCACCACCATGCACTTGCAATTAAAACAAAAAATAAAGCCAGTTTCACTTAAGAATGTCTTGAATGAGCAGTAATAGTTATTAATTATGATTTAATTTTGACCCTTGAATTCACATTCTTTCATTGTTCTCTGTGATAAGATGAGAAGCACACCTAAAACCCTTCTGCAGCAAACCAGAGTACAATGGTGTCTTGAGGAAAACACTCTTGCAATTGTTTACACCTATTCCCCACCCCCTACACACATAATACCATATTTACTTGAAAGAATGACTTTAAAAAGGTGGTCATTCTGATGTGGCTCTATGAAAGACATTATCTCAAAAATGAACAAAATATTCTCGTCACTTCAAGACAAATGTCTGGTGATATTTGTTGCCAGTAATGAAATTTGAATGGAAAAGAGAGTTAGAATTTTGGAAGAGTTGCATCTTCTACCACCATGAGCTTGATGTCTTCCCAATAATGGACCCAGCAATGATAGTCACCAATATGATTTTTTTGATGTTGTATTAAAAAATGTAAAAATGTTTGGAAGTTCTACTTAAATCAGTGAACTGGCACTTTCCAAATGACCACTGCAGAACATTATAAAATAATGTATGGGTAAAAGTACAGGATAGTCTACGGCCATGCCACCCTGAACAAGCCCAATCCTGTCTGATCTCGGAAGCTAAGCAGGCTCGGGCCTGGTTAGTTCTTGTGTGGGAGACCACCTAGGAAGACCAGCTGCTGTAGGCGTAAGAAATAAAAAAATAAGGGATTGTAAAATGATGAAGTCATTGCAATCTGTGAGGTCAACCAAGGGTTGCCTCTCCTAAAAAAAAAAAAAAAGTACAGGATAGATCTATAAATTTTAATGTAACAGAGTTAAAGAGTTCAATGATATGGTTTTAAATTCCACATTGCAATTCTCCTTTCAGAAACTACCACTTGTTGAGTTTTAGTGTGTCATGAAAGAAAAATATTCACAATTATCTAAAAAGGTTATTAAAATACTCCTCCCTTTCTAACTATATATCTCTGTGAGGCTGGATTTTCTTGATATTTTTCTACCAAAACAACATATCATGATAAGTTGAATGCAGAAGCAGATATGAGACTCTCACTTGTGTCCAAGCTAGACAATAAAGAGATTTGTAAAAATGTAAAACAGTGCCACTCTTCTCACTATTTTTTTTTTTTTGGAAAAATAGTTCTGTTTTGTTACAATGTTATTTACATTACTAAAAAATAGATTTGCTATTATTTAAATTAATTGATAATTTTTTTCAGTTGTAATTTGTAATAAGATAAATATCAATACACAAAATAAACAGAACTTTTGGAGATCCTTAAAATCTTAAGAGTGTAAAGTGTCCCTGAGATCAAAATGTTTGCAAGTATTTGATATAGACAATTACTTAACTCCCTATGTTTTCTCTATTATGCCCAATATGCCTTAATCTACATATTTTTTGATAAGTCTCCTTATTGGTGCAGGAAGAGAGGATTTAAGAGTCTAATTTTTCTCCAAACACAATTCCAACTACCACTTCTTCCTTGATGCATGACTTAGCAGGCTTCTTGTTTCTTCTTCTCAGGCAGATACCTAGGTTTCACTTTTCTCCATTCTGCTAAATCAGTCACCATTTACCATTCAATTCCAAAATGTTAACCACAACTCTTGGCTTTCTGTCATCTCTTCCACCATTCCTTTATTCTTGTGGGTTTATTATTTATTTTATTCATCTTCTGTCATATTTGTGGAGATTTGACAGGCAGTGGCATTAGTGGCATATATTTGGGAGTAAGCATACTATGTGTTGATTCTGGTTTATATGCCAACATTTTGAAGCTAATGATTGCTATCTATTTATAATAGGTTAATTAAAAATATTAAATAAAACAATTCTATAAAGAAGTTAGACATTTTTATTTAATAGAAAAAGGATATTTAGAATATCTGTTACATATTTTTGGTGAGACTCTGAATTTTCTTGTTATTTAATTACTTAGAAAAAAATCAGTGAAGTTTTGGAGTTCTTTTGGAAAGTGGTCCTGTCTTAAAATGTAGATGTTGAGGTCAGGATTAACTGCATTGTCTACCTAACCAATTTATTGACCAAAATGAAATATATCTACTTTAGGTTTACTTTATATGTGGCTTTTAATATAATGATATTGGAGGTTGAAACGTGACCCTAACATATTTCAATCCATTTAATAACAGATTGCATTATTATCAGAGTTTATGTAATATTTCTAAAGCATGTTATAATGAATATATTGACCAGGAAATTTATTATGGAAGAGTTTAATGGATTTATGATTCTATTTCATGCCCTGTCACACTGATCACTTTGAAGTTGAGGAAACCTCAGCTCTAAGACTCTACAACATAAAATGAGAGATGGCTTTAAGTATTATTTATTTCTCAGATATAATAACATGAGTAAAATTGTCAGATTAGAGACTAGAATTGTTTGATTTTGACACTCATGGTACTGGAGGCTTTTTGGAGGGGAAGGTTAGGGTATTGAGATTACATCTTAGAAGAAGAAAAGGGTCAGAATTAAGAATGATCTCAAGTTGGAAGTAACTCACAGAATTCAGACCTTTATAGAAACTGAGAGCTGGAGTATACCTTGAAAATAATTTTTTTCAATACTACATTTAATAGATGAGGACAGAAAGATGCAGAAATGTGGCATGAGTGGTCCAAAATCACACTACTAGTTATTGGTAGATGTACTAGAACTTAGACTTCCAGGTGCTCTTCTCTGTGTCTGTAAGTAATCTCCCTACTCCACGGTCCATCAAAGCTTCCTAGCTGATTTCAGTTTCTCCCGCTTCCCCACACTCTAACTGTAGATATTTGTCTCCCCAGGTAGATAATAGTACTTTTGAAGGCAGGACCCTTGTTTCCATGTTTCCTCCAAAGTGACTAGGATTCTGCAATCAGAGATGTTCACCTGTTTTTGCTGTCGGCTTATTGGAAGGTCTGGCTGGTTATCTGCTAAGTGAGAAATGATCTTCAACATTATATAGGGAACTTAGCATCATTGAAGCTGTAGCTTAGAACACAAGCATAATACAGAAATAAATAGAAACTGGCATGTAAAAACTAGAAATTTTGTGATTTTTTTTCAGTTCTTAGGCTGTTTTCAAGATTCTGCTCAGCATTGGATTACCCTTTTTTTTTTCTTTAAGTAGAGGTAAGAACCTGGAAAGGGTATGATTTCTGAGAGAGCAACACTCTGACAGATAGATGCTAGCTAATCCTATTCTCCAAACACAGATGCCTCAAAGGCAAGGCTGCCATGGGTAATTGTTCCCCTTGTGAAATGTACAGAGATGCCTGACCAAGAACAATGAAGGAACATTTTTTCTTCACTTAAAGGGACCATTTTCTAATATAACATTGGGGGAATGCTTTCCTAAGTAGTCTGCCCAGAGGGCGGCATCTTTTTCTCATTCTCACAAAGCACCTTCGTAGCAGTCCTACTGATAGATGAGTCCTGAACTAAAGGTCAGAAGGAAGGAGATGTAAACAATGGTTCACCCATTGGCACACACCAACTTGGAGAGGTTAGAGGAAAGGTATAAGGAAGGATAAAGCAATGTGTTTAAAAATATCTCAGAGGAATAGTAGGAGGAACTGAGATTATTTAACTTGGAAAAGAGAAGAGAATACATATAAAGATGTTTTTAAAAAATAAAAAGGTGACTCTTTCAAAGAATAGAATGATTTGTTGCTCTTGAATTTCATTCTGAAGGTATAAATAGGGCTTTATTAGAGAAACAGAATCACTTCCTGACAATGAATGCTATGAGCATTAGTAACTGTGGCATTTCCTCCTCAAGAGACTTAGTAAATGGGATTCATTCCCATCTGGGAAGTGTTCATTGACTCTGCCTGTAGATGTTAGAGGGTTAACTAAAGGTTCCTAAATATAAAGGTGGCATTGTTTTTCATTTCTGGGGAAAAGAAAATATGGGAGGGCCACTACTTTCCTGGAGGCTGTGTTCTAGAGTTGTCCAGTGAGGAGGTTCATAAGTGCCCACAATTGCCACGCAGAGAACTGCTGGAGATACTAGGGGCCGTGGGTCCAGAAATTAGGAGATTGTTTATGCTAGTATAGGAATCTCTCTTTGCAAAAATGATTTAGTCTTTTTTTTCTGATCCCTTACTTTTCTTTTCCTATAATCAAATCTAGATTTTCCCAGACAGTCTCATTTGTTTGAATATTTAATAAGTAGTAACTATTCTTATTATCATGTGAATTCCCTGCTCTGGACACACAAGTGTCCTTCTTTGCTTCCAGAACATACTTCTTACCTTTTCTTACATTCATTTTTCTTGCATTCATTCAAGGAATATTTAGTAAAGCTGTTTATGTGTCACTAATGTGCTGAATTGAGAATTAAATGGTGAATTAGATATATACCTTACCCTCTTGAATTTCACATTTTAGTGGAGAGACAGATAAGTAAAACTGTTTCCTGTATCAGATACTCATATCCTAAAATGGTTTCCTGCATCTGTCAAATAGTGAGATTCAATCCAGTGTACTCACTTCACACTGACGTTTTTTCTACACATGACATTTTAAAATTTATTGCTTTATGTACACAGAGTGTATATATGCATATGTGTACACATCTAACTTGTATATATAAATCTTGTATCTTATCTATCCAACTATCTAGTCTTCAAATTAAATTTTAAGCTAAATAATAACAAAAATAATACCTAATATTTTATTGGTAATTTACTAGACATCTAGTGCTGTTCTAACTGCTTTACACATAATTATGCTATTTATTCCTCAGAGTGTTGATACAATCATTATTCCCATTTGCAGATGAAAGAAACAGAGCACTGAGATGTTAGGTAATTTGCCCAAGGTCACAGAGCTAATAAGTTGCAAAGCCAGCTTTTGACCCAGAAATCTGCCTGCAGGGTCTCCACTTGATGTAGAGTCAGAGACCACATTTGGATTTGTCCGCCTACTCTACTCTCTATGGTGGCATTTAGAAGACTGTCTGACATATATAAACAACATCCCCTAACATTTGTCTGGTGACTTCAAGGCTTCAAAGAACTGTAGTTTGTATTATCCCATCTGATTCTTTCAGGAGCTCTGTATAGCCACCACGGATTTTGTCTTTGTTATAGAGATGAAGACCTTCATGGCTTATTGGCTGAGGAATAATTTTAAGGATTTTGCTTTTGCAGGGACAAAATAGTGATACTTGCTGGTAATAATATTTAGAATGTAATACAATTTAAATGTTTAGTTGTAAGAGTTTTGTTGTGTCTCATTACTCAGTGTTATCACTAAAGTCTATTCTCAGTATATTGTACATGCTTATGGGTAATGAGAAAAAAATACAAAATGAAGATTTTCATTGGTGTAGGTGACAGAATAGTGGATGAATATTTTTTTATTTTTTAAATCTTAATATTATGAACATTTTATTTAGTAAATAATAATTTTAAAATAATATCATTGAAATTATTTATTTTAATACTATTTATGTAAAACAAATAGCAGTTTGAATCAGACTGTTTTACACTTAGCTTATACTGTTTGCCTGGGGTAAAAGTGAAGCATTACCACCATGAATTGCAAATTATTTGCTGAGACAGAGCTCCAGAGAATCAGACGTTGGATAAATGAGATTTTATTACATGTTTATGCTCTCCAAGTTTCTGAACTGAGAATTAGAATATAGATAGATCATTGGTAATATCTACTATAACTCCTTCGCCTACCACCTGCTACAGTGTTTATCTCTTTTACACCCAAAAAGAGTAGTGTTATGGGATGAATTATGCCTGCCCCCAGATTCATATGTTGAAGCTTTAACCCAGCGTACCTCAGAATGTGACTGTATTTGGAGGTAGGGCCTTCCAAGAGGTGATTCAGTTAACATGAGGCCATAATGGCGGGCTGGTATCCTTACAAGAAGAGATTTGGATACCAGGGTGTGTGTGCACAGAGGAAAGATCATGTGAGGACACAGTGAGAAGAGAGCCATTTGCAAACCAAGACGATGCTTCAGGAAAATAACAATCTTGCTGACATCTTGATCTTGGACTTACAACTTCCAGAATTGGGAGAAAAATTTTTTTGTTTAAATTTCGCCAATGACAGGAAACTTATGACCTCCCAAAGCCATGCAATTTTATATTTGGCATGAATTAATTATTTTAGAGATATTTCTGATATTGAACCAAAAGTTTTTTTCTTATAACTTCTCAGTGGACCTAGTTCTGGCCTCCAGATTCATATCAAATAAATCTAGTCTTCTTCCTAATGACATTTCTCAAATAGCTGAAGGTAATTATTTCCCTAATATAACTTATTTTTTTTCCAGCAATATTCCTCACTCACAATCTTTTCACTGTCTTCATATACTATGTTTTCAAGCCTTCTCTTTATGATGATCACGTTTTTCTCAAACTTTTAAGTATCTCTTTTAAGGACACATAGTAAAAATTTCCAAGTGGCATATTTTGATCATTCATGTGCCAAACAGGCCTGTTTCTTTTAGAAAAGATGAAATTTGTGGTAAGAGAAAGAACCAGCAATTTGTCTAATCTTTTTTTTTCCCTGAGATGTGTAAAACAGAGGAGTAATCACATGTTTAAAGTAGAAGCATGGAGAATTAGCACCACGACTGCTTAATACCAGGCAACAACTGTCATTCTGCGTGCTCGTAGACAGAAACCTACTTTTCTCTACCATATGAAATATGAATTTAAATTGTATTTAAGGACAATTAATACATTTGGTGATGTATTTCACTTTAAAACTGATATCTGTGTGTATAAAAATTTAAAATTAGAAGTAATTCTAATAGCCAGAGTATAGTGTCAACTTTGATTGGGCGAGTTTAGTAGTTGAGAGGTGATCTGATCCTTTGGACTAAAGGCCTTTTGTCTAGGAAGCAGGCATGGAGAATAATGGCAATGAAAGTAACAACAACAGTAATAGCAATTATAGCAATAATAATAGTAATTATATGAAAGTTTATTATGTTTTAGCTATTATTTAAGTGCTGTATATGCATTAATTTGTTATCCTCTAATTCTGTTCACTCACTTGAAAAACTGCATGCCTACTGTATGCAAGGTACTGTGAATAAAATAGACAAAGCTTCTGTCCTTAAGAGTTTATTTTAGTGAAGAAAAATAATAATTGATCAAAGTAAATTACATAGTAAATTGGAAAGTGAGAAATGATATGGGAGAAAAACAAGAAAAATACCTAACTTAGAAAGGGGAATCATCAGGAGTGCTGACTGGGTGAGGTAGATGGGGATCAATTTGCTTTTATTAAATGGAGGAGCCAGAATAGGTCTCTGTGAGAAAAACAAGATTTAAGCAAAGAGTTGAAGGAGGGAGATGTCCAAGGGAGGAGAGTTTCCAGATGTGGATATAGCTAGAGCAGAGACCTAAATACAGGAGTGTGCTGCCTTTTGTGTCCAGGAGCAGGAAATGGATTACTTTGGTTGAAGCTGCCTGGGTATCTGAGGGGGAGCAGGATGGGATAAAAGCAGAGTATTACAAGGTAGAGCAGCATGGAGGGCATTATAAGTCACTGTGGGTACTCAAACTTTTACTCTGAATTAAATGTGAAGCCGTTGCACGATTATGATCAGAAGAGTGACTTGGTTTGACCAAATTTGAAATGGATCACTCTTGATAGCCATGTTGAGAATAGATATGTGAGGACTGATTAGGAGACGTTGAGACAGTGGTGATAAGGATGGTAGCCATGGAGGAAATGAGAAGTGGTCAAATTCTAAGTTTATGTTGAAGGGACAAAGAAATTAAATAACTTATCTAAGGTTACAAAACTAATAAATGCCTGAATTGGAATTAAACCCAGGCAGCACTCTGATACACAGCAATAAAAAGAGATGGCGAAAAAACAGGCATCAACTCAATAAAAGAGCTTTCTAATAATTATGCCTCCAAGGCAGTGATTTTCTATGATTAGAGGGGTGTAAGTCGAAAATGGAAAGACATCATTTGTCTGCGATGAGTAAGGGAAACTCATGCATGGGGTGGGGGGTGTTGGTTAATAAAATGACTTTTAAGCCTTTTCTAACTCTGAGATTCTATGATCCAAATACAGAATGATATAGTTTATACTGTTTATCAGTAGACATTGACAATTTCAATAATTACTATTTTGAAAACCATTTTCTTGCCTTCATATCGTATACCAAGGTATAAACAATGCTAGATTTGGCCTCTGTCCTCACAGAAAGGATGAAAACTTGATGTCTGACAAATCTCTGTTGTGACTCAAAATGAACCCATGAAATTGCCCTTTTACATGCAAATTTAAAACATTCACATATCTGTAGTGTGAATGCTGCTACTAGGAAGAATTTAGAGGTTATAAATTCATCAAATAATAAATATATTCATAAATTAATAGATGATGGTCTTAAATTAGAATTCTCTAAAGTCATTGCATAAAACGCTTCAGTACTCCTATGGGATCTTGGCTAATAGTTCACACATTCCTGAGCTATACCCTGTATGTATGTGCTGATGACATACCAATGGAGTATTTTTTTTGTGTGTTTCTGTTTATGAAAAGTACATGGCTCTGTTCCTCCTATTGCTCTGGGTCGATGTGCTGGAAGGTTATCCAATAATATGACTCTCTAAATATTTTAAGATTTTGTTTTACCATAATATCAAAGTGTTCTGAACAAATTCCTGCTGGGCATGATATTTCCCACTGCAAGCAATATATAGCAAGTCTATAGAATCTACCAAGTATTCTCAGGGCATTCGGTGGGACAGGATATGTGGCGATCCAGGAACAACATTTCTAGTTGAACTAAGAAGGTGAGAGAGACTAGATGAATGCATGGTTTGGTAGAATGGGAAGAGGAGGAAGCAAAATGAGGTTGAAGTAAATCCTAGCAATTTCTTCCTATTTTGGAAGAAAGGTTCTTGAAAGTCAACCTTTCTCCAAAGGTGGAAAATTGTAGGTTAGTATGCTTTACCTGAATTAGAGTATATCTGGAATCCTATTAGTCTTTTCAAAGGAGAAAAACTAACGCCAAAACAAGGAAAAAAAAATATAACCCTTCCCACTACATATAGAATGTAATCTTGGATAATGTCACTGTTTTGTTTTTATATTGTTGTGGTGTGTGTGTGTGTGTGTGTGTGTGTGTGTGTGTGTGTGTGTGTGTGCGCGCGCACGCGCGCGCGCGCACGCGCGCATGCAAATGTTCCAGGATACAACCAAAGAGCAAAGAGAGCCATTAGTTACTTGAGGCAATTTACCAGGCAACTATAGAGCGTAAGTTCAGATCTTAATGGTGACTTCTTGTTATTTGAAACTGTTAGAATGGCATATCAAAGGAAGTAAATTTCAAATAAGTTGTCTAAATTTAGTAAAGAAATCTATTTTCAATGGTGTTTTTACTTTGTATTTCTTTTGGAGCACCATAGACATAATAGATAGCATTAAGGAATTCAGACCCAACACTGTACTTTTTGAAAAGCTGTGACTTTCTCTTTAGGTTTTATTTGATATTAGCAAATGATGTACGAACCATGAAACAAGACCATAACAATTCTACCTGTTGTAATGTAAAACTGCACTCCTACTTGGACTTTTGCTGTTTAATTCATAGTGCAAGTGTAATGAGATTTTTTCTATTTTGTTTTCTTCATATGTACTGTGCAGCCTACATACTTTATTAGAATTTTGGGTTAACTTTTACAATTCACAAAAATTAATTTTTGAAAAAGTTTTGCTTTGTAGATGTGTACATGTAGAGAACTAGCACCCCCTAGTGTATCAAAAGCCCCCAAAGATTTGATCCAGCATTTAATAAGCTAATAGCAACAAACCTGAATGTGGATAGTTTGTTAACTTTTACCACTGGCATTATGGCATAACTTTTTTAGGCACAGGGCAAGTTTGTTTTTAAGTTAATAAAAATCATAAATAAATTTAAAGGATAGAAGTTACAATTAAAATATTGAATCTAAAATTAGAAAACCATCATTGGCCATGTGAACTGTTGGTAATATTTTAAGGCTGTGAAGTAAAACAGAATAATCTGTGGTCATGTTGCTAATTTTCTAAATTCTCTCTCATGGCAAATTTCAACAACATACTTAATTGTTTGTAGAAGACTATAAAACTAAAAGTGTTTAGGGTTTCTCTTCTTTTTGGTGACTGTAATACTGTCTGTTGCCTAATGAAAGTGTAAACTGAAAATTATAGCTCCATTCCAGAGAGTGAGAGGACTTATTCCAACAGATGGCATCAAAACACCGGTCTAAACTGTATGATCGCTGATTGTTAATTGCATCTGTAAAACAATCCTTTTAAACAGAGTAATGCATTTTATCATACAGATTATAGTTCTACGCTTTTTGGTTTTTCAATGTGTGTTAACATTTTCTGCTCCAATGTAAGATTTAGTGCTTACATAATTATCAGATTAAATAACAGAACAACAGTGACTCAATCATTTTTAAGAACCATGCATAAGGGAGATAGAGAACCATGAATCACATTTTTTTTAAGATATGCTATTTGAGAAATGTTTGGGTTTTTATATAGTTATATGAAACAGGAAGAATGGGCTGGATCTCACCCTCCTCAAATTAAAACAGTAGAAACCATAAAAAGATCTTAAATATATGATAAACATATACTGTATTTTTAAATATATGTCACTGTAGATGGAAATATGTTTAATCTGCATGGATATTTTAAATTAAAAGGAAATATATGAGGCACATAACAAGAAAGGAGTGTACTCTGAAAGATTTAGAGATTAAGGCACACAGCTTCTTTTATAAAATGGTTATAGTGAAATCCTGCATAGAAGCAGAAGGGTGAGTTTGATGACATAATGAATATTCTTTCAGTAAGATTTTTTTATCTTATAAATGTCATTGGGAAGGTGAAATATGAAGACTTGATTATTTTATCAATTCTCAGCCTCCGTGACTTGGAACTTGGAGCTTGAGTTTAGAGAGTAGAGAGAATAATTAACGTCATCATGGGACAGCGTTTTGTTTTGTGGGTGTCACATCTGATTCTCCTGTTGACATCTAACGTATTGAATGTACATAAAATGAATACCCCCCAACCCCACCCCCCATGCCACACCAAACTCCTATTTCAATTTCTTGTATCACCAACTGGGAAGGGACCGTTAGAGTAAACTTGCTTATTAAACTGAAGATATACTTTTAGTAAATCAATGTGTGAGAATTCCATTTCTTCATCTGACCTATAAGTGCCACTAAGATAATACTTCCCTTAGGAAGGATCACTTATCATGCATTTCAACAATGTAAATTCTAGATAGAAAACATCAAAGCCAAGAGCATGAATGTAACCACAAAGGTTGTGCAAGCAGCAAGACATATCTTTAAAAGTCTACAATAAACCTTTGCTCAGAGCCCACTTTTTTAATTTTGGAAAGAATTCTGAGAAATGGGTTTTTCTGATTTTTAAGGCTATATCAGATTAGAAAGGCAAGTTACCAGTGGCAAGCACATGACATGTATATCTGATACCTTACTATGAAGTAAGAGTTGGAAAACTGTATTAAATCAGAAAAATATTTATTAGTTACTGAGGGGAAAATAGTAACTTGGGATATCCCAGTAAACACCACTTTAACCAAGTAATCAAGGTTAACATCTTCAGGAATAAAACATACTGCATCACGAACCCCCTGATATGATGTACCAAAGAAAGGGAACAACCTTACTTTTATGCGTTTTTTTTTTTTTGCCAAAAATATATAACAATGTAATCATTGGAAAGTCAGACAAATTGAAAGACATTCTACAAAATAACCAGTACTCATCAAAAGTGACAGGATCATGTTAGACAAAGAGAAACTGACGATCTGTTACAGATTGGAGGAGACTAAGGAGACAAAAAAAAAAATTAAACTCAGTGTGAAATTTTGGGTTGGATCCTGGAACAGAGAAAATACATTAGTGGAAAAACTGGTGAAATTTGAATAAGGTCTGTGGTTTAGTTAATAGTATCTATTGTACCAATGTTAATTTCTTGGTTTTGATGATTAGACTGTGGTTATTTACTAGAATTTGGGGAATTTAGTGAAAGATATATATAGAGGTTCTCTGTACTATTTTATAACTTTAAGTCTAAAATTAGGATAATTTTTAAAAATCCTACAGAACTCAAAGTGGATAGTAGTCTGGGGCCATTTAATATAGGGACAAAGAACCCTGTAATATACTTGAGTCGTATAATTAATTATTGATGTTTAATATAATGAACTCAAGGAAGAGTTACATTCCCTCTCATTTGTTTAGTGTAAATCAAGAAGCATGTAATATAGTAGAAACTTATGTTTTTTAATGTAAAATGTTTGAAACTGTAAATGAGTAAATTTTAATTATTTGAGAAATCTGCTTTTTGGAAAATTCTATTCATTAATGATGCTGTACAATGAACCATTATTCTGCCATAAGAATTCTAGACAATAGAATTCTCCCCATGTCCTCCCCCAAAGATAAGTAAATTAGTATATTTATTGCTTGTAGCAAGTGTGTGGCAATTTTGTGTTATCCATGTCTTAATTTGAAGCTGTAATTTAACTAAATTTGAAAGCTGAGCAATAAATTGAAGGAGTTACATCAACCTTTGGTCTTCATACTGTGGAAATGGGGAATTCAAATGATTACCTTCAAGGCTTGTCTCTGATTTCTGCTTTATAAATAGAAGTGAGAGATTTGAGTATTTATAGATCAGTTAGTGTTAAGCAAGACATTGTTCTGACCCACAAATCTATCTACTAATATTATATTTTTTAATAAAGAGTGGTGATCAGAGTTTTCACCAAAATCCATGCAAGATGGCCATGAATGGAATAAAAGATGGAAAGTCCCACTGTTCTGGGCAGTGTAATGAGCAATAGATTCATACTTTTTCTTAGCCTGTCATTTAGTGAATAAGTCTAAATTTATTTAAAGTATACCATTACACTTCATTTACCAAGGAAAACTCAAAACAAACATTTGCTGAACACCCACCACGTATTCATTACTGGGTGAGGTGCTCTATAATTCAAAATTATGCTCTAGTTCTTCTATATCTTATAAGAAACTCTTTAAAGGCCTCATGGGATTTACAAGATTACAGCACATGTACAATTGTAAATCAACAAGACTGTACTTAAGTTTTTAGTCCAGTGGTTTCCAATCTTATTGAGATTAAGATTCCTTTTTAATGTCAGGTATTTCACAAACTGTTATCTTATGGTTGATCTATATTTAGTACCTAGAATTAGGAAAATATATAATGGCAAAGAAAAACGAGTTATTTCAAGTTAATGTGTATTTTATTAACCATATTAATATCTGCTTGTTTTTGGAAAACAATAGCAAATATATGTGAGTTGCAGATAATTTATTATACGTTTTGATATACATAGGAATCTGTAAGCCATGAATTCACCCCTGTCCTACCACATCCCATGGGTGCTTCTCCTCAGGTTTTGAGCCACTCTACTGGAGTGTAAATACTGTAGGAGTCCAACTGAAGAAGGATAACATTGTCAAGGAAATCTCTGGAGCCAGCCCTCCTCCACACCACCGCCCCCCACCATGGGGCTTAATGTGTGCCTGAGAGATTGGAAAAAGCTAGAGTATGCCCAGGGAAAGCCAGGAAAGAGGTAGGCATATAAGAGGCAATGAGGAGCCAAGGCTGGCCACAGGGAGGGCTGTGTTGGGGAGCCACAAAAATAAAATTGGTTAAATGAGGCAAAGGAGGATTATGGAGATTCTTGAAATCAAGCACAGAAGCTAAAAACTTCTATTAAGGTGAAGCATTGGACCAAGAAACCAAAGATCCGGGTTGTAATCCTGGCTCTACAATTATTAGCCTTAGGCAAGTTAAATTTTGGAGCATCAATTTTCATCATTACTATGACTGGAATAATAATGCCTAACACTCAGAGAAGAGAGCATCTGTGAAACTTCCTAGTGGGCTTTCGCTCTATTTTGGTTGCATTTGAAATAGAGAACTATCTAAGATTATTGAGCAGGGTATCAGCATGATGAAAGTGATATATTAAAGAAGATTAGTTTGGCAGCTATGTGCAGGTTGGATTAGAGTCAGGAAAGCCAATGTAAAAACTGTCCCAGTGATCCAGACTCAAAGGCTGTGAAAATAGGGACAAAAGGAGATTGAGATGAAAATCGATTGGCTTTTCAGTTTGATAAGGTATTAGGGATGAGATGAATCAAAAATGATTTTGTGGTTTTAAACAGCTAGCAACTATGGAAGAATGGGTGAAACACTGAAGGAAAAGGAAAATGGAGAGGAAATTGATTTGGAGAAAAAGGATATTGAGTTTGAACATGGTGAATGATATGTGAGAGCCAACAATCAAGTAGAAATTGACTCTAAACTATTGCAAATATACAATTGGAGTGAAGGTAAAGTTTGTGCTGGAGATGGCAAGGCGGGCATCATAAGTCTAGTGGTGACTACTGAACTGTAAAGTGGCTACATCACTTAATATAGATTGTAAATAGAAAACAAGGACATGGGTTGAAGCCTGTGTGGTACGTTCTCGAGAAACTATTCCAAAGGGTGATCGATTCATTATTCTGTAGCTACTGTAAGATGAAACTGATTTTTAAACATTGTATGGGATTAATTAACTTATTTTTTTTTGTTTTAGAATTCATATGAGTAAAAAGTATATCAGTGCATTGTTTATACCTTTCCAGGGAATGACCGATTGCTCACTGATAGCACTCCTCTAAAATGAAGCATTAAAAGAGACTCCTTTGGGCTTGTTTCTTCCTGAGTTATGACAGAGGAGTGTGGCAACAGTTCCAGAATCACTGGCTGGCAGATCCAGTCATGGCAGACGTGTAACCAGTGAGGCCTGTCTGGCACTCCAAATTCTTTTTCCCAGCTCCTTCTAGTCGCACAGATTAGGGCCCCAAATATTTCAAGTCTTATGTTACTTCTGAACTCTCATTCTTTCTTTTTCTCTTTTGGAATGCCCTTTTCTTCAAATCTTTCAGGACCCGGTTCCAATTCTTCTTCCTCCCTGAGCTTATGTCTATTTCTTCAATGAGAGAGAATCCTATCTTCATTTATGCTTCCACCTCTGCTGCGAACTCCTTCCAGCCTGTCTTGCATCATTTTTACTTGTATACATCATCTCCCCCTTGGCTGTGCGCTCGGGACAGCAGGGGATTTGTCTGACTCAAGTGCATACCCCATGCTGTGCCTGGCCTAGTCTCTCATTTACTGCTTGCCAAATTGAGAAGAGGATGACATTTTCCTTAGCAGCATTTCAGTAAATCAAAAGGGAAGAAAAGCAGCCATTGGGAAGCAGGGAAAATAAGAGTTCCCTGTTTTTAGTTGGAAATTGAATTAAACATAAAAAGGAGCTGGCGACATTGGTAGGGTAGTAGCCATTTCTGTGGGTGGCCCAGGAGAAAAATATAGGAGGTTCTTAGAGAATATTATGAAAGTCTGACTTCCTGTGGAACTCTAAATCTCTAAGTGTTGAGAGCATGTGTAAGGACATGACTGCTCTGTGGAGAGTTTTAGGTAATGTGGTAAATTTTAGAATACTCAAGTCACGGTGACCAAGCTGTACAGGATGTGGGCGATAGGATATAAGGCCCAGAGAGGAGTAGTTGGGGATTGTGGAGTGATTTGAAAGGAAGAATGTCCATTCCATGTACAAAACTAATATTTGAAATTTTAAAACTTCAAATGGGCTTGAGGGAAAGTAAAGGGATTATTTTGGAAAGAGAAAATTCATGTCAGCTTTGATTAATCTATTCCCCAAATTATCAAATGAGTAATAATCTATCATATTGAGTTAAAGCTACAGAGCCTTCAATTAAATAGAGGCTAAACTTTAACTTTGATCATGTAAGGTGACTTCTTATAATATAGGCAATTAGCCTGTGGAATGTGCAGGTGTAGAATGAGAAAGAGGGAACAATGTTACATTTTGAAAGTTGGTTTAGTGATTTTTAATAGACTATTAACTTAAGTTTTTGTAGCAC
The DNA here is from genome assembly GCA_004027375.1 of Macroglossus sobrinus. Classification (NCBI taxonomy): domain Eukaryota; kingdom Metazoa; phylum Chordata; class Mammalia; order Chiroptera; family Pteropodidae; genus Macroglossus; species Macroglossus sobrinus. The sequence goes on along the minus strand of PVKZ01000314.1, from coordinate 856,068 downwards.
TTTTCAATTTACAATACTCCTTAATCTTAATTATCTCATTTAAGCCATGCATTCACCTGTTGGACAGATAAAGAAAGCTGTGGTCACATGTGAGTCCTTTCAATTCAAGCCTGGTCTTATTTACTGTGTTCCTTCCACAGCACCCTGCTACTTCTCTCATGGATGTGTAGATAGATCTAATATGTTTAGAATTCTTAGCTGTCATTTAATTAACCCTACAGTGTGGTTTGATATAAGCTTTTTGAATGCAAGACTTGTTTTATTTACTTTTGCTGCTGTCCCACATACCATGTGACACAGTGCTAGTGTTTGGGGGGAAAAATCAAACTGCTGAACAGCTTCCCTGGGCATCTTAGTGTTTCTAAAAGGTACCCGAGAGGTAGCTCGTTGGAGGAACAGGAGTGGTGAAGATGAGCCGAGGAGGAAAATGGAAGGTCAGGCTTATGTGACTCCTAATTTTTTAACTCCAGCAGCTTCATTTTATCTGTTTTATATATTATGGGTTGAATTGAGCCCCCGTGCATATGTTGAAGTCCTAACCTCCAGTACCTCAGAATATGAATGGATTTGGAGGTAGAGTTTTTAAGGCAAGGTCATTAGGGTGGGCCATAATCAAATCTGACTGGCATTATAAGAAGAAGAAATTTGTACCTAGACACGCACAGAGGGAAGACCATGTGAAGAAACAAGGAGAAGACAGTCATCTACAAACCAAAGAGAGAGGCCTCAAAAAATGCCAGTCCTACCAACACCTAATCTCAGACTCCTAGACTCCAGAATTATGAGAAAATAAATTTCTGTTGTTTAATCCAGTACCTGTGGTACTTTGTTATAGTAGCCTAAGCTAACAAAAGCATTAAGATTCTGAGGAGAGTTGAAGGGGGACAGAAAGAGGCAGTGGGGGAATTTCATTCATGTGTTTACGAGAGTTATAAAACCCTGATTCTGTGGCTTAAGATTACTATCCACAAAAGTAGATTCTTCTTTTATCTTTAAATCACGTAAACCATCAGTAAGTACAGGACAGTGTCTTTGAAGTGACCAAGTCTATAGCTTTGTTGGGTAAATAGGTCAAAATCAGTTTCCTAATTTTATTTCCCAGCTCTAGAACATTAACAATTAATTATACACACACTGCATTTTACAGCGTAGTTACCATTGTTGAAAAAAGTTAAACACTTTTTTAAATTATACACTGCACAAAGCCCTGGCTACTTAGCTTCCACCCTTTTGAACTGAACACTTCAAATTTTGAGCATCTTCCAAAGAAAAAACTTGAGTCATTTTGCAAAAGCATGAAAGAAGTAACATACATAATTTTTAAAGCAGAATTTGAAAACTTGAGATAAGAATTCTAGGTCTTTTTTCAAAATTATCTTAGCTCCCCTGGACCTGAGCAAATTTTCAAAAAAGACAAGCTAGCTCTTCAACAATTTCTAGGATGGCGTGGTGTAACCATCATTAATTAAGGATGCATTTTACGGTAGTATCATTGTGAAGAAAACGTTCACGGCTGTTTACAAAAGGAAATCAGTGGGAAGGCCTGAGATGAAATAGTGTCTAATGCCTTTTATGGCAATACTGAAACTTCTCTGAAGGACCTATATTTTGTATTCTCAAATTTGAACCTAAATTTTAAAGAGGATTTGAATGAAATAAAACATGAAACTTAGTGATTACTTAGTTTTAAAAAAAGTAAAAAAGAAAAGCATAAGACTATACACTTACTGCCTTTCATAATAAATGCTGTATGGCGTTCTTTAAGAACATAAGTGGCTGAAGCCTTTTAAAAAACGATCAGACAATTGTCTAATTAGGAAGTGGAAAAGAAAACACTATTTGTTTTATTTACAGTCTAGAAAAATAATGCTTTGCCTGAAAGCATAACTTAATCTGAGTGATCTGTTGTGTCAGTATCTGGCAAATTTTCTAAATGAAAACAATTATGTGTAAATGTAAATACAGACTATCTATCATTGTCCATTTTCTGGTGATGGAATCAGCAAACTGCTTCTCTCACAGGATCATCCTTCTAGGATGTAAGCCTGCTGGTAACAACCACCAAAATGCATATTCGATTACCTCATTGGCACTCAGAATTCTGGCAGTCTCTTCCAATAGAAAGGCCTATTGTTTGTAAAAGGTCATTGGTTAGATTGGCTTTTGAGCCCAAATTTGTTATTTACATAAATATTGAAGCACATATGACCAATCACCTTGAAACCTAGAGTTGGACAGTGAATGACAGAAGTCAACTGCTATGCAAAGGACAAAAAGGGGGCACATTTTCTTGCATGTGTGGTTGGATCTGGCTGCCTTGCAGGGGTAGTTATTAATCGTTATTCCTTTTTCAAAGGCACGGGTATCTTATAGTCTTGCACTTACTGCCACAGATCACATTAGGTTTACATAATCTAAGCTGTTAGTGAGTGAGACCAACTGTAGCTTCAGGACAAAATTATATCATTTTTCTATGTGGAGAATCTAAGGCAAATTCCCAATTTAGCATGAGCACACAGTTCAACAGTGTGAACTCTAAATTAGCATCTTTGTATATTTTCTAATATCATATAATGGATTTGAAATAAATATTTCTCAACTTTTCAAAAGTTTGGTTTCATACATTTGTATGAAAGGTGGTTTAGAATTCAGAGCATAATTTTTCCCTATAAAAACACAGTTTTAAAGATGCTAGTGAAAGCTAGTACTTATTAGAGCTAATATTACCAAAATATTGCAATGCTTATACTAATAAATAAAACTAGAATAGAATAAAGGAAAATTAGAGTTACTTTCATATTTATCTTTGTCACTCTGTCTAAGGAAAAAAATGTTTAGAGAAAGATGAGGCATAAAATGCAGACTTATAGGTACTTGAAGGACCTTAAAAGGATGAAGGCCTTAATGATGACAGACCTATGATGGAGATGGTTTTCCTTTCCTTTATATAAATACATTGATAACCATACTCTAATGCTTGTTGATAATAATTAGTAGTATTCTTTGGGTTCACAATGGGGCTTAAGGAAAGGACTTGAGAGAGGGGAAAAATTGTTTCTGAGGAGATGAGCAAGGATTAGACGTGGTAGAAAGAGAAATGAGAGCTAAAGAGATACAAATATATACATGAAAAACATTTGTACAGGATAGAATTTATGATGATTTTTAGGTTGAGATATAAGGAAATATATAGCCTGTCATGTCCTGATCTACGGGGAGAGAAAGAAAAGAGGGGGTCAGAGGCTGGGAGCCTAATGGCCCTCATGGCTATTTCTCAGGGTGATAGTATAGTTTGACAGTTGCCTGCAGTGAGTAAGGGAGTAGGATGCAGTGACCAAGGGAGCAGGACACAGTGAGGAAGAGCTAGCCAGCTGTACACATTGGGCATTTATATTTCAAGGATGATTTGTGACAATAAGTGCTTTTATGTTATAACACTAGAAAAATATTATTTATGAGATTATAGACATTGAAATTTACTGTACTCCAGATGCTATTAGTTCTTTTATAAACATTATCTCAGTTAACTCTATTAACCCCAAAAGAGAGATATAATTATTCCCATTTTCCAGATAAAGACACTGAAGTTACATAAAAGTTAAATATCTTGTCCAAGAGAGCAGAGCTAGTAACCAGTGGCCCTGAGACTTGGGTCCCGAGCTGGCTGAATTGGACCAGTGCTCTGGTCTGGAATGAGACACAAAGTCCCCTCTCTAATCCATATTGCAGTAATCCATTAAAATATGATGGAAAAATGTACACTTAATACAGTGCTTAGCACAAAGTAAATATTCACTAAGTGTTGTGACTATCATCTACTTAGTAAAACGTTGCTTGTTAAATACCAACAGGGCCAATGTTGGGTCTTGGGATTCATTCTTGTTTTTGCTACTTTCTGCATTTTGATGGTTTTTCTCTGCCCTCCAGGCATCTCATTTCCATTTTCTTGAAAATCCACCGATTTCCCTTTCATGCGTTTGCCAGCCTACAAGCTCTTCAAGAATAAGGAACTATTCCCGGCACTAGTAGACATTCATTAAGTATTTGTTGGGTCAAAAAATTTAATATGACAACTAAATCATTTACTTTGGGCATTAGGAACAATAAAAAATTTAGTTCCCTGGACAAATATTTGTTCTTTAATATATTACAATTTAAAAATTTGAAATCAGACGTTAATAAGACATTTAACATATCTTATGATATACCATTAGGCTTTCTAATATACATAAATGTAAATGGTGTGTTACCATGTTTACGTTCTAGCAACATGAAGAATTTAAGCATTACTTTTCACTAGTTGTGTAATATACTTCATTTGAATTTTATTGTACACATAGCACTATGCCTCTCTTCCTACATTTTAAAAAATAACATTTAGAAATGAGTGACTGTTATAGCTAAGCAAGTTCATAATCATGTTTCTGAGATTTATGGTCTACCTTCTTTGCTCTGGATGTGTATCCATTCATGGGTGCAGAAAACAAGAATATTTTTTTCTTGTTCTGATATGTCCTGCTAATACATGTTTATGGAATAAAATTGCCATGGTTATTAAAAGTCTATGACATTTTCTAAAGAGTGTGAGTATTGCCTGCATAGTCTGGCTGAATTCCAATTTGGGTAATTACATTCTGCTGTCTGGTTACCTTAGCGATCCTCTCTTTTGCTCTGTGGGTCCTCACGGTGGTTGAGCTCGGCTGAGATATTCCTGTGTGCCATCTCTAATTTCAAATAATAGGACCTGAAAGGATCTAATCATTGGAAATTCATATTCCATCTACTTTGACAAACTTAAAATTTTGTACACATTCTGGGGCATATAGTAAAGCCTAGCTTTCTAATCTGAATTTTCTTATATAGAGTGAGCAATCTAATCAGTGAGAAAATTGTGATTCTCGATGTTTTCCCCCCTCTGTTCTTGATCATATTTATTATTCCTATGGAAATTGGAGCAATTTTCTAAATCTTTTTAATCTCTGCTGCCTCTGAACCTTCATAGCAATTTGCTGAAACTTCTGTTATTGTTCTTATGGTCTGCCTGGAGGTAGAGTAGCTGATGGACTTACCTTAGGCGTAAGACAAATGTGAAACTTCTAGACAATAAAGACCTCTGTATTTTTTCATCCCGGTAGAAACTTTCACAGAATTGCATGTTGTAGTTGTTCAATAAATGATTGATGGATGACATTCCATTTTTGTTAACATTATTTATTATTGAAGAGTGAGCTAGTGTTTTATACACTAGCAGGCAATTTATTATACAATCTAATGGGGTTGTTTTAATTGAAATATTTTAGTTCCAGGATATTGGTTGGCATCACTATATTGTGGCAGGTTGCCCACAGAGGCAGTTCCATTCCATCCCCTCCCCCAGTTTCCTCTTAGAAAGCTTAAGGATCCCAAGCCAGGATTATCATTATTAATATAAGATTATTTGTAAAGCAATTACAGTTTGCCTGACACTATTAGATTCAGTTTGCTCATAAAGGGCAATTCAGAGCAGAGAGTTACCAGACTTTAATCCAGTGAACCAAAAGGAATGGAGCCCTAACTGTAAACACTCCATCTCTCTAACCCAAGCACATTTTTGTTTCTTTTACTCAAGCATATTAGAATGCAAATGCCTTTGAATGACTTTACTCTGGGATTAAACTCAAATTGACTTTAAGTTTTAAAATGTAAGTAATTCATAAATGTCAGTGCCTACTTTAAGGAATGAAATTTTTGCTACACGCCCCCAACAGATCTTTATGTGTTGATGTTTTACTATAGATTCAATTTGTTCTCAGGGACGTCTAAAGATACTCTTCTACCCCTTTAAGCCTCATCTTGAAAAACTACTCATTCTCTGCTTGGTACTTTAGGAACACCAAATTGCTATTCATTCCCTGCACACAATGAGTGTTTCTTTGGCCTGAAGTGTCATGTTACTATCTTTTTCTGGCTGACACTTTCACATCCTTCAAGCCTCAGTTTAGTTCCCATCCTGAGAAAATCCTAGAGGCAGGGACAGGTGTCCTTCCTCTGTGGTTCTATAACTTCCTGTTTTTTTGTGTCTTTTCCTTTACTGTTGGTGGAACGGAATTAAGATTCCTTAGATAGTACATGTACATACAGAAACACTTGCCAAAGACTTATTATTGTTATTGAGGGATAATTCTTCTCAACATTCTAGTCTTCAGGGAGTAAGTAAATACAAAGGGCGAAGAAAACAAGATGGAGCCAAAGCAAGGATTATATGATCTTCTTTTTCTCTTTCCATGCCTTTAAAGGTGGTCCAAGTATTTACTGTCTTTTCTTTTTTTGAGATGAATTTGTTTCATAGTAAATGAAAGATCTTAATTGCCTTCTAGTTCAGCTATTAAATATTTTTTTCTAATACTTTTTTTTCTATAAGCCCAAATTCTTAGCTTCTCTTTTGGAATGCTAATTTTGATTTTTAGAAATTTTTAAAATTGAATCTTTATGTCCTACTTTTAAGCCCCAGCAGGGAACAAATCATTTCAGTAAATACTTCTATTATTTAAGAGTCAGAAGTTCATAGACTTTACTTCAACTTTGACTCACTGTTGTGGTACTATGATGTCAACAAATTCCAAATTAAAAATCTACATTGTACTTGAAATCTTAAAAATGATTATTATATTCCCTCCAGAGGCAGTGTGATATTACAGAAGGGCATTGACCTGGGTAGGAGAAGGCTGACACTCCAGTCTCAGATTTGCTATCAGCTGTGGGGCTTTGTGAAAGTCACTTGGCCTCTTTGAGCCTCAGTTTCCACTTTTGCAAAATAGTGATATTTGGAAGTGAGGCTGGGGATAATATCAACAGCATAACCACAACAACAAAAACTAAAAAACCAGAAGATGTATTTAACTATTCCATACAAGAAAACAACTGGAGGGAATCTAGATATTTAAAAAACATCCTCCCTTTTCTATGAAACATTAAGAAAACATGTTTGTTTAATTTTTCTAATTTGATAAGGCTACATAATGCATAAGAACACTGATGACAACATAAAGATTTAACTTTAAAAATCTTTGTGTATACCTGGTATACCATATTAAAAGTCAGGAGGCATGTGGTCTTGGTCTTGCTATTGAGAGAAAGCTAGGATTCAGGTACCTAAAGGAGACTGAATAGGGATAATCAAGCCATGTCAATCATCCTTGGCCAAATCTAGGAAGGCAATATCACCCAGTGGTTAGAAGCATGGGCTTCTAACAGTGTGACTTTAGACGACTTGTTTAACCTCTGTGGAAATCAATTTTTCTCATTTAGAAAATGACGAGAATATCTACCCATAAGGTTTTAAGAAAGATTACTTGGATCATTACATGTTAAAGGTGCAATAAATGATAGTGATTATTTTAAGATGGCCTATATGAATCTGAGTCATATGGGGTTTGGGCTCTGGCCTTGTTGGGACATCATCTCTGACTTAGTGGCAAGAGTCATGACTCCCAATGATAACAATGAACAACATTTATAGAATGGCCTATAGACTTGCACATAGATACCTCATTTTCTCATCATATAATCCTGGAAGTGAAGCTTTTTGAATCTCAAGCAAAGTATTTTAATATTTTTATAACCTTATGTTAGAAAGACATATGTTTACACTGGATCTTCACATTATTGGGGAAAGTTGAAGAATTATAAGGAACCCATTTACATTCCCTAATAGGCTTAAGGTTTGCCAAAGTTTTTACTTCAAATTGGGGACCATAAACCTATTTGTATTTCTCTTGATTGGGACTGTGGGTTAGGCGGCAAGACTGTTAGGAAAAACTTAGAAAACCAGAATTTTTTAAGTCGCCTTGTTTATGAACAATCTATTTTGAGGAATAGAATAGAATCTTATTCTGTTAGGAAGCTATTCCTCTATGAGGAATAGAATGTTTCAAGGTTCTACTAATCAAACAAAGGTGCAGATGGACAGCACATCTACATATGAATCAGAATCTTTACAAGGCTGCTTCCAGTGACCCAAGCTCACACTGGCACAACATTTTACAGTTTACAAAGCACTTCATACATAATAGTGTGATAGTAGAAATAGTATGCTAATGGAAAATATTAATAGTGATAAGCGATTTTGCCACTTGAAGAAACCAAGGGGCTAAGTCTAGGATCAGTCAGCTGGTGAAGTCTAGAGTCAGTCAGTACTAGAAAAGCCCAGGATTGTCTTAGTACACGATTATTCTTCTCTCTATTTGCAGCTCTTTTTACTGCAAAAGCCCAGGATTGTCTTAGTATACTGTATTATTCTTCTCTCTATTTGCAGCTTTTCATCTAGTGCTTTCTATTTTTTTCCTTATGAGATAGGCACTAAACACCAGATTGCTTTACCTTGGGTTTAACTTTCATTTTTCTTTCAATCTTAAAAATTTGACCTCTTTTCTACTGAAATGATTAAATGTGACTAAGATACTCTAGAGGTTACCAAATGTCCTTCATTTTTGATGATCCTGGGCTGCTTATATATTTTACTACTATTCCTTACAATTTTCCCTTTTAGTAGCAGGAAAAGGAAGTTGACTTTTTTATTGGTATTTGGAAAAATAAGGATATCAAGACAAACACCCCACCACAAATCCTGCCAAAAAAACTAAACTGAACCATAACCATGGTACATCTCCAGGGGCCCAGGATTTTGTCAGTGATTCGGATGACGGCAGAGGATTCTCTGAATTTCTATCTTGGCATATTACACATTGGCTTGCACAAACTTGGAATTCAATTCATTTGCTTTAATTTTTCCTGACTTCTTACATTCTCTAGTTCTAGCCTGCTCTTTTGCTGAAGTAAAGAGCACAGTTTTGCTCAGATCAGTCAAGTAATCATTAAAAAGAAAGCTAGTTTAATGGTTTCTTGAAATTGGTGAGATTATTTACATAGGGACTCATGCCTTTTTAAAAAATTATGTTTAAAAACTTTATGCTATATTACTAGGAATTCCATTGCAAATATCCATTCTTAATGTGAGATTCATTTTTGGAATAGTTAAATCATATCTTCAGTTAATTTTCTTGGAAATATCTTTTGTTCTTCCCAGTAATTTATTCAATGGAGAAAATAATGTTCTATTCTTACCAAAGATAAAGATACTACTAAGTGAACAATGAGTTTGCTACTTTTACATGCATAATTGCATTTAGTTCTCATCAATGACCCTGAGGAGAAGGTCACATTTCCCAATTTTACAGATGAGGAAATAGACTCAAGGGTGTGAAATAAACTTGCCATACACCAATATGAAATAACATGTCATACACCAAAAAGTGGCAGAGCAAGTGTCTTTGAATCTTTACATAACATCACAGTCTCCACAAAGATGAAAGTTAGAAGGGGAGTAATGACCTCATGTATCACTTTTTCAGGAGCTTCTCCATGGTTATACTGTTGAATGACCAGCTAATGCCTTCATGAGATGTCTGGCTTTGTGGCTCATTTAAAAAAGGATTGGACCCTTACTTACAAAAAAAAGGCATTTAAAAGTTGTGCGTGAATTTGGAAGATACACTAAGGAGTCCATTTGCATATGCAATGATATAGCTATGGAGAGTAATCTAACCAAATGTCCCCAAAATATATATTATCCCCAACTGTGCCAAGATGAAACATTTCAATTCAGCCAATCTTTGTGTGTGTGTGTGTGTGTGTGTGTGTGTGTGTGTGTGTGTGTATGCATGTATGCAAACTTACTAGGTGACAAATACTCTAAAGTACTCTTAATGAACATTAAGGTACCAGAAGATGTGATTTCTGCTCTTTAAGATCTCAAGATCTAATGAAGAAGATTGAGTTTATCAATAATTTTTATACAAGGCAAAACAATGATTTTTTTCTTCCCATCCCTTAAATGATGGCCTTTACTAGGATTTTATTTTTGGCCATTTCTCTTTCTTATTTTTTTTCTTACCCCAGGGAAATCCATTTTTTTCTTTATTTTAACAACCATATAATAAGTTATGACTCCCAGATATTTATCTCTCCTGGATTCTAGTCTCCTATTTATAGCTGTCTTTTGGACATATATAGCTATATCCCTCAGAAATTCTAAACTCCACATATACAAAATTGAACTTTTTCTTATTTTTATATTCTTTGTTTTGCTTGATGGCATCATTGTATGTCAGCTTTTCAAACTAAACACCTCAACTGCATCATGGATCTCTTCATCATGGATCTCCCATCCTTCATGTTCATTTTTTCGTCAAATCTTGTGAATTTTGTTTCCTAATTATGCCTTGAATTTGATCTTTAATCGCTGACTTTAAGCTTCATCTCTTACCTGGACTACTACAATCATCCAACTATTGTCTGAGCCTTTTATTTCTTTTCCTTCAAAGCCATTCTGCATATAGTTGCCTGGTTGATCTTTCCAAAATGTAACTGATAATGTTAACTTTTACTTGTGTAAAACCTTTTAATGGTTCTCTCCTATTTACTAAAATAATTTTAAACCATTGTTATAGCCCTACTAGTCTATTAATGACCTAATCTTTTTCTGCCACACTTTTTGTGCCATGCTCACTGACTTTGTTTTGGGGCTGCTGTTTAGTTGGTATGTACAGGTAAAGACCACTGTCAGTTCTGACTGGTCAATACCCATGCCCTGCTGGTTATTAAATATTTTGAATGTCACCCTTCCTTTAGCAGTAGAAACTTGTTTTCCATTCCCCAGTCATGCACGTCTGTGCCCTTTGAATAGTCAGTTTTATTTTCCAGGAACGTTATTCCCTTCTTCTCTACTTGGAAAATTAAAGAATAAAATATTATTCATTCAAGATACTGCTCAAATGTCACTTCCTCTGTTACATTTTCCCTGCTCTCCTTCTACATAGGCAGAATTATTATTTCATCTTGGCTTTCAAAAACATGTGCATATGTCGATTATAGCATTTATCACATTATATTGCAAACATCATTTACCAAATTGGGATATTTTCAAGGAAAAGTGTTCTTAAAATCTCCAATGTGTGTGTCAACTCTAACTGAAAAATAAAAATTAAAAAAAATTTTAAAAAAGAGCCCACTAAATATCATGTGCAACAAAACAAAACAAACCTTCTATTGTGTAACTTAGTATTTGGTATACAGCAAAGATTATCATAAAACATTTATTGAATTGATGGATATATAGATCTAGAAAAGTTTCACAAAATGGGATTCAAGTTGCTTTTGAAGACTAGATCTAGAAAAGTTTCACAAAATGGGATTCAAGTTGCTTTTGAAGACTAGGTAGAAGATTAAGTCTGGTAAGGTATTCCAGGATGGAAAACTAGGATGTACCAAGAGCATAAAAGGTCAGTGTGGACCAGTGAACCTAAGTTGATGATGCAGCGGATTATAGATAGTAGTTTAATATATGTTGGAATCAAATTGGGGAGGACTCGGTTAACCCTACTGAGGAGTTAAAAATATATTATATGCATATTGAAGATCTTCACATTAGAAGACTGTGAACATAAAGTGAGATTTTCTGAACTACGTTTCAGCAGGACCTCTCTAATAGCACTGTGCTATGATTACTGAAGACTGGGAGCCTGTAGGTAGCCACAGTTCAAGAAAGGTCAAATGAAAAGGGTTCTGAATCTACGAGAATGCAGATGTGGAAATAAAGATGAGATCCATTTTGGAGGCAGAACTGGCAAGATTTTGTAACTAATAAATTGTTGGTCTAAAAGGAGAGTAAGAAATAGACTATAATTATATTTCAAGATTGAGTGATTAAGAGACAAGAGATGGATACATCACAGGAAACTTTGTAGAGTTTATGTTTTGTGAATCAAAATAAAACAGAAGAATGCAGATGCTACCAGCTATAGACTCATATTTCCACTGACCCTCAGATCCCTAATTACTAGATTTATTTAATATGTTTTCTATGTTTATCTTAATTTCCAGTTGAAAATTTACTGGAAAATTCAGAGGCACTGCTGATAAATACTTCTTATCACTATTGTGTAGACTTGCTAAACATAATTCAACTAACACAATTATGAATGTTTCTTTTTTTAATGAGGCTACAGGAACACAAGCTCTATCTGAAACATATTCAGTGACAAAAGAAATTTATTTAGTATGTTGGAAAATACATTATTTTAGTATTATCAGGTACACCAAAACATCATTAACTTAGAACACAAGAGAAGACAGTAAATACTTATTTAATTAACAAGGTATAGATTGTCTGTGCTGTCCAATATGGCAACCACTAGTCACACATGGCTATTGAGCAACTGAAATATGATTAGTCAAAACTGAGATGTGATATAAATGTAAAATACACACTAGATTTTTGAAGACTCAGCGCAGAAATGAAATAACATCAAATATCTTAATAATTTGTTATATCTACTATATGTTGATAATATTTTGGATATATTGGTTAAAATGAAATGTATTATCAGAATCAGTTCTACCTGTTTCTTTTTACTTTTTTCGTGATTCTTAGAACATTTAGAATTACATACATGGTTCACATTATATTTCTGATGCACAGTTCTGGAATGTTTTTCTTATTCAGCAGTCAGCCAACAGGCATTTATTTAGTCCCCAGTATACAGATGGTAATGCTATGTACTAAAAGCTTTCAAGTTAGCTGAGGAGTAGCAATTGCATAAATTATGTATTTTTAGGTCTTGATAACATTTCAATCAATATACAGAACATTGGACAGAAAGTAAATTGAAATGTCTGTGGATTTGCTTTGTTTCTCCTTTCAAGCATTAGTCTTGTTCTCTTACACTCTCTCCTCAATATCTTATTTGGGGATTTGTAAGGATCTACTGATCTTCTGTTTGTTACCAAACAGTCAGGAATTTGATTTACAAGTTCCTAGAACCCTTGGGTTAGTGGGAAACAATTAGTACATATCCACTATGGGTGGCCAGGATGTAGAGTCTTGAAATATAATCACTATACTTAATCCTCAAACTATATTCAACATACCTTATCTCCAGTGTCATAGACCTTTGAGTCATCCAGAATATTATCTTTTAGCCACAGTACAGAAGAAGAAGGAGGGAGAGGAGGGAGAGGAGGACAGGGAAAAGGAGATGATTTGCATTTTATAAATATTGGAGTTTTACATAAAAATGAACTTACTTTGTGTTCATGGCCTTACTGGTATTACATTTGTACTACCCTTCCAGATTAACCTTGTGAATGTCTGACTGCACAGAAACAACTGTTTTTTTTTTTTAAACAAAACAACTTGTTATTGGCCAGTATCTTAATTTTTATATTCTGAGCAGTATACTTAGTTTTCTATACCTTGGTTCCTGCAACTTTCAGATGGAAGAGATTTTAATTTTGTAGTATTTTATTTTTATGAGAATGAGAAGTAAATGCTTTATTTTTTTAAAGCTAAGTTTCTAATTATAATGGAAAGTGCTTCGATGCTACAACAACATACTGAATAGATTAAAGTGGCAAAAACAACGTAATACAGAAGATGCAAAACATTCTTTGGAAATGGCAGCTTCATTTTAGAAGAGTTTTTGACTGGGTTAGAGTAGTGCCTATGGAAATAAATAAGTAGCTGAAAACCATTTATGAATACCAAGATATAAATGCAGTTTAGTCTTGCAATTCTCAATTAATAGCCTGTGTGCGAACATCTCTTATTTTAAAAGGACTGCTTGAATTGAGGTTATGTTCAGTTTCTCAAGTACCAGTCTGGATATGTTTTGTATTTTGATTACTAAAAAGCATTTTTTTTTTAATGAAAATTTGCATCAGTTACTGAATAGCCCACATCATAGACTAAAATGCTTTAAAAGTATGCACAAACAAAGCAAAAACAGGTAAATAGCTAAGTTTTCAAATGCATAATATTCATTTTCAGGAATAAAGAATTGAATTATTCAAGGCTAGACTGCATGTTCAAATATGAGTTATGCATTTTGACAAAACATTGTTAACATTCTTGTTGACTGTGAATAAGTATTACTGATACACAGATTGTACCTGGGGTGCACTCTGTATGCTTGCTGCATAATAGCCAAATGTACCAATGTTTCTATGTGTTTCAGAGTAGGGTGTGTTTTTGAGTCAGTATTAAAATATATGCTACTAAACTCAATATCAGCTCAGTTTCAAAAGAAAACCTCTGTGGAAACGGCATTGTTTTCTACAGAACTGACATGCTTTAAAGGACCAATGACACTTAACCATTTTAGTTTTTTACTTACTGCCCTCAGAAATGAAAAGAATTAAGCCATTTAAAAAACAAAAGCAAAAGCACCTTACTCACTGACGCAAAGACACATGAAGTTGTCTGCTAGGCCAAGCCACATCACTGATCAAAGCAATAGACAGGTCTCCAAATAGGGAGAAACTATGTTGGTGGCTAAAATGACAGAGATGCAGCTATCTTCAGCTTTCAAAGTATGTCTTTATTTTGAGCTAAATGTTGTCATTGATTTGATAATTATTTATTGAATTCCTATTCAGTAGGAATTGGATTAGGCCTGAGCAAAATAGACGTATTCGCTGGCCTCATGGCACTTAACCAACTAGTGTATGCGCTGGGGGAGAGGGGAGGAGTTAAAAAATTGTGGCTGGACAATTGTGCAAACAAATGTGGTTGTAAGAAGTAGATGCTAGGAGCACATACTCTGGACTTAGACATGGTTTTGAGACCTGGCTTCACCACTTATTAATTATGGAGTCTTGAGCAAGCAGTTTAATGTTTCTGCACTTCAGTATCCTCCACAAAGTTGCCATGAAGTTTTTGTTAGACCATATAGCAGCCTGGAACATAATACATGCTTTATATTTGCTATTATTATTATTATTATTATTATTATTATTATTATTTTCTTAAACTGTAATAAGGGCTACAAGGGCATATAATAATACCACATGATCTTGTCTGGAGCTGGGCGGGGGGTGGCGGGGGGAGGAATGTTCAGAGAATGCTTTCCTAAGAAAAGGACATTTGAATTGGGATCTGCAGAATGGGTAGGACTTTAAATTGAGAAGATTGGGGGTGGAGAAGGGAGAGGGGTTGAAGTTGTAAAAGAACTTTCCAAGCAGTGAGAGGAACATGTGCAGGAGAGAATGTGGCATCTTCAGGGCCCCAGAAGTAGCCTAGGGTGGCTGGAGTACAGGGAGGGAAAACTGGAGTGACAATAGAGGAAGTGGTAATGACACAGCAGGAACTTAAGTTTACTTAGACTTTTTTTTTTTTTTTTTTGCAGTTTTGCTTTCTCTGCCCTACCCTCACCCTCACCACCCGCTTCTATCTCTGTCTCTGTTGCTCTCTCAAGCAAAAGATTGGGGGCAGGTATTTCTTTGTGTCTTCTCTGCTCAGCCTTGCAAATAAAAATAATTCACAAGTGGCTCTACATATATAACCGAAATGCTACATTTTGTCAAAATATTAGATGTAAATTAAATTGCTTCTTGGTATTCAACTTATCTTTTTGTATGCATTATAATCCTCTATTTGTGTTTATGTTCCATTGCCTACATACTGCAACTAGCTGGGGAAAAAAATTATAATACTTGATACAAAAGAGGTGGGGTAGATGGGTACTAATTAAACCTAAGTAGTAAGAGACTTAAGGAAAAGAGATTTCTGTATCTCTCTTAATGGAATGAATGTCATGTTCCAATTATTACTTTATGTAAAATCCATTATACAATATGTAAAATAATTCTCCAAATCTTGATTTCCTCAATTGAAAATGACCCTGGGCATAAACTGTAAGTAGAGGAAGGTTTGAATTTCTTGATCTTTGCACTCCTTTGTTCTCTTGGTACGTGATGTCTTAAATCAGAATAATTTAGAAATGGTAGATATTGAAACAACTAATTTTTCTTTTCTGTAATCTGCATAGACTTCAAAATGCCTACAAAGCACAAAGTGCCAGTTCATATGATTTGTTGGCAAGGATAAAAAGAAGAAAGAAAATTATTTCCTAAGCATGTGAATCAGCCCAGCTTTAACAGATATTTTTCTGTCATGTGCAGCTTGAGGGCTTATGCCTATCTGAGCTTTATTTGACAATTACCACTTGCCAGCATAATTAAATGATAATTTATAAATACTAAGAAAGCATAATGGAGAAGAGCAAATAGGTGCTTATCGGGGCATGGAATAAAGTTTATCTGCTTCAGTGGCAATTTTCATCTCTTATCTTGGTTGTTAACTGGTCTCACTTTTGTCTGTCTTTTGTTTAGGTTTTATATTTGTAACTGTGATATGATCTACCTACACATACACATTTTACCCCATACAGAATCCTAATATTTCTTCTGCTATTCTTTTTGTAACCAATGTATTTATGAAATGTTGCTTGTATTTTAATTCATAATGTAAATTTAGCACCTAGGATTGTACACATTACTAGAGAAACCCCAAACAAATTAGTTATTTTCCCTATTTCCATTCTCCCCACCTTATTTTTTTTTCAGGTTGTGTCTTTTCTATGTTGTGTCTGTGGTTTTATTTTAATCGGGTTTTTAATCACCTAGGCCTTTGCAGTTAATTACATTCCACAGAGTCTCTTCATCTATTTCCTAGAATGCTGACAGATTTTTTGTTAAGAGAGAAAGCACACATGTCAGCCAGGACTCTAGTGAGAAGGGCTTCCTAACCTTGCAGTGATAAGAATGATACTTTATATGCAGCATGGAAATTTTACTGTGTTCCTCCTGAATATAGAAATTACCCAAAGAAGAATTCTGTAGGTTAGACAGCTTTTGTCCTATCACCATCTCTCCTCAAGATTCTTTACCTATTATAAATATTAGGGCAATCTCTGCAGAAGCTGTTGTTAGGCCATGGACAGAAACACAGATTTGTCCTGGTAACTCAGATAAAGCAGTACAAGAGCAACTCTCTATTTGAATGAAAACAAATGAGTAAAATGGCAAAAAGAAAAAAAAAATTTCACACCTTTTAGAAAAGCATTTTTGAAGAAGGCAAATGGTGGGGAGAACAAGACACTGTTAGTGGGTCATGAAGAGACAGAGGTCTTTATTTATTTATTTATTTGTTTGTTTATTTATTTATTTATTAGCCATCATGAAATTAAATAATTTTAATAACTGCTGATTAGGGTTGTGGTGGTTTGAGTGAAGAGTGTGGGAATGGCTTATCAAGAGAATAACAAAATAAAAGGCTTTGGTGTTTATTGTTGTCGGTTCCTCGATTTATTCCGTATTTTATGCTTATAAATAGCAATTATTTGCCTTTTTCAGAGCTTAAAAATTATCTTTCATATTTAAATATTTAAATATACAGTGCTGTCATTGGGGGAAACCTAATGTTGGAACATATTTTTATACAAGGAATAATTTGAAAGTGGTGGATTAGTTTCCACCTTTTGAAACACAGTGCTTTGTATAATCTTCAAACATTATTTAGGATAATGGAAGCCATCATCCTGGTTCTCAAATGTTAGCACTTCCATTAGAATTTGCAGCTACCTCTTATTTTTTATATTAAAATACAAGGCTTAAAAGGTATTATCTTACTAAAGGGGGGCAATTGTAGAGATGATTTGATTGAATAAAGGAAAAAGCTGTACAGGCCTTTTAAGATCAAGGATGTATTGATGGAAAGCTATCATTAGAGACAATTAATGTTCTCCAAGGGAAGAAATTGATTATGGACAAAGATGGACCCTAAGGAGCAGATATGTCTTAATGCTCTAAGGCCTTAAGGATTATGCATTTCATTCACAGCATCTGTATTTTAACCGTTTGTAGTGACTAGAATACTAGCTATTCTTGCAGAATGACATGAATTAAATTTAAAAAAAGATTGTGCCTTGTAAAAGATGTTCATAGTAATTGACATTTGATTCTTTAAACAATATTAAAATAATTAAATTTGTAGTATCATTTTTCTGCATTGCTCTTTAGAGTAGATCTAGACATAAATATATATGAGAAATGAAATTAGACAGTGATGGCCAGTCTTCAACCTTACAAAAGTGTACTAATGCTCAATAATTACATTAAACACGTGCTTTCATAAAATTCCCCTGAACTTCAGCAGCATTTATGTTTCCAAATAACATATTCCTTTAACTTGCTCGTCCTTCCTATAGATCTTGTACAAAGCATTCATCATGTTGTTAGCCAGTCCTTCGCAGCCATGGATCACAATTGGGTACTTAATAAGGTGGCAACCCCACTGAGAACATTTCACATAATTATTCTTAGCAGAAAGAAGATTGTTATGGCTTTTTTTTTTCCTTTTTGAGTTTGGCAGAATTCCAGGTGGTTTAGTTTGGGCTCCTAAAATCCAGTTATATATCATTGACGAGTTATACTGAATGTATAGTGTGTATCCCCATTTTCTGTGGAATATACTGAGACCATCAGAGTCAGTGTTAATTATACAGTTAGCCTCCTTGAATCTGGAACCAGCCCCAGAACAAGTGGGTGATGCACACTGCTTTTTGGCCACAAGTTTCAGAGAGTGTCAGTCTGAATATGGGAGTGCTTTTAGAAATCGATCTCTTTTAAGACTTCATGTACTTTTCAACAGTATCATGATTATTGATACTGTTGAAATAAATAAATAGGAGAAACACACAGAATTAGTCAACAGCTTGTCCAAAGAGCTCTGTGATTTTAAATGTCAGTTAAGGGAAGGGAGGTTTGGCACTGGGCCCTAACTATAGTGTAATAGGGTTTAGAAACAGCTTACTTAGCTCAAACTGTTTTAAGTTGGCCTAAAACAGTTTGTACTTTAAATTTTTACAATTTAAAGGTCCTTGATGTGTTTGGACCTTAAAAATTATACATTTCATTCATCACCATTTGATTCTTTCAAAAATTTCAAACAATTTGGAAATAATTATTTTAAAAAACAATGGATGAATATGCATTATACATTTTATTATGGTGCTACTGGATTATGAGTTTGTCTTGCAACCTCTATTACCAACTTGGTCTGTGAGCACTCAACACGTCAACTCAAGTACATGTATTTTGGTAACTATGTCAGTGGTTGTGAGTGGCTTTTTCTGGCAAAACAAGCATCTTCATATGTGAGAAGATAGGTTCCTATTTGGGTCCTCTTAACAGGTAAAAAGTGTAGGACATTATATATCTTAAGATCTAAATTAAAGGAAGAGTATGGCTAATTTTTCATATAATTCTGAAGAAAAGATGCAAAACAGAGGTGATATCTGTAATTTTCATTGGCTGAGTTGCTAATGAGAAGTGACATTATATTCAGGGCTTTTGAAAGTGGGAGTGTAGTTTATGAAAAGAGTGAGAATAACTAAGTAGAAGCTCTAAACTAACTGAATGCCTCTGAAGTTTTGAACCTACATACCTGAGAAGGCAGTGGTGCCATTAACAAAAATAAATCAGGGAGAAGAATGAGCTAGGGTGAGGCATATTGCTTTTGCGTGTCTGTCAAATCTAGATAGAGATGTCCAGCGGGCAATTAGAAAAGGTCTGGCATTTCTCAGAGACATAAAAATTTAGAATGCTGATTTAGAGATATATAAAATAATTATAATGGTAAGCGAAAGAACAGGATAATGCTGTGATGTATATGCCCAGAGAAAAGAAACTTTCAGGGAGTGAGTAGTCCGGCACCATTCATGACCTAGGGAAACCAAGGAGAATTGGAATCTAGAAAAGGGCCATTGAGTTTGACCATTCCTAGCTCATTAGTAGGCTGGGAAGTCAGCTCTGCTTTAGATTTAAGTCCTGATCCCTCAGGTATTAAGGGAGTTGTGCATCCTTGGGAGAACTTAATCTCTCTAGGCCTACCTCATTTACTCCTTACAACAAACTCAAAGAGTGATAAAGTTATTAGTATACAACTAAGATGAAAGGAATAACTTGCTCCAAGGTAACACAGCTAGTAATGGCTGAGTAAGAATTAGAACCATGATTTATGAATCTTCTTCCTGTTTTACAGATTAGTTGCTGGAGATACAGGAAGATTAAACAAATTTCTTAAAGATGGGACAGGGCCATGATCTGAACCCATGTTCATCAGACTCTCAATTAATATCTGTTCACTATATCTCCTTTCCAATTACTATGAGATTTTATGGGTTGGGGAAAAAACAAGGATCAGAAATGCTAGACCTGTTGGCTTAAAGTATCTCTACTTAGGGACCTATGACCTCTGTAGCCAGACTGTGTTGGAAGAACTCGGAGTGTATTCTCTGGGCCAATCGCATTATTTGGGAACCTGTTAGGACTACATGTTCTCTGCTCCAACCCACACTTGCTGACTCATAAACTCAGGCAATCTGTGTTTTAACAAGCCTGCCGGGTGAGATTCTCATTATGTTAAGGTTCGAAAACTACTGTCTTAATCTAACCTTGTTTCTAAGTATTTCTATTTCTGTTGGTGACTACTGCCAAGTGGCCAGGTGGATCTGATTGTGGCTAGAACTGTGGTTCCCAGTCTTGACTGCCATCTATATCAACTGAGAAGGTTTAAAGGTTACTGAAATCCAAGTGCCATTTCCAGAAATTCTTATTTAATTGGTCTGGGGTGTGGCCTAGGTGCTGGGTGTTCTAAAACGTCCACATGTCAAAGACTAGGAACTTCTAATCTAGAACCATGGTTTTCACCCTTTAGTATGAATCAGAATTTCCTGAGGAGAGCTGGTTAAAGGGTAGATCATTGGGCTCCACTGTCAGCTTCTGATTTAGTAGATCTGAGATGGGGCCAGAGAATTTGTATTTACAACAAGTTTCCAGGTGATGCTGCTGGTCTGGGGACCACACCATGAGAATTGCCAGTCTAGAAGTTACGTGTTCACTTTGAGAGATATGATGAAGTGAGCTGGTAATTTCAGTCAGAGCTCTCATTCCTGCTTAGGTGAAAGTCCCTGCAGAGTGTCCTGGTGATGCTTCCATGTCTGTATCTCATTGGCAGAGGAGACTTAGTCTGAAAATCCATGTGTCTGGACAGTTTAACTAGTGTATGGATCACCAGGGAGTCTTGCTAATGCAGGTTCTATCAATGGGCCTAGAGTGGGCCTGAGCATCTGCATTTATAACTGTCTCCCTGGTGATGCTGATGCTGTTGGTCCATGGACCACGTTTGATAGCAGAGCATTAAGAGTGTTTCTCAAATTTGTTTGCTATCCAAATCACCTGAGGTGATTTTTACTATAAGTTTTTGCCTTCACCTAGGTCCTACTGAATCAGACTATCCAAGAGAAATAGCTGTATCTGTATCTTCGTTAAATAATTTGTTAATTTATTCAGAAAAGATTTATTGAGCATTTACTCTGTTCCAGCCTCAGTATTAGATGTAAACAAGTAGAGGCATAGTTCCTGATCTCACAGGGCTTACATTTAAGTCAGAGAAACAAAGTTTTTCAAAGATAATTTATGATACTGACAACTGTCTCAGAGCACACAAAGCAGAGTATTGAGTCTGAGTTCTGTGGTGAAGCAATATTGCATAGAGTGTTCAAGAAAAGCCGCCTAAGGAGACACCATCCTGGACTCACCGTGTTGATGTGAAGATCATGAGGGAGCAGAAACAGAGGCCCTGAGGACTGAGCGTGGCTGACTGCCTTGATTTAAGGAGGGGTGGGTGCCACAGGTGATGTGATTGTGTGTCCTGATGATTTTGATGCTTCCTTACATTTGGAAAGCACATCTAAACACTTTCTTACACCTGTCAAGAATAGTGTAATACTTGTTTTGAAAACGTCACCAGTCACCCCATCATTGGTCTCTAGAGGAGGAATGTAGGAGCTGTTATATAGTAATCTCCTAATGGCCAGTAGAAATAAATTATCATTGAAATTCATATGGATAAAATTACAATGATGTCTTGCTAATTTTTTAACTATGCAGAAGTGGTTATGTACAGAAAGCAACAAAAGGATCAAAGACTCATATTCCACTTAGAGAATGTTTCTGCAACTTTGAGCTTCCTATACCATGATAAATACTTTTTGGAGGGTTTGTGTGATTTACCAGAAACAATAAATGTGTTATTAAAAGCAGGAAGAGTAGTTAAAAGAGTCAAGAAAAAAATTTTAAAATGAAGGAGTGGAGTTTTCCATGGGAGGAAGGGAGCTCATATGTTTTTTGTAGTGTTACAAATTTGTTTTATGGTTACTATTTACATAGATAATTTTAAGAGCTTAGTTTTTCTATATATGCTGCATTCAAGAACTAACTTAATGGTGGAGGAAAAATAAATAAGAAGAAATCTTTGGGCAGAGGCAGATTTCACCTGTATTATTTTTTTTCAAGCTGTGAGCACTCCTTAATTACGAGGTAAAAAAAAAAAAACATTTAAGATTGGTAACATATGTTGTTGTCAGCATGTATTTAACACCTGCAGAAATGAACATGAAAAATGTGACAGCGCATAGGTGGAACACCCACTGCGTAGACTGTGTACACTGTCAACAAATTTTACTTTGTTAATTTTTTCTTATTAAAAAAATCCAAGAAAAGAATTTAATAGTGCAGGTGTTCAGAGCATCACAGCAAGATGATATAATGAGAGGGGAGGTTATAAACCTTTAACATGGAAGCCAGGGTGTGGATTCATGCATCTTTAAGCTTTGCTTCTCACACACTTCCCTCTACTTTTCTTCTTCTAATAATAAAAGAATCCTTTCTGCTTGTTGGTCTTGGCAGTCTCTGTTGTCCTGCGAGGCATTTCCCCAGAAGTAAGGGTAAGAGGCAGCTAGGGCAGATCGGCAGATCGGCTTACAGTCAGGATCAAACACCCTAAACAGCCTTTTCTGAAGGGTGGAGATTGAGGTGTTCTTTTTGCACCTGATCTTCTTATAATGAAGTGTAGTAACTGTAGATAAGAGTACCATATCAGCTCCTTCCACAGCAAAGATTCTATGAGTGTAAGTTCTGTCTTCTGAACTCCCCGGTCTCTCTTCCTTGAAGCAGAGGCCATTTCATTTAGCTACTGGTGTTCCTCACTATTCCGTCCTAGGCAGAGCACACCCTTGAAAATACTTCCTGAATGAGGCTGCAGTTGCTGAGATCTGATCTTTCTGGTTTGTTCCGCTGTAGAATGAGAATCTTGCTTCCCGTGGTTTCTCATCATTGATGATTTCATTTTCTAATTCTATAAACCAGTTCATTCCGTAGGAATGGGTAACACTTTTCATTTGAAGAGACATCCACTACCCCACCCCCGCCAAAGAATTTGCCTAAATTGAAAATATATTGATAGATGTGTTAAGTTTTGCTTTTAAAACTTTGAACAAGTGAAGTTTTCAAAGTAGCCACAGGATATTGCCCATTCTCCCACTCTTTTTCCATACTCTTGCATTGGCCTAACTATGGTTAATCCCTCATTCTGGTCACTTATAAAAAGAAATTCATAAACCAGAAGGTCGTGGGGGACACAAAACAGAAGGCTTCAGGTTACGTTTCAGTTCAGCCAGGTTTGTACTTTCCCCCAGGCCCAGGCAAAGGCTCTTGATTAAGGCTCCACTCTGGCTGCGTGGTGTGAGAAATGTTTGCACTTCTCACAGCTGAGAGAAGACCCTGGAAATGATACATTTTATACCTCATAGATGAAACTCAGAAGCTAGAAAGCACTTCACTCCCATCCCTCTGGGAGGAAGAATCTGTTTGTGGTAATCACTGGCAGTGTTGACAGAATGTTCAAAACCATCTGCTCAAGGGCAAGTGTTAACTCTATCAAATCCTAATATTTTAAGCACACTGATCTCCAGGCCCAAGAGACCTCCTGACAGAGCTCTCCTTGGGCTATGCTGCCAGTTATTACCCTACTGCACAAAGGCTTGAGACACCAGCCAAAACTCCGTGAGGAGAGGCCGTTAGAATGGGAAATGCAGCAACAACATCAACTTCATTCAAGTCTTGTTAGTTATTATGAAGCCAAGACTTCCTGATTCTTTAATACAGGAGTATCTTTGTAATATGTGCACAGTATTTGTCTTTGAATTGTTTATAAATGGGCATTTTTATTTTTTAGGTCCCGATGTATACCATCTTTAGTGTGGGTTTTATAAATTCATGTAGACTTACTCTGCACACATAATTACATACAAATAAGCATATATATATGCTTAATGTCTGCAAAATTCTTGGAGGCCAAAAAGTATAGATAGGATTGCATGTTTTCTTATAGAGTCCCATTGAATGCCATCCACTCATTTATTGGACAGATATTTATTGAGAGCTAAGTACTATGCTAACTAGAGGAGATTCGGAGATTGGCCTCAGAGCCTGGAGCAGTGGTTCTTAACTGACAGTTGCATATCTTTCTGAAAGTCTGAAGAAAGTTGTGAAATATGACCCCAGAAAAATGCATAAATGCACAGTATTGTGTGCATTTGCAAGTGGTTGTTTTGGGAGTTGGTGGTGTTTGGCTGTGAACTATAGGTTTAGAACTTGTAGGAGAGGCTGAATGTAATTAAACATAGAAGAACCTACAGAAGACATTCTTTTTTTAATTCTAGGGTAGTACAAAAGGAGGGTTTGGTAATTCCTTGGAGAAGTCAGGAAAATGAATCTTGGAGTCCTGTGCATTAAACAATTAGATTAAAACTGATCCACAGGGTCTCCCCTCAGCATCTAAGAGCTCTACAGTGTAATTGCTCCATCTAAAGATGACTTCAAGACTTCTCATTTGACAGCTTCCAAGCCTAATTTTCATGAGATGATACAATGTTTTATGATTTTATATTTATTTCTGCCATTAGAGAACATTGTGTGTTGTTTTCAGCAGTATTTTGTTGTAGTTCTTTTAACTGTGTGTCTTTGTGTGTGTATGAGAGAGAGAGAGAAAGAAAGAGAGAGAGAGAGACAGAAAGAGAGAGACAGAGAGACAGACAAAGAGAGACAGAGACAGAGGGAGAGGGAGAGACAGGGAGAGGGAGACTTGGTGAACACACAGCCTTGCAAATTTACACTTAATTAGAAGTACTGGCTTATAGAAGCTCCTAGGTCATCTGGGCCTCGTGAATCCATTGCTTAAGGTTTCTGAGCTTCAGTTTTCTTATCTAAACAAAAATATTTTTTTCTCAGGGTTATTGTAAACATTAAGATAATGTGAAAAAAGAATCAGTACTTTATCAGGCATATTTTAAATGCTCAACAAATATTAATTCCTCTCATCTTTTTTTTTTTTATTTGCTATTTGTAAAAGGAAACAATGTTAGTAACCTTGGTTCACAGGGAAGAAAAAGGAAAGTAATGGTATATTCATATACATCTCTTTGGAGAAAGGTTCCCTGATGATTAACTTGAATTTATGTGTGGATATTGTGCCTTTTTTGTATTGTTATTTATTACTTGAGATGAGGCTACCAAAAAAAAAATCCTATAATTAAAATAATAGACTGGCATAATGTTTACCACTTAAAGATTTTTAAAAGGGTGATTTGGCCTTTTGCCTGTATCTTGAAAGCTAGCCTTTTGGAGTTCTGAAATATGTAGAGTTCTGCAGTGAATGGAGCTCTCCACCTCAGTATGCTACCATCTATTCCCTCAAACACCTATGTGGTGGAGGCAAATGCAGCACTGTCCTAGGTGCTGAAGGGGCTGTCAGAAGAGCTGTAGACTCAAGACTAGGTAACATGAACAATAAATTTTAAATGTATATGTTTGTATGGACAACAATTGTTCTAAAGAATGTCCTGTACCTCTGACAAAAGAATTTAGAAATGGTATGCAAAAGCACTTTCTAAAATTTCAGCTTTAAAAATTCAGGAAGATAATAAAAATAAAATACATTAATTGACAGTAGACTATAAAGCTCTATATAAATGAAAGGGACTATAATTATCTTAATTTCCTTCTGGATGATCCCCAAAAATAAAATGAGGATATTTACAAGTCATGAGTATTTTTTTATAGCGTTAGCAATAAAGAAGTTTAATATGTTCTAGAAACAGTGGCTTTCAAAAAGTACACAGCATTCAGCTTTCTTGATGTAGATGGATTTTTTTCCCCCCAGAATATCTAAGGAGTGTTAATTTGTTATTCATAAAGTATGTCCTAATCTCT
Source organism: Macroglossus sobrinus (assembly GCA_004027375.1). Lineage (NCBI taxonomy): Eukaryota > Metazoa > Chordata > Mammalia > Chiroptera > Pteropodidae > Macroglossus > Macroglossus sobrinus. The sequence goes on along the minus strand of PVKZ01000314.1, from coordinate 830,079 downwards.
CTATTGCCCTGAAATTCTGTCTTTTTTAAGAATCTTGATTCTTGGTCATTGGTCATTTCGATTTTCCTGAATAGTAGCAATTAGGAATAGCAGTCACTGGTGTGTGGGTGGGGATGTGGGGTGAGGAGTGGGGAATAGGAGAGTCAATTCGTGATGTCACTTAGAGAGAATAATAATAGTTCAGAGCAATCCTTTTCATTTTTCATGGTCAAGGTCTAATATAGATGGATGGATTTACCCTTTGGTAATTGAAGATATAATAGAAGAATTGCCAGCAGGGATATGTATCTTGGGTGGGCCTTGATCACAGAGGCCATGAATACTCAAAAGGGGCAAATGGAAGATTGAAATGTATGTGAAATTTTTCTGCAGGCTATAATGGAATAGGAGAAATTACCCAAGTGTCCCTGGAGAATTAGTGTCTTCCTCATTCTGTGTGGATATTTAGGGAGTATTGCAAGCTGTGAGCTTCTATGAGTGCATCTTGTCTCTTGCTTTTGCCTCACTGAGCCCATTCCCTCTGTTGCTTCGTTCTTCCAGCTGCTTCTGTAAACTCTCTTCTGTTGCATCTCATCCCCCATGGCTGCTCAAATGTGGTTCCCCCAAGCCTCTCTTCCTCTCCAGCTGCATCTGTTCATCTCCCCTGCTGATCAATCCACTTCTTTAGCTCAGGGACAGTGAGAGGAAATGATTCCAGCAGCTAAACAGCTTTTATTCAGAGAGAATATTTAAATATTCTCAGTTTGCATGATTCTCCTTCACCTCATGTTATGATCAGAGATTAATGAAGATGGTTTGAGGCTCTCTCTGTTGGAATAGACCAGAAGACTTTCAGATATAAAAACCAAGATCTGTCAACACCATCCCCTATCTGCTTCCCCCAAAACATATTTTGTTTAAGAGAGTAGAAATATTTTTCATTCGGACTCCTTCTTTTTTAGAAAGTGGTCCCACACTCCATTTTCACCCAAACTTTGGAAAAGACTCTGGCCAGATTAGCTGTTATTAATATTTATCATTTCTAGTAGATAGAAATTAAAAATGGGTACTTAATTCTATATGTTTATATGACTAAGGATTATCTTTTTATATATAAGTGTGTTTTTATAGTGGTATTTAGTGAATACTTTAGTTTTTTGCTATTTTTTTGGAAATAGCTTAAATTTGCAAAAATAATCTTGTCAGACATTGTGCAAAATAACCTGCCTGGTATGGTAGGCTTTTCTCAAGGTAAATATATTGATAGCTTAGCTCAGTGCCTGATCCATAATACCCAACAAATACTAATACATATTTTTGAATATATATTTATATATATGCATATATATCCTCCATCATCTGTCCAATATAAATGTTTATTTTTTAATTAATTACTTAGTATCTCCCTATTTGTTATACCACTTTCCTTATCTATTTACTTATTCTTGGGCATTTATCTTATTTCCATTTTTCTTTATCTCCCTTCCCTTTTCTTTCTTGCTTTCTTCCTTTCTTCTCTCTTTTTTCATTTAAAAATTTTCTTCCTACTTTCATTCCCTTTTTTCTGTCCTTCTTCTAACCTTTCTTCCTTTAGTTTTTCTTTGTCTTATTACTCTGGAAGATATTGAGAACACCTTGTGTATATTTCAAAATCTTTTCAGAGTCTTCTGTTGTGATACAGTCTCCTCAAGTAAAATTCCTAGTTCAAGGATCTGAACAATGTTTGTCTAGATTGCTTTTCTCCAAAGTCAAATGACATTTTTTCTTACACTCCTATATATGCCAGGTTCTCCAAAATCCTGAAAACATTGTTTTATTATTTTTCATTTAGTTTTGCATGTTCAGTTAAGTTTTTGGTGGTATTTTAAAAAGATTTTTTGTTATGTGAGCAAGGTTATAATTTTTCCACTTGATAATTTTGTATTTAAATTTTCTTATATGTAAACTATCTTCTTATACTACTTATCCAGTGAAATCTGAGTAATAATATAATATATTTTTTTCAAAGTATTACATATTTTGAATAGTAACTCAACAAGTTAATATTGAGTGACTATTTTGTGCTAGGCATTGTTCTAGGAAAAATAGAAAACTGGGGATACAGTGATAAATGACATGGTTCCTGGCATCTAAGAAGTTTGAGAAATTTATCTAGGAAAAAGTGACAAGTATATAAACAAAGTGCATCATAGTGTAACAGTTGTTACGTTGGAAAATTTGTACAGGGTTCACTGGAGTTACATAGGAAATGGAATGATTAATCAAACCAGGGATTAAAGAAAGCTTTTCTTGTGGAGGATCATAGAGAAAACTTTTACCAGTTCCATTTGTCATCTGTTTTCTTTCTGATCTCTTGGATTTGAGTCATTTTGATCATTCACCAAAGCAATCCCATTGCTTTTATCTACCTGGTAATACTGCTGGCATCTATAACTCAGTGATATATAACAACATATGTGTGTATAACAAAGCATCAAGATACATATTACTATAAATGGGCTTTTTAGGGTTAAGGTGAAAACTAATATGATTAATGCTAGAAGGGGCATCATCATCCAGTCTTTATTTATTTATTTGACCACCCAATTGGTGATTAAATACAGTCCAGAGTTTGAGGTTGATCATCTCATGCTTACCCACCATGAGACTCTGATATACTCCTGCCAGGAAGTCCATGAGATAACCTCATGGGTGACAAGTATAAGGGACCATAGTAGACTCTGAAATGTGTCTTCTCCCAACCTTCCACTGCTGAAGATTCATCCAAGTGTAATTTAAAAGAGAATTTGTTAACAAAATTTTTAAGTGAAAAAAGAGAGAAGAAAGGATCTTTCTGAGACCAAGATCTTCAGCTCTTTCAGAGTGTTGGTAATGAATGATAGGACCATTTTAGGTCCTGGGTTATGGATAACCAGAGTTTATCTAGTTTTGTCTTATTCTAGCTTTAACAATTATTTTTTGGGTAGACCTCTCTTAGGTACTCAAAAACTACCTTGATGCTTACTTGATTGGCTGGGTTTGGCTTTTTTTTTTTAAGATCCCATATAAAAATGTGAATTTGTTCCTTTGGAGACCTAGTTTTCCTTCCCATCTTTCTGTTTCTTCCATATTTACTTTTCTCCAATGTGGTTATGTTAATCCACGAGCTACTTGAGTGCAGGGACTTTGTTCTGTTCACCTTTGCATCCCACATGCATAGCACCAGTGCTGGCTCATGGTGGGCCCTCAGAAATATTTACTGTATGAGTGAAGCATGACCTCCTTGTCTTTGGAACTATCCTAGATGCTGCATTTCTTTTTTTTTAACATCCATCACCCTGGTTCTCACCTCCTGACCCCAGCCAGTGTGAGAGAATTGCTTTGATTCTGGGTGTTTGTATATCCACTAGAGGGCACTGTTTTGTCAAAGGCTGTTCTAGCCTTTTCTTCAATTGCAAGATAGATACCTTAGCTTCATGGTCCACTCCTGGCTTTTTTAAGTTCTTTCTATATTTGCTGATAATGACTCTGAGCTTTCCATCACAACTATGCTTGCGAAAATAGAATCACGATACAACCATGTAACTCATGGTTAAAAAAAAAACTGTAATAAAGTTAGATTTAAGCTAATATTACTAAATGGTATGACAATTATTTATTTACTAACTGGGCATATGCTAAATAAGGATGCGTGTACATTAAGGTCATTCTTCTGTTCTTATTTTTTCTGATTTTCTTCTGATCAAAACTAGAAGATTATGTAAAGTTTTCATTTAGCCTCCAATTTCATTTTTGTGCATACATAATAAAAACATGATATTGTGACTGGAGAAATTATAGCTAAATATATTATATCCAAATTTCAAAGGTGACTTCAGTGGAAATTTGTTTTGAATGTGAATGGTAGTATAGAGTCTGCTGCTATTTTTTAAAGTTATAAAAACTACATTTTATGAAAAAAATTTTTTCTTCCATCACTTCTAATCCCACAGAACTATCTTTAGAGAGAATCAAATGAGTTTCCTGGGCTTTAATGTCAAACAGTTCAAGTTTGCAAATATTTTCAACTTACATATGAATCAACACAGGGGATACGTGAGAAGACAAAGCTGCTCTCACTGTCAGCAAGCTTCCAAACACATCATTAACCCAGTGGTGACTCATGAGGTCCCACTGGAGCTGTCTAAGGAGACTGCAAAAGAGGGAGAAGCCAACAGGGAAGGAATCTTTCCCAAGATGAAAAACTTAACTTGGAATCATGTCAGAGAAATGAAGGAGATAGTATGGCCCAATGCCCTGTCAAATATTAAGGGACAGAACGTACATAAGAACTCTTTGAGTCGGTCCTCACAAGAATCTTTGTGATAATCTGTTAATAAATTCTCTTTTAAATTACACTTGAAGGCTTAAAATAAAAAGCATATGTTTTGCCAGTCTGCAAAATTATTATTGAATTGTTTAATTAAGCTTATTCTTATAAAAATGTAAGCTTAAATATCTGTTGATATTGTCTTGATTGATTTTATTTTGTATTCCCAGGACAACAGAATCATATTTGTATAACTTTGGCTGGGAAAATGGAGCGAACCTACAACTTGAAAAAAGAAACATGTATTTCTTAAGTTAGCCAGATATTACAAAACCACATATATAGGAAGCATCAGGCCGAGAGAAAACTTTGAAAGATCTAGAAAAGAAATTGAAGTTCCTTTTCTCTGAGAATTTATATCCAGCAAAAATAGATGATAGTTTTTTCATGAACTTTATTTGAAATCTAGAGCCTGTCTAGCTTCTTACTCAATAATCCTAATATTTGGATATTTGTAAATGACACCATTTCTCTTAAATATTGTACTATTTTTCAGAGGGCTTTATAACTTTTAACAAGAAGAGAAGCAATTTATTTCCACCTATTTGATGTAGCAGATTATTTATGGAGCCAACATGTTGACACACTATAAACTGTAAAAAATGAGGCCTAATAAGGTTAATTGTCATCTGAACCTTCCTCTGTAGGCTGCAATCTGTGGGCTTTGATTGTTTCCCTGGGGGGAACTCTGCCCAGATGGCGAAGTCCTCAAGGCCCTGACCCACAAGAGGCCTGCAGAGATGGAGAACAAGGTGCTTCTCCACAGACTAATTAATTTACTAGTATAGCACCTGTTCCAGAATAGATAGGGCTGGAAGGGAAAGCTGTCCCTGGGCGCAGTAGCAAGCTTGCGGGTAAATGGATTTCAGCTGATTATATTAAGCTGATGCTTTGATCATCTAAAGGCGTTAAAATGGAAATATGTTTTTTCTGGCTATTGGCCTCCCTGAGTGTGGTTTGTACTATTATTATTATAAATATTGGGTAATAGAAAAGGCTATTTTAGATTTCAGTACATCCTGTTTAAAATGTGTGCAGTGTATTTGTCTGTTTCTTTTTTCAGTTTAGAAATGCATGTTGTCATAAAGCTGCACCTTTTAAACAATCCTGCTTTCTTGTTTCCATTTTATTCCAGCCAAATTACTAGCTGGAAATCAAACACCAACACAGATTCCTTTTAGCTAGAACATTTTATTATGTACTCACACCTTTAATTCAATGTGTGTAATTAGGCTTTAATCAGCTGAACGCTATTTGTGAAAAAATATCAGACACTTCTTTAAATGAAATTCTGGTAAAGTCATGCTATTAAGCTTTGGTGACTAGTTACTGGCACAAATAAATCCTTGAATAAACAAGCCTTGGTAGTAAATGGATTTACAATGTGAGTCTTTCTGCACTCAATTTCACTTTATTGCCTCTTTGATTCCCAAAAGGATTAGGGGTAATTTTTTTCAGTCCTTTAGATGCCATAAAACTGTTTCCCTTTCCATATTAATACTATGATTTTCCATGTAATGTGTTTGGCAAACATGAAGAATTTATAAGATCACTGGTCTATGTTGCATAGTAATGGAGATAAAAATATGGTGTCTTAGATGTCATGGTCTTACAATGCACAGGTTTCACCAAGGCTTTTAAAGCTTAATGTTTTAAAAATAGAAAAATATTCTTGGTCATATGGAAGATAGCCTGAGGAATGCTAATGATTTGGTAAGTTAAATGATTTGAACTATTTGTATTACCATTTTATGTTAAATTTCTGACATTGCAACAGTGAAGATCTATTAACATTACAATGGATAGAATTGGGTCCTTTTTTAGGAAGAAGACAGAGGGAGCACACAAATTTAGCATATAATCCTAGGGCTTATTTCCAGATTGTCCTCTTTGGTTGTGTCTTTGTAATCCTTGGAATTGTCTGTTATATGGAAGAAACTGAAAATTTCATGGCTGCTTTTCCTTGTTTTTTTTTTTCTAAAACTCCAAAAGCATCTTTACAATTTTTGTTTTAGTGGATTTATTTCTTAATATACTTTCTTTTTTAAAAAATAAAAAGGTACAAAAATGTATATGGTGAAAATAACGAATTCATTGTTCCACTGTTGACCTTGGTCCCTTTCTTCAGTGCCCATCATTGACTGGTTCTTCGTGTGGCCTTCCAGGTGCTTTAATGGTTCTTGGGACATATGGGTTGTTTCCAGAGATTTGCTTCTGGGAACAATGCTGCCATAATATCCTTGAGCACTTATTTCTGGGCCAATGGTACAAATGCACTTATAGTATATATTCCCAGAAGTAACATTACTGTCATAGATTGCCAGCATTTTGAATTTGGATAAATATTAAGTTGTGCTCCAAATGTCATATATGAGTATGACTATTTCTCCACAACCAGTATTTTTTACCTCTAACTTGAAAGTTTTGTATCTTTTATTTTAATTTTCATTTCTTTAATTATGACCAAGATTGAGTATCTTTTCAAATGATTAAGAAACACTTCATTTTCCTTTGATGTGAACAGCCTGTTCAAATCCTTTGCCAGTCTCTCTATTGGGCCATCAGTGTTATTCTTGTGAGGTTGAAGAACTCTTTATGGAATAAGGAAATCAGCCGTTTGTCTGCCAATGTGCAGTATTTGTCATTTCAGTAGCATTTCTCCTCTCTGTCGCCTCTTATTTGTCATGCCTTCTATTCCTCTTCTTTTATCATTGGCAGTCTGAATCTAAGGTTGCTTAATGATGCCTAGAAACTATAAATGATAATGTCATGGGAATGGGGTTAATTTAGGTGGTTTTCTAACTTTGGCTTTTGATGAAGTAGGAGAACTGAAAGGGCAAAATTAAAAAAAGGATGAAGTGACTTTAGTGAATTGAAAGTGGGGCTTTTATAGTGACAAGACCTTGAAAAAAATAATGTTTATACCAAAAAAAGCAATTTATTTTGCTCATAATTTTCTGCTTTCTTTTGCCATTATTATAGATATTTGTGTTAGAGTAAGAATTCTTTTTCAAGATACTTTGGCCATAAAGTTATATTTGTGTGTTTTGGACATCACAATTTGTGGTCATGAAATGGAAGTGATTGTAGGGCCACAAATGCAGCACAATGACCTTAATCCAAGATGCAGTGGAAAGAGGAGAAAAAGAACAGCAAGACTGAGCTCTTATTTAAGCACAAGTAACTTTTTTTATGTTCAGCTCCACATGATGACAAAGTAAATAAAAAGACAGGTTTTAGACGTCTATGGCTTTATATCAAAATAAAATATATTTGTGATGTTCTGAAGTTATCCTCATCATTATCTTCAGAGTAATGGATAAAAGCATGGGCTTTGGAATTCAAAAGCTTGGGTTCAAATCTTGAGTATTTCACTTCTTAGCTGCTTGATCTTAGTTAGGTTCTTGGGATTATTAGAGAAATTACTTCAAAAATTATTATAAGGATAAGATGAGATAATGCATGGACCTGGTATAAACTCCTTTAATGTCAGTTCTCATTAGGTTTATTCATTAATTATGAAAGAGTATTTGTACAATTGTGCGTCACTTGATCTGATTTAAAGTAAGTGAATGGATGTCCGTGAAACTCTTACACCTGCTAAAATGTGTTGCAGCCTTCATTAAACCACACATTTGAATAGTTTCTGGGTGAAGTTACTTCATTATATTTCTTTTCTCTTTGGAATTCTTATCAAAACCTGGTTTAAAGGTAAAAACCTCATACTGTAGTGGTAGTTATGAAAATGATGTTAGCCATGGCAAAGGGCCTCATGTACCCTAGTCTTACAGTGAATATTGGCTAGCTTCCTCCACCTCAATCAGATGAGCATTCATCTGTTTGCTCATGCTGTGCCTTCTGTTTAAAATGCTATTCCTAGAAACACACACACATATGTATGTTCATACACATGTGTGTATGAGAATATATATACACATATATTTCTCTATTTATCAAAGAAATTGGTAGCTAAATTTTATTTTAAGTCACTTCTGCTGATAAACAAGAATAATGCAAAGGAACACTGCTAAATTGAGTACGACTATCCAATATTATAAGGGAAACAAGTGTGTTTATTTATTAGTTTTAAGTGAATGACTTTCAATCACTCTAGTTAACATTTCTGATATGAATATTTCACATGAAATGAATGCTTTTGTGTTGGTTAGTTCTGCAAATCAGAACCTATTTACAGAACACCATTAGGCCAATATATCTTATCATAATATTTGCCAGTACCATAGGTTTCAAAAATTAGTTATTGTGACTGTAGTTTTCTGTTAACATGAATTTACTGATTAACTAATTTATTTACTTTATGAGAATTAATATAGCACAGTGCCAATGTTCCATGACTAAGACTGAGTGCATGGATTCTTGGTATTAAAAACAACTACTACTCATTGCACATTTTTTGTACAAATGACTTATACAAAAGATTGTAAAATATGCTCTAGAAAATTAATTAGTAACATTTACAGACAAGATCCTAAATCAAACCTACTCAGTTTAGGAGAGTTTCTTCAGGAGTGACTGCAGCTTCATCAGAGGAAGATCACTGTAACTGGAGTTCCTAACCTCCCCGCCCCACCAGCTAAACAAATGAAAATAATGGTCGAATATCACTTCCATCTATAAATAGGTAAATTGCAAAAAATCATAGTTTATTCTGCAGAATGTAGGAGATGGGTACCCTCATGAATGGTTGCTGAGGCTGTAATATCAGTACAACTTTTTGGGAAAATAATTTAGCAATATGTATAAGATCCTTGAAATGGGCTTCTTGGCAAAATGGTTAATGGAGCACATGCATGTAGCCTCCCCTCCCTGCCAATTCCCATTAAATCACCAATGAAATATAAAAATAGGGAAATCTCGATAGCTAGACTACACTACTACTACAACTGTTACTACTAACAATAATCTGAACCCAGAACCCAAGATAATAACAAAAAGTTGGGAAATGGGTAAGAGAAGGACAGGGACAGGTAAAATGTGTTATTTCTCATTAGATGCTGTTTCATTATGAAAGAAAATGTATGCGCGCGCGCGCGTGTGTGTGTGTGTGTGTGTGTGCGTGTGTAAACTTAAAGGTAATCATTACTAAAGTAAAAATTGAATATTTTCAAGATTACTAGACAAACAAATATAGGATATAATAGGCATGATTCAAAATGCAAAAAAAAAACAAAATAAGTAATATGTAGTAAATAATAAGTAAATAATAAAGAAAACAATAAGGAAGATATTTCAAACTTTAATTCAGGGATGTGGGCTACATGAACAATAAGACCAATTAAATTTTATAATTTAATTAAAAATTTAATTTGTAGCTATAAAGCAGATGAAGTCTGGCAACCAGGGCAGTGAGAAGACCCTGGATGTCCTGACGCTTGACAACATGGCTCTCATGCCTAGTCTGGAACCCTGACTATAAGCAACCTCAGTCATCCCAGCATGAATAGTTTTATGCCTTTCAGTCTAGAAAGATTTAGAATTAAGCCTCAGTTAATTGCCATGGAAATGGTTATCCTTTAGTAAGTATATGTATTTCTACCCCAGGAGAACTTACAATTAAATATAAAAAGGTGGTAAAAAGAATCAAAACCATAATATATAAATATTTTTGCATTAAGAAGGTACATACGCATATTTAGTACTTAGAATGATGTAATTAATTTAGTCTATTAGAGTCTATTTTCTCAAAATCAATTAATTTTGGTCTGTTACAGCCTTGTAATTCCAACTTAAATGTGCTAAATTGTTAATTGGATATGTTAGACTGAGTGATTTATATTTACAGTTTTAAGTTGAAATCTAAAATTTAATAAGCACAATATTGGCAACCAAAATAACTATTATTTTTATAAATGTAAACATTGGATTTTTAATTTATGTACTTAAGAAGTTAGGTTTGTTAATTTAGACAACTAAAGTACTTAAAAAAAGAACCCAAATATATTAAATATATAAATATAGTTTTAAATATTTGAAGGAGTTTAGTTATCTATAAATTGACTGAACATTACCAAAAATCCCTTAGAAATTATTACTGATATCTGCCAAACTTACAAATAGAATTATAAATTTCTTAAGCTCAATTTCAAAAAAGGCAAAACTGGATTTTTAAAATTTTTTACCTTATTCCATTGAATATAAATTTTAAAACTAAAAATAGACCCCATAATAGACATTTCTGGCTCAAAAGTCACCCTTATGGACAACATAAAAAGGCACATTGACAGACATGACAGCAGATAAACAGGGGTGACAATATTAATATTAGAAAATGTAAAAATTCAAGGCAAGAAGCATCAACTGAGACATACATAGTAAGTCAGTTTATATTAATAAAAAAATTAAGATGAGGATAAAATGATCATGAACTATTATGTGCAAATAACCGCACTTAAATTTTTTATTAAACAAAGACTGACAGATTTATAAAGAAAACTAACAGAAATATGAGAGTAGAAGACTTTACATGCCAACAGCAAAAGATGCCTTGAAGCCCTAAAACAAGATCATATTTTTCTATGCTGAACTTTTACTTCTCAGAATCCACCCTTATAGTATAATTGGAAATACAGACAAAGCATTATATGCAAGAATATTTATTAAGTGTTAATTGTAATAGTGAAAATTAATTATTCAAATGTCTAACAATTGGGAAATGATCAAATTAGGGTTCTTAATTGAAAGGATTTATGAACTCCTGAACTTAAATGCTAAATTTGGTGTGCCTGTTTATAACTTTCATCAGCTTTACAAAATGCTTCATGTAATAATAATAAAATCCTATAATAAGAATAACTAGATAAGATTTTGAGCATCTATAGACTATGAGTTACACAGGCATGAAAAATTTCCAAATAATTTTAATAACATTAAATATTAATTTTAATTTTTAAATGTTTCAAAATGATTTTAATAAATTTAATAAGTGTAACAAAATGCTTTGTATGTTATATTCAGTAAAAATCAGCTAAAAACTATACATATATGACAACTGAATAAAGCACACACAAAGAACACATATCCATAGACTCGTAAAAAGAAATAGCTGTGTGGAATCCCAATTAAGAGCAGGAAATTGGGGTTGTTTTAATCACTTCTCAGCATCTAGAGTAGTGTCTGGGTGTAGTAGGTACTCAATAAATATTTCTTAAATGATGACAACCTTGAGCTAGTTGGTATTGTTGTCTCTATTTACCAAATGAAGAAATTGAGATTTAGAGAGGCAGAATAATTTGCCTGAGGTTAAATAGTAAATGATAGAACCAAGAAAACAGAGTAAGATCTTATAATCACTGCAGTAAACTGCCATTAAAGGCTCAAAGAGATTGTCTAAAGTAAGATCCCAAAGTTAAATAGTAATCAACAGAGGTGGGATTTGAACCCCTGTTTGTCTGACTCTGAAGCTCTCCCTTTTCAAATTTTCTGGCAAGTGTCAGAAGTGAACATAACACCAAAGTGTTAATAATGATGGTCTCTAAGTGGTAGGATTATTGGTATTCTTTGCTTTCTTTATACTGTATTTTCCAAATCTTTTCTACAATATGCATTTATAATATTTAGAATGACAAAAAAATATTGAAAAACTGGGTTAGGACTTTACCTATTATCAATATTTATACTAAGGAGAAACCATTCTTTTCTTCCCTAAGGTTTCTTTTCCAGGGACGGGGGCGTGGGGAGCTGGGCAAGTGTTGTGTAGTCTTCGCCATCTGAAATAAATTACATCACCCTGCTGTTTAGAAATCTCAAATGTTTGTAAGCCAATTTTTGCATTCAAAGTCTAAAATCTGGCCCCAACCTACCTTGTCAACTGAATCTCCAACTCTTACATGATAGAAAATGCTATTGCTGTGTTCATTCTCTGTTCTCAGTCTTTGCTTCCAGTGAGTTTTATGGACCATCTCAATCAAATGGTCATGTAGCTCTGCTTCTAAACTGGTTTTCAAAAATTCTGCTTATCCTCACACTCCCTCATGCTTTGTCTGACTGTCCCACTCCAAAGTGAGTTCTGTCTCTGATGTTCTTCAGCACCTATAGTGTCTACTGATTCTTTTGATGCTTAGCTTTATATCCTTACTGTTTTTCTGAAATATTTTATAAATGTATATCTTGATTTCCCCAAGGTACTAGCAAACCTCATGGAATTGGGGAGAATGGTGCTTACTTTTTTATATCTCTTATCAAGCCTGTCATAGTGCATTGAACATAGCAGGCAACAAACACATTTATTGAAAACAGCTGTATGCTGTTCACTTCTGACACTTGCCAGAATATTTGAAAAAGGAGAGCTTCGGAGTCAGACAAACAGGGGTTCAAATCCCACCTCTGTTGATTACTATTTAACTTTGGGATCTTACTTTAGACAATCTCTTTGAGCCTTTAATGGCAGTTTACTGCAGTGATTATAAGATCTTACTCTGTTTTCTTGGTTCTATCATTTACTATTTGACCTCAGGCAAATTATTCTGCCTCTCTAAATCTCAATTTCTTCATTTGGTAAATAGAGACAACAATACCAACTAGCTCAAGGTTGTCAGGAGGATTAAATACAATCAAGTTTTGGAAAGCCCTTAACATAGTTCGGAGCATATATGATCAAGGCTTGCTCAAAATATAGTAATTATTTTGATATTGGAAGGACAATAATAGCAAATAAATTACATTATTTTTTAATCTACTTAATAGACTTCCTATAAATGTTAAGTAAGCAAAGGCACAGAGAAATATTTAGCATGATTCTTGCTCAGTAGGTGCTGATGATCATTATTTTAGTTTTAGATACAATGGATTAGTAATAACCTACTTAGCAGAGTTATTGGTTGAATTCAATGTGAAATTCGTATAATACACATGATCAGTAGATCATAACTTTCCTCTCTATCCTTCCTTATCTTTCTTCTCGCAAACCCTACATCTCCCTACTAATTCTTGGCTACCCTGTGACATAGTATCAAACATCTGAAGAACTGTTGGGATATTCTAGTCGTGTCTGAATGTAGAAATGGTTTATAGAGGAACGCTGGTCCCCATTGAGTTTCCATCTGTGTTGTTTGTCCCCAGTGGCATTTATTTTGCATGCATTATGATTGAAGTGAAGATTATACTCAAATTGTAGCAGTGTGAGACCAAGTGGAATCACAATTCAATAGTTTACAGATATAGAAAATGAGGCCCAGAGAGGTTTTGTGATTTACCCAAGGTCACACAACATCTTGTCTGTGTAGTCCTGTGCATCGTACAGCTTTACATTGCCTTGCTTCCCCTGGGCTCGGTTTACCTGTTGTAACCTCGGGACACACATGAGGCCTGCACAGCCTTCTGCAGAGAGCTGCAAGACCTCACTCATCTCCTGCTGGATCTATCAGAAAATACATTTAAAGAAACATTTTCAGCTCTTATTTTCCCCAAAAGCTCATGTTATTCATTAAATGGCTATTTAATATAAAGAAACAAATTAAACAGGGGAGTGGAAGGAAAGCATTTCTTTAATTTTTTTCCCAGTTGCTTTTTGTGCAGGTGGATTGCTGCAGGAGTCTCCTCTTCTGAAGCCCATCTGGGATGTTAGTTTAGCTCTATTGATGTTTAAGACTCTGTCTTTCATCATAACCACATGCCAAGACAATAAGTAATTGAACCACATGTTTTGCCTTTTTAAAAAGGTGTAATCTCCTTCTGAAGTGTAGAGACGTTTAGCAGGATTTTTCTAATTTATCTGTCATCACACCATGTGGGCTAGGCTCCAAGTCCTGACTGCAGTGTCTCTTTATCACCGTCTTTTGATGAACACCTGTTTTCAGCATACAAATATATCTGCTGAGATGCAAAATTAAAATAATTTCAACAGTATATGAATAATTAGGAACCTTCTTTTGAAAGGTCCACCTGTTCTAAATATCAAATATCATATTTAGTTACATGTACATCTTTTTATCACCATATTTTCTATATGGTAGATATGTATATATTTGATAATAATTCTCCTCTGATATTCCATTAAGTAAAAAAAATTTTCATTTTTAAATATTTAATTGTAAACAGTTTTTAAAAACAGAGTTCTCTGTGTTCATTAAGAGAGATAAAAAGGAAGAAGTAAATTACTTTAAAACTTCTTAAGAGAAGAAACTTTTAAAATGTTCTATTCTTGAGAGTAATTGTGACCTTTGTTAGGGATTTGACTTCAAAAATACAGCAATGATTATGTGAGCCTCAAGTTAGTTATATTTTTTAAAGGAAAGATATAAGATCTTTATAAGAAAAGGCTTTTTATTGAAGCCTTTTATTGAAATTATTTCAGTTTGGTACATTAAAAACACTTAAATCACTATACTTATATGAAGAATTCTTATATCTTATAATTATTGTTAATGTCAATTTATATTTAGGTGTTATACATCATGCTTCCTTTTGGCTTTCCCATAAACTATGAGCTTGGTAGTTTGAGACTTTAAGGTGAAAATACATAGCAACTGTAATCCCTTACTTCATGGTGCCCTTATCAAGAGTGACCCCTGTCCTAATATGTGAGAGAAAAATCCCCATTTCCAATAATTTGTATAAATAAAAAAACAAACAAACAAAAAAACAAAGATAAGCTCATACAGATTTTTTTACAATCTGGAGTTAAGAGACCTTGATATAAAAGTAATGATTTCTGTTTAACATTAGCCACAGCAGTGTTTATTCTGGATAAGAAGTAACTCCATATTTATCCAATCACACAATAAAACCAATTCACAGATGAAAACCAATTTAATGTAAAAATGTATTACAATTCATCTTTATTTTTAGAATGTGAAATCTGAAGTGCCCTATTTTTGCTTGTTTTTCTGACAATCATGTAAAAGAAGTAAATCACTAGTTGCCTGGCCTTTACATGCAAAGTTGTCCACAAGGCATTATATGGCTGATTGCTTTTTAGCTGTTGGGGATATTTTGGGCAGTGGTTATATACACAGGACTAATTACACTAATTAATCCACAAAAAGTGTGAGCAGTAAGCATGTTTTTACAATTAGGATGTAAATTTTAAAAATCCTTTACTGAGAAAATTTGGAGACACAGCAGTTTCAGGTTTATCATACAATACGAACAGGAGTTATCCAAAATGAATAAATGTAAATTTGATCTTGGAGAACTACATCGATATATGGCAAATGAAACCTACACTTGTGTCACGTTTACACACTTCCGTAAAAATAATTTTTCTAAGCAGGTGTGTGGATTGTGGCTTTTGTGGTCATTAAATTATAGGGAT
Source organism: Macroglossus sobrinus (assembly GCA_004027375.1). Classification (NCBI taxonomy): domain Eukaryota; kingdom Metazoa; phylum Chordata; class Mammalia; order Chiroptera; family Pteropodidae; genus Macroglossus; species Macroglossus sobrinus. The sequence continues at coordinate 814,480 of PVKZ01000314.1, read as the reverse complement.
CTCAAATTACTTTGCTTAATGCAATAAAGCAACATCGCATTACTTCTATAGCTTTTACTTCTATTGTGAGTAGTTGTGTTAGACAGAATACTGGCCCTCAAAGATGTCTACATTTTAATCCCTCAAACCTGTGAATATGTTACCTTATACAGCAAACAAATAAACAAACAAAAACAAAAAACAACCCTTGCAGATGCTATTTAGTTAAGGAATGTGAGATAAGGATTTTATCCTAGGTTATCTATCTAGAGACTGGGAAAGTCAAGGAAACAGATTATTTCCTAAGGCTCCAGAAGGAACCATTGCCTTACCACACCGCAATTTTAGTCCATTGAGACTTCCAGAATTATAATAAATATGTATTATTAAGCTGCTAGTTTTGCCGTAACTTGTTACAGCAGCAAAAGGAAACGAATACAGTTTTTCTTGTCTTCAGATTCCTTATCTAGAAAGTGATAATGTCATTTGTTATTTTTATAAGATTTAATAAAATAGTGAATGTGAAATTGCTTTAAAATATTCAAAACTAAAGATAAGATCTTTTGTAAAATTAGTAAAACTATTTCTAAGTTTCACGGTAACTAAGAGACTCTACCAAAATAAGACTCAGTCTTTTAAAACTCCTCCCCAAATTCCTATCAGTTAAGAACTAGTGACTAGAGAACATGGAATATGTCCAGCTTCATTTAGAAGTATCTGTTAGAACGTATCCAGGCAGCCAGTGAAAGGAATTGAGTAAATGACCTGGACAGTATAAAAAACCAAGAACATAACTGATATCAAGAGAGCAGCAGAGGTTCAAAGGATAGGTAATTATTTCAGCAGAGTTGAGGAAAACAAAAAATACCAGTGTTCATTAAAATACCACGCTAGATTATTTACAGGAAAAAAAATAGCCTAAATACCCCTTAAGCATTATTTCTAAAAAGATGTGTAGACAACTCTTATTCAGAAGGACTCAGAACTGAATTATTTTAAAAAGAAAAAAAATGAAAACCATCTTAAATGTCCAATAATTGGGAATGATGAGGTAGAATATGGTTTAACAATAGAGTTGGATACTGTAATTAAAAATACTTATGAAAAGATTAAATTAACCTTTAGGAGAAAATAGATAAATCTATGGAGTAAAATAACAACAATGTAAATTTAAAAAGAATAGGAGGAAATTTATAAATTAAAGTTTTATTAATGGTTGTCTCTGAATGATGGAGTAATAGCCAAGTTTTATTTTTCAATTTTTCTTTTTCCAATTTTATAAAGTACACATGCATTATTTCCTGTAATTCTCCTAAAACAGAATAAACTTTAGAAAATTGTACCATAGTCTTAAAAGAATCTTCTAACTGGGCAAATGTGTTCATCCTTGCCATTACCTAATTAATGACTATCTCACTTCTAATTTAATCCCGTGACATTTACTGGATAGCTACTTTGTTTCTGGCCCTTTGTAAGGTAGTATGAAAAATATAAAAATATAATAAATGACCTCTAGGAATTTATAACCTAGTGGGCAGGAACTAAAAATAAACATTGTAGTCTGGGTCGGAGGTATAAAGACAAGACTATGGAAGAAAGTGAGATTACGTGACTCATGGAAGAGGGGGTCTCAGCAGAGCCCTTATAGATGATGGGAACATGAACAAAGAGATTGGGGAGGATGTGACCATGTATGATGCCATTAGCAGCAGTTTAGAAGAGGGAAAGGAGAAGGGCTTGTTTGGAGAACAGCAAATATTCCCAGTTAGAGTTTGTGGGGAATCATAAGGAGCTAGAATGGAGGGAGGATGAAGAGTTGGGAAGGAAGCTGAAGCCTGGCTATAAAGGACCCTAAAGGCGTAGCTGGTAAATCTGGATATCAACTTTGTCCACACTAGCTTCTTGACACTAAACCACCAACACGAAAAAGCTAAGAAGGAAAGGCAGAGTAATCTGAATGTTTGACAGCAAAACAGTTGACTAGATGTTTACCCTTCATTCAAGTGTTTTACAGTGTTGAAGACATACCCATAGAATAAATGGGTTCTCCCATTGATCATATCTACTGGGACAAGATTTTAAAGAGGCAATTCATACTAGCCCACTCACTTGTCCCAGTAGGATCCCTGGAGTGAATTTTAAAGCAGTACCGTAACTAGGATCACATTCAGAATCCTTGAGACTGGCTTCTTCCATATTCAGCAAGTCCTCTCTCCCCTGACTTCTTTAACTTTTATTTGGTATTTATTTACATACTGTCTCCTTCCCAAAACTATAGCTCTTTGGTGGATAAGAATGGTGTCTTTGTATGTTTGTTCTTCCCCTTTCTCTCATGGTTGGGCATAGAAGGATAACTATAAAGTTTTTTGTTTAAATAAGTTGCGCTCTATCCATTTGTGCCAGTTTATGTGCAACAGCACCTGCTCAGTATTTAGATTTAAATATTTTTGTTGGATTCAGAAACCATTGCCCGAGATAGTTAGAAGGACCATGGCAACATCCTAAGTCCTCCAATGTTATCTTATCATTTTCCCCATTTCTGCTACATTTGCACATTGAACATATTATTAGGCATATGTTTTGCGTGGTTCATAATTTAATTCTTCTTTCTAAACTACTAATATAAGTGTCTGGACTGAGAAAAAAAATAATCCCTTTTCCTTTTAGATTTCTTTCTCACATGGTATTTTAAAATATTTTCTGCTTCCATCAGTTATCTGATCTCTTGGTAGTTCACACTCCATTTTCTTACACTTTTTTAAATAGCATGTTTTCCAAGCCTTTTGTTATTATTGCTATGCTTTGGATTCTTCCCAAATTAACTATATGTGTGTGGGGAGGAAGTGAGAAGGAGGGAGGGAGGAGGAATGGAAAGAGAGCAATCACAAGGGTGTACCAAAAATTGCATGCAGTTTTACAGACTGAGCTTTAGGAGTGTGGTGAATAATTGGATAATCACTTCCCAAGTGAGCATCAATGACACCAAAATAGATTTGTAGGCATTCTCTTTTTCTTTTTTTTATACCAAAGAATGATGTTTACTAAGGAATGATCAGATCTTTTATTGAGGAAAATGTAATGAGGAAAAGTTTTGCTAAGTAACAAATGAGGTGATGCCAAAATACTGATAATTATCTAAAAGATAGCCATTTCTGTTGGAAAGTATTAAATTTGGTGGAAATTTTAAACTCCAACTAAGTAGTACATTTTATGTTCTGTGCAGTAGTAGAGAGGGAATAGAGAACTCTCAAAGAGTGGTTTGGGGTGGGGAGAATACCTCATTAATACTACCTTTAAGCCTGCAGCACTGGAACTGACATGAAAAGTAGCCAAAAAACATAAGCAGAAATGAAGCTGACATCAGCAGCATTGCATATTTCTAGAGTTTTATATGTGTTTATTAGATAAGCACTCTGTATTGTTCTATAAACTGTGACTATAAATGTGAGCAAAACTATTTCTACCTATAAACCAGGTATTTCACTTTTCTGCTCAAAACTCTCTAAGTAGCTCATTCTCTCACTTAGAGTAAAATCTGCATTTGGACTCTGGCTTACAAGCACCATGTAATCTGGGCCCTGCTCCCTTTTTGACAACATCACCTGTCCTCTCCTCCTCAGCTCACTCTGCTTTAGTCACATGGAGCCTTGCAGCTTCTGCCAGAAGAGCTGGGGCCTTGGGCAGAGCTCTGAGAATCACTATCTATTAGCGCTTACTCTATGCCAGACGCTGCTAAATGCTTTACAGACATTATTGCATTCAAGCATTACATCTATTCAGAGCTGAAAGATTTGTATGTTAAATCTTTATTTATATGTTAAATATTACTAATATTAGTTATAATATTAAATCATCATTACTATCTTATTAAAGAAGAGAAAAAATTAGACAACTAGCTCATGGTCACTCAACTAGTACTTGGTGGAACCAGACCACTACGTTCTAAAGACCTCTTTGTCCTTGGATGTTCTGTTGGTTCAACTGTAGAAAGACGACACCAAGAAGCTTGAAGATTCATGCACTGGATTCTTTTTTCATGTATTCAACAAAGTTGCCTTGAGCCTCTTCTTATACATAAAGCCTGTGGGAGGCGCTTATGTGTATAATGGGCAAAAAAAACCTCTTCTTCAAGAAACTTTCAATTTAGAACAGTTATTGTATGAATAGCAATCATTCAGATTATTATTTAGGCCTGAAGAATTAACTGTTCTACAACTGACTTTTAGTTCAAGATGATTCTTTAGACCTAAGTATTTAATACTCCTCCATTCCAATTTCATATTGAAATAAATGAGGAAATATAAATTACGAAGAAAAACCTCTCAGCTCTAAAAAGATGGAAAAGATTGACCAATAGATCAGAAACTTGGGGTTTATATTATATACGTCAAATGGAATTGCATAACCTCCGGTTGTTGGCCTAGGGCTTTAGCCTAGACACCTTCTCTCTTTAATTACAGATAATGAACCCTATCTCTATTGCTGCCTTGAATTTTTCCCAGGATTTTAAACTTATATGCTCAACTGACTACTTGACTTCACCCATGGATACCCAATGAGCATCTCAAAGTTAATTAATCAAAACAGAATTTATTTTCCCACTGTATATCAAACTTTTCTTTTACTCAGGCATTTACATATCAGAAAACACCACCATCTACCTCATTGCTGAAAATAAAGATTTAAGTATTGTATTTAATTCTGCCCTCATACTTCCCATCCTGTGATCTCAATATCCCAAATCTGGTGACTTCTTTCCATCACCATCATCCATCCTGGTGATGCTCTCACTTCTAGAATAGATTCTCACCACAGCCGCAGAGGGACTTTTTACAGTAGAAATTCAAATCATGTTACTCCTTCCCATAACAAAAACAAAAACAGAAACAATTAAAAAACCTTTCAGTGTCTTTGCATTGCACTTAAAATAAAATCCATACTCCTTATTGTGGTTTACAAAGTTCTACTTTATCTGGTAACTGCCAACTTTTATTAGCTTCTCAGTCACTTCTCAGCTTCTTTCAGATTTTCAAACTCACAACTCTTTCCCACCTCAGGGTCTTTGCACTAAGGCTTTCCTCCCCCAATGTCAAGAGGATTATTAGTGATCTTTATACCATGCCTCTTTCTCATCGAAAGGGTCTCAGCTCTTTAGAGGGACTTTGCCTGCCTTCCCAATTTAAAGTGAGTACCCTTCTTTAATTTTTCACTAAGTAGTTACCACTGGCAGAATCTTTTCTGCATATTTATCTATTGTTTCTTTTCATCTTCTAAGAAGAAAAGTCCTCTAAAAACAAGAACCACGTCTGTTTTATTTAGTGCAGAATTTGCTCTGCCTGTGTAATATATGGTAAGTGCTCAATATTTAAGTGATTGAATGATTTTATTGTTATTAATATGATTTTGAAATGTAATACATATATCAAAAATTAATAATTATAATCTAAATGTAAAGATTGTTTCAACAAAATCTGAGCAATATAGTAGAGCTGTGTAAAAGAAAAAAAAATACAAAATAAGATGACAGAAGCTATATCGAATAATGCTAGTTATTACAATAAATCTGGGTTAAACTCCACCATAAAATAAATATTTTCAGATTGAGTCTCAAAATATAATCAAACAACTTGATGTTTATAAGAGACATACCTAAAGTAGAAAGATATAAAAAGAATAGAAGTAAGAGGAAGGACAAAGAAAAATATGGAAATTACAAAAACAGGGATAGTTAATATCAGACAAAATAGAAATGAAAAAGATATGTATTTCTCGTTATTTAAATGTACACTCTACAAGGAAGCTGCAGAGTAATACCCCTTGTGTACTCACTATCATAATAATGAAATACATAAATCAATAAACAGTAATTTTAGGATTAAAAACCACAATCATAGAAGACTTTAGTATACCTTTTGAGACTTTGATAAAACAAAATGCAGAGGAGATAACACTATCACTGATTATGTTGTTTAAATATAAATGAAATGTCATATTTTACTAACACAGAATACCTATTTTTCAAACATAAAAAGAAAGTTACAAAAGTTGCTTATATCCTAGGATACAAAGAAAGTTTAAATAAATGTCAAAAAATGTGCAAATGTCTATTCCTTTACAATGATGCAAAAAATCTAAAAATAAAAAATATAAAGAATATGATAATAAAATACAATAAAAATAAACCACAAGAAGACTAAATAATCTATTTAAAAATATTTGTCAAAGAAGAACTAAAACCTTCAGGGATTAATGGAATTAATGCATATCAAAATTTGTGGGATGTAACTACAGACTCATACAGAGGAAAATTCATGAATTTAAGTGCTCAAGAAGGAAGGATTAATTAATAAATTATGTATTTGGATGAAGAATTTTATTTATTCTAATTAATTTATTTTAAGTTGGTCCAACTTTATTTAAATCTGTTACAGAAGATACTATTCAAATAGATCCACAGTCTGTAGTTTTAAGGCCTGTAGAAATCTATGTTATGTTTTACTACAGAAGAATATAAAATATATTAATTCAAACTACAGTGTAAAAGGAAATTTTTAAAATGAATAGTGTGTCCTCATAAAATTAAATATTTGAAAATAGTTTCTTTTCTAAGCACTTAAAAGTAGTTGTAGATCTTTAAAAAAATTCAAATAACCAGTTTCAGTTTAATGAGAAAATGTACACTTACTGTAGTCTCAAAGATGTTCACATTAAAAAGGGGTCAAATATATGGTGACAGAAAGAAATCTAACTATGGGAGATAAATACACAACGTAAATATGTACATATATATGCGCTGTACTGTTAAAATATACAGCTGAAACTTACTGGATTTTGTTAACCAATGTCACTATAATAAATAAATAAATAAATAAACAAACAAACAAACAAACAAACAAACAAACAGATAGATAAAACATCTGTTCTTAACTTAGAGCAAAGCTATATAACATGGCAAAACTTTGTTCATAAAACTTTATATCATGAAAACTTAGAATTTAAAAAATAACTCCAGGCCCAAGTGTGGGCCTACTTATACGTAAACATGGTAAACACATTTAAAAATTTTTCTAGTTTTTCTAAAAGAAGCATGGTGTTCTGGGCTGATCAACATTATAGATTGATTCTGCTGCCAAGGAACAGTTTTTGACCTGGTAAGAAAATCATTCTGGTAACTTGACACATGGCCAGTATTCTAAGACATTAAAGGCATTCTTTTGGATTCTGTCCTTTAATAATTTTCAGAGGAAACCCATGAAGAGGCTACCAGTTAAGAGACATTGATCAAACTTGGTAAAAATGGTCAGGTTTGCAGACCTTGGGTAATGTATGTCAAATTCATCAAGCCAAAGGAATAAGTTTTTCATGATGAGTTTCTCACCACTCACTGATTTGGGACCAGTTTTCCCTAGCCCGCTCTTCCAGCATCACAGTGCTACCGATACTTTTCTTGTACCTGGCCCTCAGACCATCCACAGCCGTACTGAATGCCCTCTTTAAATCCTGCAACCCTGTCTATGTGAATGATCTGGTCATCCAGACAAGTTCCATTTATGTACCACATGGCATTTTCTGCATCTGCTCTTGAATAGTATTCCACAAAGCAAAACACACATCCGGTTTTCTTCATTTTATCCAGGCCCATAATGATTTTCTTTATGTCACCACTTTTGCTGAAGAGGTCATAGATTTGTTCTTTGGTTATGTAAAAGGAAAGATTTCCAATATATAACGTACAACTTTCTTCAGTAATTTTTCCTGCTCTTCACTATCACCGTGGAAGTACTGGTCCTGGTATTGGCTCAGTTCCATGTAGGAATTGCTGGGCAGCACCTTCAGGAGGCCACCAGACATAGTGCAGAGAGGTGGACAAGGACACTGCCACTCCAGGAACCTGAATGAAGAATTTTAAAGCATCCAGAGAAGCCATGAGAAAGGACGGAGATTGATGAAGAATAAAGCAGAAATCATTAGAGTAAAAAGGATAAAAATGGTTGGGTTTATAATCCTGGAGTATAATTTTTGAAAGGATCAATAAAATAAACTTAAGTCTATATTATTAAGAAAACATAATTGATAAAATATGAATATATATATAAATGGAAAGGGAGTGATAATTATAAAATAGAAACTTAGAAATTAAAATTATGCAGTATGTAACCTGTATTAATAAAAATGAAAATTTTACCCAAAGCAACCTACATATTCAATGCAATCTATCAAAATTCCAATGACATTTTCATGGAAATGGAAGAAACAATCCTAAAATTTGTATGAGACCACAAAAGACTGACTATCGAACACAATCTTGAAGAAAAATAAATAAAACAAATTTGAAGGCATCATACTACCCTATTTCAAAATGTACTGTAAAACTAACCAAAGCAGCATGATACTGGCATAAAAACAGATGTATAGACCGATGGAACAGAATAGAAAACCCCAAAATAATGCATTTATGGTAAATTGATCTTTGACAAAGGTGCCAAGAACACATAATGGGGAAAGGACAGTCTCTTTAATAAATGGTGTTGACAAAACTGGTTTTCCATGCATGGGAGCATGTAACTAGACCCTTATCTCACTCTATATACAAAAAGCAACCAAAATAGATTGAAGATTCAAATATAAGATCTGAAATCATAAGACTATGAGGAGAAAATACAAGGAAATTCTTGATACTGGTTTGGGCATTGATTTTTTTTATATATGATCCGAAAAGCACAGGCAACAAAAACAAAACAGATAAATGGGATTGCATCAGACCATAAAGCTTCAGCACAGCAAAGGCAACAATCAACAGAATGAAGGGACAACACATGGAAGAGAAAATTTTTGCAGACCATACATCTGATAAGTGTTAATATCCAAAAATACATGAGACCCAAATAACTCAATAGCAAAAAAAAACATGTAACCCAATTTTTAAAAGGGTGAAGGAGTTGAATTGACATTTCTCAAAAGATGACATAAAAATGGTCAATAGGTACATGGAAAGGAAAGGTGCTCAATATAACCAATCATCAGAGAAATGCAAATCAAAGTCATAATGAGATATCACCTGAAAATTGATAGAAGGGAATGACTTATTATAAAGACAAAAAATAACAAGTGCTGGCAAGGTCATAGAGAAAAGGGAACCCTTGTAGGCTGTTCGTGGGCTTGTAAATTTGTATAACCAGTATGGAAAACAATGTGAAGATCCCTCAAAAAGTAAAATATAGTAACTACCATATGATCCAGCAATTCCACTTCTGAGTGTATATCCAAAGGAAACAAAATTAGCACCCTGAAGAGATATTTGTACTCCCTTGTTCTTTGCAGTATTATTCATAATAGTCAAGACATAGAAACAACCTAAGTGTCCATCAGTGGATAAAGAAGATGTGTCACACACACACACACACACACACACACACACACACACACACACACACACTTTCTTATTCAGGCATGAGAAAGAAGGAAATCCTATCATTTGTTACAATGTGGATGAACCTGAAGGATACCATGCAAAGTGAAATAAGGCAGACAGAGAAAGACAAACTGTATGATCTTATTTATTTGTGGAGTCTTAAAACAAAAAAATTCAAACTCATAGTGGCAGAGAGCAGAGAGTAGAACAGTAGTTACCAGGAACTGGTGGTGATGGAGAGGTGGAGAAAATAGTGAGGAAGTTGGTCGAAAGTAGGATGACTAAGTCTAGAGATCTAATGTGCAAGGCATGATGACCATATTTAATAATACTGTGTTGAACAGCATTGCTAAGAAAGTAGATTTCAGGTGCACTCATCACACACAAAGATAGTAAATGTGTGGAGATGACATGTTATTTAGCTTGACTGTAGTAGTCATTTCACTATGTATACATACAGCCACGTGCTACATAATAAACTTTAAGTCAACAGTGGATATGTATCTAGTGGTGGTTTTCTAAGATTGTAATGGAGCTGAAAAATTCCTAGCACCTGGTGACACTGTAGCTGTCATAAAGTCACAGTGCACAGCATTACAATTGCCTACAGTTATCAGTACGGTAACATGCTGTATAGGTTGGTAGCCTAAGAGCAATAGGCTATACCATACAGCCTAGGGATATAGTAGGCTATACCATCTAGATTTATGTAAGTGCACTCTGTGATGTTTGCACAATGATAAAATTGCCTATCAATGCGTTTCTCAGAACACTCTCTGTCCTTAAGTGATGCATGACTGTATATCAAATTATCATGTTGTATGCCATATATATACAATTTTTATTTTAAAAATTTAATGAAAAGATAATGTCCAAGGAATGTATACATTTTTAAATAGTCTAAAGAGTGAATATGGCATTTTCATTTATAATTATGGGTCCGTATTCATGGATAGGCATTTTTAGTATTAGAATAAGTTCATTGATAACTTTTTCATTCTCTCTATTTTGTCTGTTTCTATTTCTTCCCCAAATTCTCAACAACACTCTGAAGAGATTTTTTTTAAAGGTCTTGTTTAATCTATATTTCTTGGATTATTAGTGGGTTAGAAATTTTTAAAATCTGTTTATTGGCCATTTTATATTTTTTGTGAATTTCCTATTATTACTGATTAGACATTTTTATATCAGTTAGTTCATCTTTTTTCTAAAGCATTTTATATATGGCTAGTAACCCTCAGTCTACATGGGTTTTTAGTATTTTTTTTTATTTAACATTTGCTTTTTAATTGTTTTATGCACTTTTTCTCAGTCAGAATTATTTAATGTTAATGGAAAACATGTCAATATTTTTCTTTGTTTTTTTCTCACACTGGTATTTATGTTTAGAACATCTTTCTATACTACATATAAGACTACATACTTTCAAGACTACATATGAGAATTAATCTACATTTTAAAGTACTAGCATATTTTATTTTCATACTTAATCTTTTATTTTCATATTTAACATTTAAATCTTAACCCATCTAGAAATTGCATAAGATATAAGGTAGGGATTTAACTTTATTTTTTTTTCTGCTCTTATAGTTGGTTATTCCAATATTATTTATCGAGTGGTCCTTTTATCTAGCAATGTGAAATTGTACCTTGTAGGTATGCTAATTTCTTAAATATACTCAAAGCTATTACTTGAATTACATTGAGCCAATTCTGACACCAATATCACATCCTTTCAGTTATTATCATGAAATATTTTTTTAAAAGAAAGGAAACCCTTTTATGTCATTTTAAAAATATTTTTCTAGACATTCTTTATTTTTAATGCACTTAAAATTTCCAAGAAATTTAATTGGATTTCATTAAGTTTTTAGGATAATTTGGAGATATTAAATATTTTTTACAGTATTGAGTCTTTTCATCAAATAATATAGTACCTCTAACTATTTGTTCAAATCTACTTTAGGCAATATAATTTTATATATAATTTCATAGCAAATATCTAGGTCACCTGAGTTAGCAGTGTTACTGTGAATCAACTGACCTCAGAACATCCTAGCAACCAAATAGAAAAGGTAGGTATGATTTATTATGTAATTATTATTACCTGACAAGAGGAAATATGTGTGTTTTATGGAAAGAAAAAATTTTTCTTCTAACTTCTTAAAAAATTTAGAGCATATCAGTTGAATAGATGCTAGTCATGTGGCTCTCTTTTACATCAACTCTTGGGAAGAATCAATATGCAAGAATAATTGAGTATGTACATTGAAGGCTACCAGCAGAAAGGTGAAATAATTAGGCTTTTATAAGATTTTCTGGAGATAAAATTTAAGTCAAATATAGAAATTAGAATACTTCGAAGAGTAAATGAAAATAACATATCTCCAACTTTTTTAGGCATCTAACAGGGTTTGGATGAATTTTCAAAAACTGATTGTCAGTTCCTCCATGAACAACCTGTGAGAGCAGAGCTTTGGGCATAAATGGTCTCTGTTGATGAATCAGGGGAGACCCTTATGCAAGGATTTAATTCTGCTATAAAAATCTGCAGGTCCTGATCATATTCTCCATAAATAGAGTTCAGCAGTAGACCAACACAGTAGTTAGATACGATCTGTTTCATAGACACAGCCTCTGTCCTCTCTGAGTGCTCACTGTATGCTAGGCACTTTGTAATCATGATTCCATTTAATTCTCACAAAGACTGGTTGGTATTATTATCTATCCCATATTGTAGATGAAGAACTGCCTCAATTCACACAGCTAATCAATAATGGAACTAGGATTTAAATTCATATTTGTATGACAGCCAAGCTGTGATCCCAACCACTACCCCACATCACCTCCTCTCCCAAATGTACCAACTCTTTTCTAATCCAGCATTATTCACCCTTGATACAAAGAAGACATTAAAGGGAGGAAGTAGGCTTTGTCTACTCAGTTCTAATATACTGATATTTAGATTTTACAGTAAACTCAGAAGCATTTGGGTTGTTTTTAATTTTTACAGGGTTTCTGGAGTTTTGGCTAGAGAAGTACATTTCAAACTTTAAGGTTTATTTACTTGAGGATATTGTTAAAATGCAGATTCCATTTCAGTAAGTCTGGGATGGGCCTAAGGGTCTGCAGTTCTAACAACTTCCCAGGTGATACTGATGCTGCAGTTTCACAAACCATACTTTGAGTAACAAAGGGCTAGAAGATCATCACCAACTGATAATTCTCTACATTTGGGGAAGTTAGATGAGGAGGAAGAATGAGAGAAGCCTCCAAGATGATGTACTGCTTTCTGGCAGAAGAAACTGAGTGTATAAAACAGTTCTAAATGTTTTTATCAAATTTGCCCAGAGGATCGTGGCCAAAATTAGCTCACAAATGAAGAAGAATAAGAACAAATATTTACTGAGTGATCAGGGCTAAGCCCTGTGCTGTATACTTACCTTATCTCTTTAATTCTTACCAGATCCTTGTGAAGAGGATGTCTGCCCACACTGCTTCCCCACACATGATAGAAATAGTGCAGTGTGAAGAACAGTGGAGGGCAAGTATAGAGAGGGGAGGGGAGACAGCTCGTGAGCACCACCATGTTCCTTGCACTGCACCAGACACTTTGATTTATGTCACCTAATTTTACCCTCACAACTATATTAAATATATATTCTTACCATTAGTTTTTCAAAATGAATAAACTGAAGCTCACAGGTATTAATTAACTTGTCTGAGGTTAATAAGCTCTTAGGTAGCAAGGGTAGGGTTGAAATCTAGAACTGCCTGACTCCCCAGTTTCTGTTTTCCTCCACACTCTAACGTATCATCAGACGCCTTCCCTACTTTGTGGAGATGTGGAAGATAACACATTTTATTATAATCAGGGCCCGTGATTCCTGGTTTGTTACAAACCTATTCTAACTCATAAGCCCAGGAATAAAACAAATAAACATGAGTGCAGTGAACCTTGTTTACTCATTTTGTGGAAATCTGGGCTTGAAGCCTTTCATCACCCAGAGGTTAGAAAAAAGAGGCTGCTATTACAGCGATAAAGCTTTGGTTCATTGTCCACGTTGGGTTGTATCCAGTAATGGATTCCATAAGCACTGCAGTACTTTCTCCCTTACATTATCCCCATTAGGCTTTATCTCCTTGATTCTGGGGATGTTTGTGGCATCTTCACTTCAATTGTTGAGCTCTAGGGAGGAAAGGGCTCATCTCAGCACCTCATTTGATAGGTCGAAAAGGAAATCAACAAAAGAATAAAAAATTGAGGTGGCTTTATCACCCCCATTTTCTCCTTCGGAGACATTACTGAAGTGAATCCTTTTCCACTTCCTGGACCTTTGGCCCTCTCACATACACTCTGATATTTTTTCCCTAGGCACACCAACGAGATCAAGATGACTTCCCCTGGCAGCCCTGCTAAGAGTGGTTTCACAGGTCATGAATTAGCTAACCTGGAAAACACATCAAAAGTAAAAATATTATTCTATAATTAGCTAAAAAGTTAAAAGTTCTAAACATGTGTATTTATATTGGTATATTATGCCTCTGATATCTAATCTGAGTCTTATGTCAACGTATTTGTTAAAAGTGGGCTAGAGAAAAATAAAGTAGTTGAAAATGATTGCTACAGATGGATACTGATGTGTGACAGTGTTTTCAATCAACTGATGAATGAGATTAGAGAGGTAGGAGGCAGAGGAAAAGGGGAAAAGAAAATCTTGCACAAGAAGAGGGGAATAGAAGCCAAAACCTTCCTAATAGACCTTCTGAAAGAGAGAAAGAGAAAAGCTTGATTATTTTCTGGGCAGTAATATATGTAGGAAGGCTAAGCAGGAGGTGAGTGTATGAAGGAATTTTAAAATGAAGAAGAGAGAAATTCCTTCTCTGGAAAAGCAAGTAAGATACAGAGATATTAGTGCCAAGAAGAAAAAAGTTTTGTTACGAACAGGCGTGAGATATTGCCAACATTCTGAACTTAAGTGAACAGAGTGAGCTACATTTTTGATTGATCTTTTCAAGATCTATTCACATATTGCTTGCATTTTGCTTAGTTTCAAATCTTGTGAATCATCTTATAAAGCATTCCCATTAAAGCATGGGTGGGGTACGGAAGTACAGAGAGAATGCTCCATAGAGGGATAGCAGGAACATAGGTGAAGAAAGTTAAGAAAAAGGAATTGAAATTGTAAGGAAAGGTTCTGTTTTCCTGGTGTATAGGATTCTTTGTGTGGAATAGAATAGGAATTGGTTGAAATTAGGTTGGCATAAGATCATTAAGGTCTTAAACTTTAGGATGAGGAGTGGAGTTTGGAATTTGTTCAATACAGAATTTTGTCTGAGAACTTGCTGCCTTTTTTAAAAGTATGTGTATGACATACTCAAGGGTGGGTGGACATGTCTTGTGCTCTGTAGAGAGGGCAATTTTAATGATACTGTTTTCAATGTCTTGCATAGAAAGGTTATTTTTGTAGACTTGCGAAAGATGATGTGGTCCAGAGGGAGAATGAAGAGAAAGAAGTGATTGCTTAGAATAGAACCTTTAAAAATGCTTATCTTTTTAGATAATCAGGATAAGAAAAGAGGTCATTGATGAAAATAAAGAAATAGGAAAAGAATCTTATTACACATTGCCATGAAAACCAAATAACAGAAAGTTTTAAGAAGCAAGAATGTATTTACCCATACTAAATGCTGTGGGGGAAGGTAAAGAGGATTTAAACGGAGAAGAATTTGTGGAACTAACAAATTATAGGTCAGAATAACATGATGAGTACAAGGATCACAGGGAGATACAGGCATTGATAGGTATAAACCCATTTATTGTCCTGTTTCTGTAAAGAATGGGAAGGGATCAGTGTATCAGTATTTAACAGACAGAAAAAGCCCTACTTGGTCTACATCTGGAGAATTTTTTAAAACATACTTTTCATTTAGATCTTTTAGGGTAAAAGGCCGCTAATGCTGCTTAAAGTCAACAAGAGGCAGTAAAGGAAGAAGACATAGGTCTAGAATTAAATATTTGAGGGACAGTGGATTTGTTCTGTTGCATCCCTAATACTGCTTTATTTTACTTGTAGAGTTGGGGTTTTAAAAACTTTTAAAAATATGTAAGGTTGTAGAATAGGAAGAAAATAAGGAGGTGGAACATTCTGAATTTGAGATTTTTACCTTTTGTGGTCATAGACAGGCCTAAGATGGGCCTAAGGCTTAATTTCCTTGACTTCTCTGTCCTAAAAATCAAAGACTGTATATTTGAAAGTGCTAGTAAGTGGAAGAATCAGAAGAGAAAAACCTTCTAGAACTGTTTCTTTCATTGTGGTCACTTGGTTTGTCTTTAACCTCCAAACCTGAATAGGTTTCTTTCCATCATTTCCACCAACTAAGGACTGCAAGCAGTCTCTCTCATTCCCTTCTCTTCAAGGAACATATCTATTCTTTGCAGATATGTTTACTCACAGTTGATGAATTCCAGGATGATATTTTAGGTACTTTCTGAATATACTTATAAAGTATTTGGTCTTTGAGAGGCAAGAAGCTTATAATAAAAGACACTGTGTTAATATTTTAAAGTATTTTAAAATACATTTTAGTTTAAAGCACATTTATAATTTATCTCAGCATTATGTTTTGGTTGATTGAAATTTGCATTTGTTGAATAAGTATGTATTCATTCACCCACTTCTTTTCCAGGAGTAAGACTTTTGTAGTAGTCCTCCGTATTTCTATAAACAATTCATAAAGAGATACTATTCCCCAGTCCCTTTGAAGTTAGTTAGGTTTGGCCATATGACTCACTTTGGCCCATTGAATATGGGCAGAAGTAGTATATGTCATTTCTAGACTGAAAGATTTAAGACGTAGTGTGTGATTCATCCCACTTCTCTTTCCCCCATCATGGCATCCAGTAATTCCCTAGATGGTGGCTACTCTATCAGCATAATCCAGGAGTGAGGACCACAGGGAGCAGAGATCTCAGCCAACTCATCACAAGCATGTAACTTTGAGAGAGAAATACACTGAATTTTTTTCCCCATGCTACAGCTTCCAACAACTTGAAATTTTCTTATGGCTTTAAAAGTGTTCTTGATCCCTGCATCTGCATCATATTCTTGGTGACTTGTCCAGCCTCCAGACCTGCTACCTGCTGATACCTAACAGCTGCCTGCCAGCCTTTTTTTTTTTTTAGCAAGTTATTGTGCATAATTTGTTTCATGTCTTCTAACTCCTTATGACATATTGTTTTGTGTTGTAGTTATCTGGCTCATCTATCATCTATTACTTATTACTGTTGTCTCTAGAGATCTTCTTCTCTTTGGTAGACTGGACTCCTGAAATCCTACAGCTGGATCTGTCTTCTAAGCATCTGGCCCACTCCAGTGTACTGCCTTCGCAGTTTCTATGGAATCAGTAATGCCCAACAGTGTCTCATAATGTGATGAATCAAAATGCTAATTGAGGGCAGGATGATTTCAGATTCAGCATTGTAATACCCCTTTTCTTAGGACAGGTATTCTATAAACATTAAATTAATAAATGCCCACTTAGAGCAAGTTTCATTAAAATTTATTTAAGTTTATTCTAATTTGAGAAAGAGTACCACCTGTTAGATAGATTGGCTTCCATTTTATTTCAAATTAAACCACTAATTAAACTTAAGGTAGAGTGGGTTTCAGTAAATGTCTTCAAAATCTGTCAAATTTTTGACAAACAAAGCAAAACATGTCAATGTTGTTTGGATCTAAAAAGGTAAAACCATTGTTTTTGCATACTTTTGTAAGATATTCTTAAAATCTTTAGTAATTCAGGATGGGTAACTGTAGTACATAGGATGGGTGCTGGTACATAATATCCTATCTCATTCACTCACCTCTGATTTCAGCAGCAATTGGACTAGACAACTTAGTTCAAGTGCTTGCCTTTTGCTTTCTGCCTCATCCATCTGGGAGCCCTTTAGTTAGGTCACAAACCAAGAACTGCAGGCCTTTACCAAGGCCTCGGGAGGAACCCTCAGCCAGTGTATGAATGAAGCCTATAAATGCATGAACTTCCCATCTTTGTCTAGAGGTCTGACAAATCAAGTTTCTGTTTTCCACAGCCGTAAATTTGATACCGAACCTTTATATTGGTCTTTCTTCCTTTCTATCTGTCTCTTCCCTCTTACCTCACTCTTGCTTCCTAGGCTTACCTTCCAAATGAATCCTCTTCACCCAGGTCATTGTGCCAGGCTCTGCTCATGGAGGAACCCTCTAATACTCTATATCCAGTCAATTACACAGCCTGCCTTGAATAGATTTTATTTGTTCTTATTTCAAAGTAAATGTTTTACATGTTTTTAAATCTTCAACAATTACTGTGTGTTCAACACTGTGCAGTCTTATGACAAAAGACACTGGAAAAAAATGATATGAGGTTTGCACTCAGAAGATCTGATTTTAGTCTTGGCTTTGCCATACACTATCTAGTACTTGGCAAATTATTGAAATTTTTTCACCTTGTCTGTAGAATAGGGAAAATAATAATATCTTTTTCTAGGGAATGGGCAAATATTGCCAATCTTTTAATTTATCATGATAGTACAACACATGTAGTCTGCACTGTAAAATATACTGCATAATTATAGATTATCATCTTCATATTGGTTTTCCCTGTTATAAGGGTAGGAAACACATTGAAGCCATGGAATATATTTTATTATATTTTTCTAATCCTCAAAAATACCTGACAGTGCTGGGAATATGTTAGTGAATGAATAAATTATTGGTTCACATAAAAATAAAGGATTATTGTCTAGATGAGTGACACAATTAGGGTGCTCACTTTTCATTTTGAGTTACTTGTAGATGTATTTTCTAGGTACCTGGTTTGTATGCTAAAGAAAAGAGTATATTGTTTGTTTTGTAGTCATAAATGGTAAACTGTATATGAGTGTGTGTGTGTGTGAGAGAGAGAGAGAGAGAGAGAGAGAGAGAGAAGGAGAGAGAGAGAAGGAATGAATGAATCAATCAATTGAAGAATGGCTGTTTACTTCTCCCCCAAAAAACTGTATGCTTGGTAAGTAGGAGAAGATTCTGTTGAGTTAAGAGATGAACCATAGCATGCAGAATAAATCTATTGTTAATGATAATTAATTTCAAGAACCCATGTTAAACAACTAAGTCAAGGCTCAACCTTGAAATTTGAGCAAATTGGTTCAGATGACCATTCTAATAAACAAAGCAAAGAAAGGCCAGTGGAATAGAGGATGATTATAAGCATTTGTGCTATTATAGTAGCTTGAGCTTAGTTGATTTTTCAAAGTATTCTCTAAGTAACTTGGAATTTTCAAAGGATCCTAATGCAGTGCTCTCTGAAACTACACAAAAACTAAAAATGTGGTTCTTTGGTTATAGAAAACAAACTGCAGTTAATACTAACGTCTTTCAAAGACATGGGTTTATCTTTGTGATCTACCCTCTACTGTGAACGGGAACAGATTACAGACTTGGCTGAAGAGAGAATTAGGCTTAAGAGTAGTGGAGATGATTCTTCCTGTGGGCCTTAAATCAAGGGATCCAGAAGCCTAGACCAGCAGCAACAGTACAGAACTTTGTAAATCTGGTCCTTATTAAAAATAAAATTGGAAGAATAGGCTAATTAAAACAGAGGTACTCTGACTCTGGTGTACTGCTTCTCAAACTACCATTAATGGTATGTGAGATAATAGTAAGTGATTCATAAATGAATAATTTTTAATTTTAAAAGTTCTGTATTTATTCCAGTACTTAATAGGTGCCTTGCATATATAATAAGTAATTTCGGTTATGGAAAATAAATATATACATACATACATAAATACTTAAATACATAAATAAATAAAAATGAATGAGTCTAGCAATGAAATATTGGCTGCCTTTCAAAGGATGGGGTTCATTTAACATGAGATTTTAGGCACTATAGGGATGAATATTTATTTATCTTTTTAAATTGAGAAATAAAATCTATATAGAAATGTGCATAAAACAAGATTTGTGGAGTTTAATGTTTTATCAGAGGACAAATACCCAAGTAACTAATACCCAAGCTAAGTAAAAGAACATTATTATTAGCACCATGGAAAATTTGTGTTTCTCTTCCAGTCAATGCCCTCTGCTGCATCCCCCCAAAACACTCTCTTGACTGTCCTTGAACTTCATTCTATATTAAGATGCACATCCTATATGAAGATGCACACCTCTGCACCATCAAGGTAGTTTTGATGATTATTTTAATTTTTTGTAAATGGAACTGTGCACTATTCTTTGTGTCAGGCTATTTTATTTTATTGTGTATGAGATTTATCCATGTAGATCTAGTTTCTTCATTTTCATTGCTCTGTAGTATTATATTGCTATATAGTTCCATTTCATTTTCTAAATCCTTATCTCTTATATTTCTTCTTCTTGCCTCGATGCAATGTATTCCAGTATGATGTTGAATATATTAATGACTGCTGGCATTCTTGCTTTATTCAAAATTTCAGAGTAAAATATTTTAGCAGTTGACTGTTAAATATGATGTTTTGATACTGGATTTTTTTAAGTTGTTCATTATTTCTTTTTGCTTATTTGTTTTTGTACATGCCCTTATTGAATTATGGAAGTTCCCTTCTGGCCTTAGTTTGCTAAGGGTTTTATAATTACGAATGGTTGCTGAATTTTATTGTGTCTTTTCTCCATCTACTTAGGCCATATTATTTCTTTCTTTTTTATGCAAATGTAATGAATTGCACTAATCACTGTTTAAAGATTATACCAATCTCAAATATAGATAAACTAGTAAATATATATTACTGGTTTCAGTGTGCTAAGTTTCATTAAAGTTCTTACATCTATGATTATATGATTACCTATAATTCTTTTTAATATTCTCGTCAGGTTTTAATATCGAAGTCATTCTGGTCTTGTAAAAGAAGATAAGTTGTATTCCCCTTTTTCTAGGTTCTGGAAGAATTTGGATTTATTTCTTCCTTAAATGCTTGGTTCAGTTCACTATAAAAGATAAAGAATTCTAATTAAAAAATAGGACTATTCAAGTTTTATATTTTTTCTTGCGTTAGTTTTGAAAAGTTATATTGTTAGAAATTTCTATTACTTTAATATTTTAGATTGATTGGCAAAAAGTTGTTCATAATATCCTTGTAAACTTTTCAGTATCTACAAGATCTGTAGTGATGTTCCCTTTTTTTTTTTTTTGCTGATCTTGATTTTTCATGCCTTTTCCTTTTTTTCTTTATTAATGTCAATATGGGTCTATAAATTTTAGTAATATCCTAATAGAAATAATATCTGGATTTTACTGAACTTCTCACTTACTTATTTTCTATATCATTATTTTCTGCTGTTAACTTACCTCTTCTTTCTACTTTCTTTGGATTTTATTTTTTGTATTGTTTCCTTTACTTTTTGAGATTGATTTATATACATAGTTTATTGCTTTTCAGTGTTTCTTCTTTTTGAATATGTGCTTTTAAAACTTAAATTTCCTCTAAGTATGACACTAGCTATATCCCATATATTTTGATATTTAATAATTTTATCATTCAGTAACATATATTTTATAATCTTCAATATAGTCTTTTTGTTAAGTAATGATTTACTTAAACATATATTTCTTAATTTCCAAATCAACAGAGATATTCCAATAAAATATTTCTTATTGATTTATAAATTAATGGTATTGTGACCCTGGAATATACTTTTTATGATTTTAGTTCTTTGAAATTTGTAGAACCTTATTTGTGTCCTGTAATATAGTAAAGTTTTGAAATGTTTCATATGTGCTTTAAAAGATTATGTATTATTCAGTTTTTCAGTGTACTATTTATGCATGTTAATTAAGTCAAGTTTACTATTTGTGTTATTCCACTGTATCCAAACTGATTTTTTGTTTGCTTGCTTTTATTATAATGAGAAGTGTGTTGTAAGCTTATACTATAATTGCTTTTACTGTCAATTGCGGCTTTATTTTAAAGCTATGTTATTAGAAACATACAAATAGAGAATTGCTAGAAATTATCCCTCTTACATTTTTACCTTCAATTCTATTTTATCTAATATTATAGTTGCACAAACTTTCATTTGTTATATCTTTTTCATCTTTTACTTTTAATCTTCTTATGTTTGTAGATTTTAGAAGTCTCTTATAAAAGAATATAGTTTGGAATGTTGTCTGATGTTTGTCTTTATCTTTTAATTGGAATATTTAGTCTGTTTATATTTAATGTGATTATTGATCTATTTGAATTTAAATCCGTCATTCTATTATGAGCTTTCTATTTATTCTACATGCTTTGTTCTTTTCCTCTTTTTTCTCACCTTTATTTATATTGATATATTTATATTGATAATTTGTTATTATTCCATTTTCCTTCTATTTCTTTAAAAGTTATACAATGTTATACTCTTTCAGTAGTTATCTTAGGGAATATAGCATATATTCTTGGCTTACCAAAATCAGACTCTACCCAGATAATGCAAATAGATCAAAGACATTAGAATAATTTAATTTAATTTACTCTCATTTTAATTAGAATGATTTAATTCCATTTACCATTATTTGATGTGTAATATATATATTAGGCTCAACAAAACACTATTATGACTCTTTGGTATAGCCAATAATTGTTTTTATTTACTAACTTATTTAGCTATTATAGCCACTCCTATTTGGTTCACTCAAAATTTAGTTCAGTTCTCAAGACTAATGCCACACACATATAAAGAAGATATGAAAGGTTTATTAATTACCTCATAAAACTGTCTGTGGGGAGCAGGTCAGATCTCTCAAGCTGGTGTCAAAAACTTGGGTAGGAGTAGGTTAAGGAGACTACTTGGATTTTTTATGGGTTAGAGGGTAGGTCAGGGGTGAGGGTTCCTGTGCATGAATAGGAGCTTGGATGGCTTAAATTTCACACTGGCACCAAAGGAGGAGGCACCCAGGCTTTCTTATTAGCTTGCTCACATGTGGAACAGAAGGGTAAAATGGGGCAAGTATAGTTTAAAAGCACAGAGCCAGACTCATTACATTAGCCTTTCCATTGCTCTTCCTTACTTCCTACATTTCGAAGCTTCTATCTGAGATCTTTTTCATTCTGTCTAGGAAAACATCCTTTAATATTTATTTTATGTGCTGCTTCTGGGGAATTGTCTGATTTTGTAAATCTGGAAAGATTTTTTTTCACCATCAATGTCAGAAGATGTGAGTTTAACAGTTGTTTAAACACTTTGAAGATATAATTTCATTGTTAGGAAAGGTATATTGTCTCTGCTGAGCAGTCAGTTTTAAGTCTGGTTATTGTTTTAAAGGTATACCTTTCTATGACTGACTTTTAGATTTATTTTTTCCATTTTTGGGTTTTAGCAGTTTTGACATTTGCATGGATTTTTTTCTTTTACTTAATGCTTTCTGCAATTTGTGATGCTTCTTGATGTCCTTCTCAGCTATTGTCATATCCAAATTTGCTTTAGCCTGATTAAATCTCTCCTCATTGTGTTTCAGGCCTGTTATTTCTCTCCTCTATTTTTAGGACTCCATTTGAATGTTATTCTTTCTAACATATCTCTTAACATTTTTGCTGTGTTTTCTATCATTTCATTCTTTTAGGCTTCACTGATGATATTCCAGGTAACTAAATCTCTCTTTGGCTTTGTATGTTAGACCCATCCATTGCGTTCTTAATGAGTCTACTGTTAGATCCATCCATTGTGTTCTTAATTTTAGTTCCTGATTACAGCGTTAGAGATTCCATTAACTTTTTTCTTCTGTCAGAATTCCTAATCTGCCTTTTATCTTCTTGAAAATGGTAAGGAGGTTTATTTAAAAGTCTTTATCTGGGTATTCCTATGTCTGAAGCCTCTATAGGATAATTTTTATTGCTCTGGTTTCTGCCGGGTTTTTCTCATATTGTCTTGATCTGACTGTGGCTGTTTTTTTGTTTTGTTTTTGTTTTTTTTCATTTTGTGCTAGAAATTATAGTCTTAAATTGTTTATAGAAATAATGTGGTATCTAAGATATGTTACTTCCTCTAAAAAGGCATCCAAGGAATTCTGCAAAATATCTGAGTGTTCAAGCATTCTTGGATGCCTGAAGGCTCTAACAGTTGGGTATGACTTTAATTCTATTTCAAGGATTAAGATAATTCAAGGCTGAGCTACAAGAACTTACCTATTTCTGTTTTACCCTGTTCCTTAGGATACATACCTTTTTGGTCTCATCCTGAAACATGAGTGTTTGCTATGTCTGCCCATCTCCTTGGTAGGCCCTGCACTAAAATCTCCTTCCTGTAACCTCATGAAGATGTCAAAAGTTTACTTGGCATTTCAATTGCTTATTTCAGAATCAGAAAAATCTTCCACGGGAAAAGTAGCCCTAAATTTCAGGTTCACTTCTGGCCATCTTTCCCTTTTGGATCCTGGACCAGTACTTTTTCATTATTTTGTTGGCTCTACAATAGCTTCAAGATAATTTTTTTAAATTGTTTGTGTGTGTGTGTGTGTGTGTGTGTGTGTGTGTGTGTGTGTGTGTGTGTGTGAGAGAGAGAGAGAGAGAGAGAGAGAGAGAGAGAAAGAGAAAGAGAGAGAGAAAGTGTGTGAGAGAGTGAGTATTGGGTCAAATTACATTGTTTGCCATTACCAGAAGTAGAAACTAGTAGAATGAGTATTTTCACTATTTTATTAGTTAATAGTTCACATTAATTTATACCAGAAGGATCACTAGCATATACAACATATTATTTTATAGATATCATTACTTAAAATGAATTTAAAAATTTAATGAGTCAATTTGAAGGATAATATTCAGGAAACAATACATCAGTGATGTGAACATTATGAAACTAGAATCAAATTAATTATAGAAAACTAATGGAATCTTGAGGCAGATCCTAAAGAGATGTCCTGAGGCAGTGATGCATGAGGAACAATATCATTCTAAGGAGTAGCAGCAAAAAGGAAGTAGTGTTCCTA
Source organism: Macroglossus sobrinus (assembly GCA_004027375.1). Taxonomy (NCBI): domain Eukaryota; kingdom Metazoa; phylum Chordata; class Mammalia; order Chiroptera; family Pteropodidae; genus Macroglossus; species Macroglossus sobrinus. The sequence goes on along the minus strand of PVKZ01000314.1, from coordinate 790,107 downwards.
GTGAGTGATTAAGAGTAGATTACTAATCTGGGGAATTATTAAGGGCAGATTACTAAATATAAATGGCCCCTGAATAATACCCACACCTCGTGCTTATAGTTAATCAACATTTTGCAATTTTGCCACCTTTGTTTTCCCCAAGTTCAGCAATAGATACTCATGGAGAACAACACCAAAACATATGGAAGAACATGATGATTTAAGTGCCTTCTATTTAGAATTCCTTGTGCTCTTGATATTTTCTCATGTTTTATTAAGACCCTGTAAATAGGATTCTAGGTTTGACCCATACTGTAGTGATTTGTTGATTGTAAATTCGACAAAGACTAAATCGATAGAAAGTTTTCAGAAAGTCCTATGTTATTTTAATATATCAGGTATTTAAATAAAAGAAGAGAAATATCAGCCTCTTAAATTATTTCAATGAGATTGGTAATGACCTTAATTCAAGATTGCAAACCAAAATGTACTTGGTCTCAAATTAAAGAAAGAGTTGCCAACCTCCCTAGAATTATTAAACCTCTTCTAATATTTTCTTCTAAGAAAGCCACTGTGGCCCTAATTCATTGTTTACTGGAAGAAAAAGGCTTTCTGTAACATTGAGTTAATAATTCTGTGGACATTGTTATGAAAATTAAGTACCTCTTAATTTGAATCTATGCTAAAAGTATATAATAAAAAATTGATATTGTTCGCTTTCATTGGTTCTTTACCTTATATTACTGGTGCTGTGGTTAACCACAGAATGCCACTGAAGCCCCAATGGAATCCTGTTTTTATCGTGAGTGTATGAAAGTTGCATATCTGTAGTCAAACTTTACTTCCAATGATTTTTTCCTCCAGGAATGTAGCTGTGCTTTATTATGTGATACATATGATACTAAAATCTTTTGCATTTTGCTTTCAACTACACATTTTTTCTTAAAGCTAGGAAAACAGTATGTAAAATTAAAATCCTACACCTGTTTATTTTGCACCTTCACTGAAAAATTTGATGTTAGAATATTTAGATGAAGACAACTATTCCTAATCTTGAATTGGAGAACTCTATAACATTTATAACCAACTTCTATATTAAATTCAGAATTAAAAAAAGGAATCAGTAAGAGAAATACCAGAGACTCAAACCATTTGAAAAACAAGAATAGGAATTATCTACTCCTAAACTGTATTCTTTGTTTTGAGGCAACCAAGTTGTCTTTCTAGGTATATATCATGTTATCTTGTTCACAACCACTTTGGAAATGGTTGCATAAAGCCTTGCCCATCCCCGAGGTCTATGAATAATTTTAATATTAAAAACACCTATAAAACTTGTGTCACAGAAAATAACAAATCAGAAAACAGATGACCAAGAAAGCCAAAAGCTGATATTTGAAAAGGTTGATGAAATAAATATACTTCTAGGAAGAATGATCAAGAAAAAACAACATGAGATGATAAATAAAATATTAAGATTATAAAGACATAACTAAAGGTTCAACAGAAATTTAAAAGTAAGAGAATATCCTGAATGACTTATTCCAATAAATTTGAAATTTAAAAAAGGAAAAATTTTAAATTCTCACAAGAAAATTTAATATCTTTATGATCTTGGTGTATAAAAGGATAATTTATACGAGATAGAAAAAGCATTACCCATAAAGGAAAATATTGATGAACTTGTCTACATTAAAATTCAAAACTTCTGTTTGTCAAAGACACCATTTCAAAAGTGGAAAGACAGGCCACACTTAGAAGAATATATTTGAAACACACATAATCAATAAAGAGATAGTATATTGAAAATGTATAATATTTTTAAAGGTATCCAAAAATCAATTTAAAAAAAACTTACAAATAATTCAATAGAAAAATGCCCTAAAGAGATATTTAGGTATTTAACAAAGGAGGACATATAAATGGCCCACAGACACATTCAATGTGTAAACAGAGAAATACAAACTCACTGAGATACCCACCTGATTGGCAATTGTGTTAAAGAAAAGTTTGACAATTCCAAGTGTTTCAAGCCTGTGGAACAATGAGAACTCTTAGATATTTCTGACTGAAATATAAATTGGTATAATTACTTTAGAAAACAAATCCAGCATTAATTAGCACATTTGAAGGTGTATAAACCCTATGATCCCCAAATTTTACTCCTTCCAGAAAGCATTTTCATGTGCGTATTATAATACTTGTACAAGAGTTTTTAGCAGCATTGTGTAAAATAAAAAAAAAAATCTGGAAACAGCTGTAATAGATAGATAAATTTTAGTATATTTATGCAATGGAACACGATATAGCATTGATGAGTGAATAACACTGTACATATTACATGGATGAAACCCACAAATAAAATCTTGAACTCCTAAATTGTAAGTCACAAAAGAATACATGTTTTATGATTTTTCTTTATATAAAGTTGAAGAACATACAAAACAAAGTAATATATATGCCTAGATTGTAGTAGGTACACTGTATTATTTATTCACAATATTCACTATCCTTTCTGTCTTTGTTGTGAATTATACTTTCTACAACTCTGATGTCAGTCTCAGCCATATGACTCACTTCAGCCAATTGAATGCGAGCAGAAGTGATCCATGCCACTTCTGAGAAGAACTTTAAGAATCATCATGTGGTTCTGCCATCACCATCTCCACCTGCCACAAGCATGGCATATTCCAGGTAGAGGCTGCTCTCTTCATTCTGGAAAAAGACACAGAGAATAAAGTTCTTTTCAACCAGTAGCCATTGTAGAACTATGGAACAAAGTATATACTGCTATAACCAGACACCTAAACTATGTCCCACTGACTCTGTGGCAGAGCGATGGGTAGCAAGAAAACTGATGTTAGAGGCTGGAAGAATGGCAACCCAATGTGCAAGGGTGAAACATTTTTTCTTCTGTCATATCTTTTTTTTCAATTGCAATTGAAATTCAATATTTTATATTAGTTTCAAGTAAACAGCATAGTGGTTAGATATTTATATAATTTACAAAGTGATCCCTCGATAAGTCTAGTACCCACCTAGCACCTTACCTAGTTATTACAATATAATTGACTATGTTCCCTATGCTGTACTTCTCATCCCCATGACAAGTTTGAAACTACCAATTTGTACTTCTCAATTTCTTTGCTATTTTCACCCAGTCGCCTAACCCTCCCCTCATCTGGCAATGATCAGTTTGTTCTCTGTATTTATGAGTTTGTTTTTGTTTTGTTTATTTTGTTCTTTAGATTCCACATATAAGTGAAATCATATAATATTTGTCTTTCTCTGCCTGACTTATTTGACTTACCATAATACCCTCTAGGTCTATCCATGTTGTCACAAATGGTAATATTTCATTTATTTTATTTTTTTATGGCCAAGTAATATTCATTGTACATATGTGCCATGATGAAACATTTAATGAAACCATAGCTACAATAACATAAAAAACAGATAATATATGGAATAACTTTGTGACCTTAGAAAAAGAGATTGGGAAACAGAATATTACTAACATGTCCTGGTTACTATTGGCATAGTAGTGCAGAAAAAGAAGTAAGCTCACAATTTGTAAGCAAAGATGAAAAGAATTCAGAAATCTGGGAACTTAGAGGACAGGAAAAGGCAACTTATTCGCATATCTAAAAGTAAAACTGAGAATGTTTCTGAGTGATGAAAGCTGATTAAAACTCATCTTGGGGGAGTCACAGACCAAATCAGAGATGTTAGAGGTGCTTTATGTTGAACTGATATTATGGCAGTAACTGGTAAATCTTTTCAGGTGCACAAATGTCTGAAAATATCCTAAAGATCTGGCACCCCCACAGAAGTCTGATAAGCTCAAACAAAACAAAACAAACAAAAATACTCTATGTTTAAGTTTAGAGAAAGAGAAGAATATCTTGAAAAAAATGCCGATGTGGCTGTTGGTACAAAAAGCTGATGAAGTTGCTAGAGGAATTATACTACCAAAATAGCCATCAGCCTAGATTAAAATAGACAGCGTCTGTTCTAAATCTAAGAACAGGAAGCAAGAAAATCTCAGCCCCCAAGGGAGCATATTCTCCAATGCCCATTTCAGATGTGGTCTAATGAGGATAATGGAAAAAAGAACTGCCCAGAGAGGGTGGAGTCAAGAGCTGTCTACAACAACGGACTGAGGAGCTAGAAGTAAGCCTAATCAAGAGGCATTTGCCCTCCCCCTTTCCATGATGGAGAGCCCTCACAACATTTGCCCAGTGGGATTTCAGAACTGCTATGCTCAGCAAGCAGTTTTAGTTTTAGTTCACGGGTCTGCAAATGAAGAAGTACCATATCTGGACCCAATCTTAAGGAGATCACAAAATCCTGGAATTGAAATCTGATGCTATGATAGGATACATTATTTAATCTGTTTTCATTGGGGATGGCAGGAGCTATGTTGTTATGAAGAAGAGTGAGAAATTAATATTTATGACCAAGAGAATAGATCATGGTTAATTTTATTGTTTCCTATAGGGGATGATACATCCCTGTCCTTTGCCATGTGTCTTGTAGTGTCTCTCACTATGTTATATCCTCACTGATAAAAGGTTTGGCCAATAAATTGGAATTAATATGTGCCACCTTCCAGTAGAATTTTTTTTATATTAGTTTCAGGTGTACAGCATAGTGGTTAGACATCTATATAATTTATGAAGTGATCCCCTCGATTACTCTAGCACCCATATGGCACTATGCACAGCCATTACAATAATATTGACGATATTCTCTATGCTGTTTTCTAACTACTAATTTGTAATTCTTCATCCCTTCACCCTTTTCACTCAGCCCCGCTCCTCTCTGGCAATCACATTTGTTCTCTGTATGTGTCCAGAAGAAGTTTTAAGTGCTGTCACATGGTTTCACCACTGATCTTTTTCCTCTGCAATGAGATTGAGATAGAAACTGCTCCTTTAGCCTGAGTCCTGGAATGAAGACATGAAACAGAGCCAAAGTTGGTTCACAGAATACAGCCAACCTGCACTAAATGTTTACTAGAACAAAAAAAATCAACATTTCTTTATATAAGTTACTACTGCAGCATAACAACAAAGCAGACTAATATAGGACTTACATATGTGAGAAAAACCTAAAGGAAAAAAATTTTAAACAAAAAATTGGGGATAATAGTTACCTTTGGTGGGGAGGCAGGAGAATACAGGGAAGAATACATATGTTTTTAGGTAGTGGGTACATGGGTGCTCATTTTATCATTCTTTTACTTTACAAATATGATCAATCAGTTGATAGGGCAAGCATGTTATATAGTAGAAATATATGTGCACATGTGCATATAAATACATACATTCATATATATATTTTATAAACATTACTTTTGTATGCACATATATCCTGTTGTATCAAACATTTCATCATTATAAAATGGGAAAAGTATATTAAACCTATGAAATAATAAACTGAACATATACTTTGACTTATCTTTCTTCCCCAAACCACAATAAGATGACAGTAGGACTAAAACAACACAAAGAGAAGGAAACTGAAAATGGGAGAGGAGAAATAGTAAGAAAATTTTGACTTAGCAGACCAAAGAAAGCTGAAAACTAGACTAGCAGTTTTAGAAGCCTGGGCTCAAAATGATTCAAGTCAAATTATTCCAGAAAAGTTCAGGAACTGTAGGTACAATGTCCCTGTGAAGATGGTTGTTCAATTAATGATGAAACAGTAGTTACTTTAAAATCCTATAATTCGCAGTTGAATTCCTAGATCCACTTTTCCTCTACAAGCAGCTGAATTAACTATTTATTCTTTACCCTGCAAAAAACTGGAGGTTTAATTCTCAAGAAGCTGAACTCCAGGCCATCAGGCAAGCTGATGACAAAAATATTACTCTAAAAAACAAGGAGATCATATTATAATCCATTATAAAAAATGTTCCTCCAATTTTTTACTGTATCCAATGCCAGAATTGCTCTGAAGAAATAAGGAGTTAATGTTACCAAGAGATTAAAATGATCATTCTCCTAGGACTGTTACAACTCCTAAAATGTGGATATGTGGGGAATCCTCAATTCAGCCATTCAAAAATTTATTTCTTGAGTGGCTACTAGTAATATGGCAAGTACTGCCCTAAGCAAAAGAGATGCAAGAAAGAAATTGTCACTTGCTCTCTTAAGAGGTGAGTATTGGAAGGGATGAGGAAACAGTAAATAAATACACAATTAATCAATTATCATTATAATAAGTACTTCATTGGTAACCAATCATTCTAGTAAATATATTGTAAATAAAAAAGTATTTAACTGCTATGGCACAGATACCAACTAATAAGAATGGATGCCAGTGGTGAATGTTTCCAGTGCCCCCCAGATAAATAGTATCACTGAATATAGTGTGTGTGTGTGTGTCTGTGTGTGTGTACATTTACATATATACACACACATATATATGTATATATAAAATATACTATATGCTATATACATATATACTATATGAAATATACTAAATATATGACTATATAAAGTATATATGTATAAACATAAATATATAAATATGCCTCTCACTCAAAGTTTGGTATTTTCATATTTATTGTTAAAATTGTCTAAAAAGGAAGTCCTTTATGAAGCATACTTATCTAAAGGCCATACCTGTGATATTAAAAACAATTAAACTATAATGCCATTCTTGAAGTCAGGTGACATGCCATTCTGTTTAAACACAACTAGTTTTCCACACCTGTAGGGCAAATGAAGAACAGTAGAAATAATCATCAAACCCTGGATTATTCGGTGACTGAACAACTCTACATGATGTTTAAATTTTTATTTTAGGGAATAGGGATGAGCATGATAATCCGTGGAATGTCGAATTACAGCTTTTTGAGATGACAATATTAAGACTCTGAGCTAATACAGAAGTTAGATTTTTTTCCCCTTCCCTTTACTGCAGGATCTGGGGTCTTAAATTTGGATTATGGAAGTCAGAAAGGGTGGGAGTCCAAAGGATTTAAAGAAATCACCTATAGAGTGGAGGTTAAAAAAGAGTTCTCTTGATGTGTTTTGAATTCTTCAAGGGTATCTATCTTGTACAAAGCAGCCTTTTTTCTTTCCTTACTCTGCTCGTTTTGCCCCCCTCATGTTCTTTCTCTCTCCTATCCCCCATTTCAAACTTCAAGGTGACCTCCTCCTTGTGGTGGGTAAATGATGTATGAGAGGGACCACCCGGCTGGGCCTACCACACTGCAAGTGCCACCCGAGTCCAGTAGGGTTCAGGAAGGCCCCCCCATTTAGAATGCTTTGTATTTTTTTGTTACATTGTTCTCTCGGCACTGGATAAAAAACATGGCATGAACAATAGAGCTGTGTGAGATTTAAAATATCTGAATACATAATAATTTCACCCAGCTTTCAGAAAAAAACTAAAAAGTAAATAACAAAAACCACTCCTCAGAATGTGTGAACTTAAATTTCGGTCACTTTGGAAGCATTTTCTTCTTTTTCTGGTTTTTCATTATCTAGGCCAGTTGGCAATAAAACAGCATTTAATTATACATAAACGTGAGAACTCTGGTGAGAGAATATGGATTGTGAACTAGTTAGAACTAGTTTGGGGCCAGAAATTGTTCATTCTTGATGCCTTCATTCTTATCTGCTTTTCTCTATTTATTTTGTGCCCTATTTTCCCCAACAGTTTTCCTTTCTCAACCTTTTTTTTTTTTTTTTGATATGGCCTTCATTTTCTGTTCCCTTTTATTATCTTCTCTTTTAAAAATCCCACTTTCGCTAAGGTACAAGCAGTTTTCTTGCAGGAAAAAAAAAGACAAAACTATTCTGTTCAAGAAATAATTACCCAAACTTGGCAGTTTTTTCGCAGCAATGTAAATTACAGTCACATTAATGAGATCACATCTTATAGTGAAAGGTACTTTCAGGAAAGATATGATAAAAATATGCTCCATTTAAACCTGAAGGCTTCTCCTGGAAGTGCATTGTTGGCTTCATTTGAGTAAAATTTATCCTGCGAATCTGTTGCTTCTTATGGATTTTGAGAAAGTACCCTGTTCTTCCTGTCAGTGGCAGGCAGCATCTCTTTAATTTTTTTCCCAATAATATTGCAGTACTCCAGTACTCATTTTAAAGATAGAAGAATTTTTTTTTTCTCTCATAAAGAAGAACATTGTGGGAGAAAAAATGCTGGATGTGATTTCAAAAAATGTCAAAATATGTCAAACGCAGATACCACTCAAGGGTTTCATTAACTGAAGCTTTGGTGATAAGTGTCATCTTGTCAAAGACCCACCCATCTCTTCCAATACATTACCAAATGTACTAATTTCCTTGCTGAGCTTGATGTTTATTGTATAGCTGAAATTGAAAATGGTCGGTAATGGAGTGAGCTTCAATCCAAGACCAATTCTGAATCTAAATTACTTGCTTCTTTCAATAGCATCGACAGAGGAGAGCTTTATGCACCTTGTACCTAATCAACCCTTACTGTGACCCTAAATTCAGCAGTCTTCAGAGATTAATAATAAAATCCTCAGTTCAAACAATTATTTGGCCTGAACAAGTTGCCCATTTCTTATGCTGAGAATGAAAGAATGTGACATTATTTTTTAAAAGCTCTGCATGTTGTGGCCCACCATTTATTTTTGATCTCTGACCCCCCCCTCCCTTGTTATAGCCTGATTGCAAATCCCACATCCTTACTTGAATATTTGAGGGGGGTGGCGTGTGGAGTGGTGAGAGTTGCAAGGAGATTTCTTTGTTAGCATTTTAACACGCCTGTTATTATTCCATATTTCTTCCATATTTCTTTATGGTTGTGATTTTCACAGAATAAATGAGATACATTCTATCAATATATATTTATAAAGTTTTTAATATAGAACACTATTAATCATGGAAAGCATGACCTAATTCTGGCTTTGTGCAAAACTACTCATAGTCTCTAGAAAATAAATATAAATTCTCTGAAATAATCAACTATATCTCTATTCTCTCAAATAAAAAATGAAATTCAGGGACTGTCTCTTGATACTCAAACCATAAAAAAACATCTTTTGATGAAATTTTTTTTTATTCCATTCCATTTGGGAAGGTTTGCCATGTCACTTATAGCCCTTAAGTGAGATTAGCTGAGAATACCAAGTTCTTTTACTCATATTTACAATGAAAAATATTTCTTTGTGCTCAATGCCAGAATTTTTTCTGGTTATTTTTAACTTCCTTATGTCCAATTATTATTCATTAGTGTGGTTATGATGATAGAAAGGCTCAATCTTTCAATCCCTGCTCTTCCTAACATTAGGGGGTTGGGAGAAAGTTCTGAAACAAAACAGTAAAGGAAACATTTGGACACCCTAAATGGTTCCTTTGATTCCTCAGTGAGAGTCAGTCCTATGTCCGGGAGCCTGCTGGGGGAGGGAAGAGACCCATGGTGCATCACTGCCTAGAAACTCTGTCTGACATTTGACATTGTCATTGTTTCCTCCGGCTGTCTGCTTTTGGAGGAAATCTCTCCCTAAGGACTGCTCTGGTTGACAGAATGAATGTCTCCAGAAGATTCTCTTGCCTTTTGAATGCATTTTTTTTCTTGCCCAACAGCAATAATGGCCATCAAGTATTGATTATATAATATGTCTGCTGAGGTGGCAAGTACATTATTGTTGCAAGAGGCTGAGAGGCTGAGAAACTGGGTTATCTATGAACTCTCTCAGCCATTGAGCATTTCTTCCAGCAAGGGTCAATATACAAAACTATCTTTAGACCTCATTTTACCCTATACTGTAATTCCAATAGATGGCTTATGCAGTGAGATGGCCAGCATGTTCCAAGTCCTTTGAAAATAGCCTCATGTTTACCACGGAATGGAATTAATTTGTTCATCACCACAAGGGGACAGTAGTCTTATGGAGGTCTGACACATGAGGATGGCTAGGAGTTGCCCAGGGTGTTGCCCTGTTAGGGCACCCAGATGCTAATTAGCAGCAGTGAATTGGGTAAGCAGACTTTGAAAGACAGGGCATAATCTAATACTTTTTCTTTCATCCAAAAAAATACAATAGATGGTATATAGTAAGTCTGCTGTGTATAGTAACAGCAATAAGGGCACTGAGCTTTTATTATAAACTGAATTACATCCCCTGTGTGGGGACACTAGACAGCCTATCGTGCATTAAGAATTCAGCTGAGATCACAAGCTTGCCTCACCTAAACCTTCTGTGATGTGATGAGAATGACTTTTGGTTACTGTACATCAAAGAGGGTCTAGCAGGCTAAACAGTGATTGATCCATTCTCCTCTTTCAAGTCCTCTCTTCAAAAATAGCTTTAAAGCAATCATCTAATAAGTGTCAGAATAGAAGACAGAAAATGTTAGTACAAGCGCTAGGCATATGTCTATACTAGCTAAATTTTCTGCAAGATGTTCAATGACTGAACAACGTTTTTAGAGTAAATGCTGTCATCTCATAAGAGGCAAAGAGTACCAAATGGGCTGCCATTGACAGGCAAACAATGCTGAAATTTAAAGTGATTTAAGGCAAATACTGTGATTTGCTCAACTATCAGCGAATTCTATTAAGAAAATTTTGGAATAATTTTATTTATATACAAAATCTGATATGGAAATTAGCTACTTGCTTATACACATAGAAGCCATGGTATTTTTTTAATATTTATTCATAAAACTGCATTTATTAAGTTTCCTTCTAAGATGAATGCTGAGTTAGAGGGACCAACCATGTGAGTTACCCAGTGTGGTAGTCATGAGAGCTGTTCGCAAATATTCTGATTTTCTCTTTTCTGGTTTCCTGAAGTCAGTCAGATGTGGCCATATGATTTGCTAATATGAAATGTCACTGTGACTGTGTCGCATCTGGATGAAAACTTTAAGAGCTAGTGGAGAATTTGCCATGTCCTTGTTTCCCTGTCTTGATAGCTATGGAAGCATGAATCAAGATGGAATTTCTTTCAACCTGGATCCCTGAGTCATTATTGTGAGCAGACCTTCCTGCTGACCTGCACCGGATATGTAGCATGAGCAAGAAATAAGTCTGCATTATGTTAAGCCACTGAGGTTTTAGAGCTGTTTGTTACCACACCATAACCCAGCCTATCAGACAGATGCACCCAGTAACACTAAGTAACTTAATAGTCCCATGAAGTCTCTGAGTGATATAAAATGGTATACAGTAGGACATCATCATGCCTCATATGCCTTCATTCATTCAGGCAACAAACATTTATTAAGTATGTATATTATGTGCCCGGCAGAGTACCTGGGATAACAAATAACTGCTGAATATGGTTCAATGTGTTACCCTTTGTTACCTCTTTGCTAAATCGCTGAGGAGTAGGTGGGTAATAAAGCTTGAAGTATTCACTGCTTTAATATTACTTATCAAGGAAAAACAAATCTAAAGTTAGTGTTATTTTGACATTTTTTAATGAAGGACATTGTTACAGAGGACAATTAATTGGAGAAAATTGGCCTCATTTCAGGAAATCCTGAGATTTCTTACATTGGCCAAAAAATTTGTAATTCTTAACCTCTACGATCCAGCCATTCCCCAGCCACATCAGGTACTCAGGTTTGTACTTGCTCAGGCTGTGCTCTCTGCCTTAAATACTCTTCTTAGCCCTTTCTCTTCATCCTGCAAAAACCAGATCAAATGTCTTCTCCTCCATGAAATTGTTCTTTCTCTACCTCTTCACAGCATCAAGTACATACCCCTACGTAGCACTAATTTCAGTCTGCTTTACATTATGATTATTGTTTGCATGATATAACTTCCTGCTGCAAGACTCACACAACATCCCTACCCCAAGGGAAGGTTGTGTGAGTAAAGGCTTTGTTTTATTCTTAATGTATCTCCAATCTGACATCCTTCTCCAAAGCTCAGTACTGTTAGTTGATATTTGAGTTGATTTGAGAGATTTGTTTGGGTGTGGTCATGGGTTTCTTAAAACATATTGCAACTGCCCAGGTTTGGAATATTGAAAAAAAACAAAGAAACACTTTTAGCTCTAAGAAGAGTAGTTGTGAAGCTGATACTTTTGGCTACTCTTGGGGGAATTAGTTCTCTTGGCCAGGGACCAAGCCTGCCTCCTGAACACCCATCACACTTAGCTAATTTCCATTCTCCCCAGGGACCAAGACAAAAAGACAAAAGAGGAAGGAAGTAGGCATTTCAGAAGAGTAACCCACCCACAAAGAGCCAGTTGAAAGGGAGAAATGAGGAGGGGAAGAGGGAGTTTTAAAAAAAAATTACCAGACGAATGCAGAATCTAAATTGTACTTCATTACCCATCTTCTCTGCATCATACCAATAACTCTCTTGACTTGTTCTCTCTCCCCAGGATAAGCCCTGACTGCTCTTAGCTTTCTGCTACTGGAGCAACATGATCAGAAACCCTCAGTGTTGGTGCCAAAGATGCCTAAAACCACTATGTTCAGTCTTTTCTTCTTCCCATTTCCCTTTCCTCAGCATCCACTGACCAGTGTTCCTGCTCTTCCCTGAAAGTTTAACCTCAGGAGTAATAAGTATAAGAGAATAGCATGTGGTTTTTCTCTTTTTGCTTATCAGTCACTTTGATGTCTTCACCACTCAGTCAATTTCTAGCCTTTCATTCTTAAGCACGATTGAGAAAACCAATGTTTTGGCTTCATACCAATCCTAGTTCTTCCACAGACTTGTCTTGAATACCTAAGAATGTTATTCAACCATTTAACGTGTTTCCTCATCTGATAAAATAGAATTACGTACACCTGTGTAAATTGATTATTATAATAATGGGTAAGATAGGGTTGTAAAGTCACATAAATGGTGCTCAGGAAATCTTACCATTGTTATTACTAATAACTATTTCTCAATTATTTTACCTCCTCTCCATGATCTTTCTGCTATGATGATCTTAGTTGTGTCCTAATGATCACGTGTCTAATATCATGCAGTACCTTCTGTGTCAGCTTCCTAAAACTAGTGATTGGAGCATGGCACCTTCACACAAACCCCTTCCACACTTTCAAAACTATTAAAAATTTTCCAATCATTCTTGGTGATCTATAAGAAAAATAACCCTTCACCCAGTTTAGCACATGAGGGCTGCAGCAATCTGGCATCTATATCCTGTCTCATTGCCCATTGTTCTCCTAATTGTAACTGTGAAGATATCCCAGATATCCTAGCCCAAGCCAACCTTCCAGAGGAATGCAGCTATATGAATGCACCTGGCCAAACTAGCAGGAAAAACTGTCCAGTCAGCCCACACAATCCTGAGAAGTATTGCAGCATTGTTGTTTGAAGCCATGTTTCAGAGTAGTTTCTTACACAGGAGTAGATAAGTGATATTATCTCCATCTATAGTTTTATAAAAAGATTTTAATATCTCGTTACCTACTATATTCCTTTGCAGATGTCGTTCTTGTGCTTATATTGCCCTTCTCCCTTGCTTATATTCTTTGTATCTCAGGGTATGCAGTGGAGCCTGGCATATACTAGTGTTCAGTAAAGACTGAATGAGTACACTTAAAATGTCAGAATAGGCCATAACACTTCCAAAGGTGTACACTAATTCCACCATTGTTCTGATTGGAATTTTAGATAGAAATGCATCCATGTTGCTGCTTCTATGAAAGAAAATAATGGGTTATATGCAGCCAAATACTCACATTCAAAGCTACTAGAGAAAATGTCTTAGCTTAAAAAAAGATGTAAGTTTTAATAAAAATGAAACAAGTTCTTTCATTACTTAGCAACTTAAAAATCATCATATCTAGAGCTAGGAAAGAGGCTGTAGAGTAGCACCCGTATATAGCTGGTGTCAGGAACTATCAGGATGAAGTTTGGGAGATGAAGTTTGGTATGTGCTTTAAATATACGTTTTCTTTGACCCAGCAATTTCATTTCCGGTAGCCTAACTCATAGAAATAATCCAAAATATAGAAAAATAGGCACAAGAACATGGAATATGGCATTATTTATTTTGAAAGTGTAAATAATTTAGATTCCCATCACCAGGGACTTGGTTCAGTTAGTTTTGATGCATCCATTCAGTGACATTCCTATGGCCATTTAATAGCTATGAAGTCTGTCATGAAAATACAGAAGAGCAAATATTAAGAGAGAAAAATAAGGACACATAATTGTATGTACCCAATGATGACAGTACAAAAATAGTAATGTGAAAATAATTACAGAGAATTATAAGTAATTTTACCCTTTTCTCCCCCAGACTTTATATAATCTTGTTATGTTATTTTTATAATTTAAAAAGAATTTTTAGAAGACAAAAAAATATATATATAATACTGTATAAAAATACAGCATTATAGAAGTAATTTTGAGGTTGACTTTCAATTTAATTCTCTACCTGAGAGTGATTTGTTACAGTAATTGCTGTTATGTTATAGAACCCAGGAATCATGGTGTTTCACCATCTGGTTTATGCCACTCTTTAATCAATATTTATGAATAGACTTTGTAGGGGTTTATGACATTGTACTTTATAGAAGATTTTTGTTTGTTTGTTTTTAAATTAAGTTATTTTGTGAACATTATTGGTACTCATGCATTTTGTGGACATTATTGATACTTTTTGCCTTTTGCATAGAGCAGTTTATATTGAGGAGGATTCTTCGTAGTGGTTAAACTCCATGTCAAAATGAATTTGCAAATTCTATTTAAAGGGCTGCAGTGTGGATAGGGCTTTCATCCCAGTCCCAGACTCATGCCCAAAGAAAATCACTGGAGCAAGACTCATAAGTTCTCAGTGACTTCAGCCCTTTCTGTGGCTTGGAAGAACTCCACAATCTCTGTCTCAGCCGTTAGTACTTTCCCAAGGTCCAATCACACACTTCCAGATATTTCTATTATCATGCTCTGCTGTCATCAAAACTCAATAGACCTATAATGTCCCCATCTGATTCTTCTCCTGACTTCCATATTTCTCACATTGCTGTCCACTTTCTAAGTTAAACTCCCCAAATCAGAATAATGATTTTCTCTCATAAATATATATATGAAGTCAGCAAAGCCAGTCTGTTTTGATATTTCTCAAATCAAAACCCTTCTCTTTGGTTTTCTCTGCCTCCATGATTATTTAGTTTTTACCACTGTTTCAAAAGTCTCCTGCCTCTTCTCTTCTTCCCTGTCCAATCCCACTCTTATATGAATATGCCTAGAGTGGTCATACAACTCTACAGGACATTCTAAAATTTTGGTACATTTCTCATTACCAGTTGAGTTAAATCAGCTGCAGCAATTTAAGCTCTTTGTAATTTAGAGCCAGTTTACTTTCCTAGTGTCATTCTCTCAACGCTGCCACGTTACACAACTCTGAGGGCACCATTTACATTACAGACTACATCTGTAGACTGTATATTCAGTTAGGTGTGATCATATAACACAGTGTGAATGATGCCCCCTGGAGTTGTGTAATACGGGGCTCTGTACCCCTGTTCTCTTCTGACCAGCCAGACAAACCCCATTCTCCGAAAAGTCCTCTTCAGCCTCTGCATCTTTAGACCATCTTTGCCTTCCAAGTCTTGCCCACTCATTAATATCCCTTCTTTCGAAAGCCATTCCAGGTTTCCCCAGCCTTTTTTCTTTTCTCCTGGTATCACTCCAATTACGTTTGTTCAATTCATGTATTGAGATAGGTTAGAATCAGATATAAATAACTTTTTAATTCTTCCCTATTTCAGCACTATCTCCATGACTTTGGACTACTTTACTTCTCTAAGCCTCATGTACCTGTAAAATGGAGATAATATTACCCATTCCCACAGAGTGTAGGGAAGGTTAAACAAAGTCACAAGTATTATATAACACACTTAGCATGGTTCCCAGTGAACCATAAATACTTCAGATACACTAAATGTAGTGGTGGAGGTGGCAGCTACTGCTGAGGTGATTTTGGTTTTCATTTATTCCCCTGACTGAGAAAGTAGAGCCCAAGGAGATGGGTTATATGCCAGCCTCTGCCACTTAAAAGTTGTGAAGCCTTGAACAAGTTCTCTTTACCTTTCTAAACCTTGTTTTCCTTTCCAATGAAATGATCAAATAACGCAATGGATAAGAAAATGCTTTCTAGAGTAGGCATGCTATATGAAAGTAAGGTGGCAACATCAGTATAAGCACATGGATAGCAGGGTTTTCATTTATCTTTTATTTCCCTCATCGTCTTGTGCCACCAAGTGGATAAGTATACTCAGTCTACTATTATACATACAGCCTACTGAATATTAGAACAAATATCTGTATACGAGTCCAAAGACTTATGGAACATATGCTTTTAGAGTTTAAATAAATTTAAGAAATTGTTTGCTTCAATGTCCTATCTCATCCCACCTAAAGTCACACTCAGGGTCATAAAGAGATTCAGCAGCTGAACTCAGATCTGCATCCATCTTCTCAGGTGTTTCGTTCTATCATTCTTTGTTAACTTCCATTCTAAGATCTCATAAAAAAAAAAGTATACAATGTCATTAATTTTTAAATTAATCCCAAATGTAACAACCTAGTTAAGGAAATTAATGGAAAGTTTTCTTAACAGCAGTGGAATAATTAGAAATAATGACTGCTGGAATTTCATACCTTTTTGTTAAATATTTTCTTCTTTTTCAAAGAAGTAATCACTGTGACTTTGAGCCTGAGTCCTCTTGGTGTAAGGAAAGCAAGTGGGATCAGACACCTGGGACCGGAGTAAACTCCCTCAGCATTTGGTAGTCTGAAACATCCAACATATAGGTGGAAGGATGTGTATAGCAAAGAAGTAAAAGAAAATCTCTTTCTTTTCTGTTCAGTTGAACTTATTGTGACATGTAGGGAATTCATTCTGAAAGATGGTGGGTTTCTTAAATTGTGGCTAATTCTATGAATCTGCAAACACTTGACTTGTTGGGTACCCAAGCTCCTTCCTTAGTCATGTGTGCAGAAGGGGATGTTATCACTGAATTAGAGGAATGAGAGGCACCTCACACTCATTGTGTCATTTACTCCGGCCCCCTTGTAGCATGGGAAGGCTTCTTTTCACTCTCTTTCCAGTTAATCGCTTCTATGTCTTAATCAAATACGTCTCCCTGGTTCAATTTTTTTCCTAGTAACATTTCATTTTTTTTTTCTTTTTAATTGTGGCCTGTGAAATGTTTTTGAGAGATTCTTATCTAAACCAAATCTCTACCCCTAACCCCCAACCATTATTATGCAGCATTATAATAACATCTTAATGGCTGTTTTACATTGTGCTGAAAACACACAAGGCATTGTCTAATTATTCATATCAAGGGCTGTGGATGGAAAAAAAACCTAAGCTCATGTTGTGAGCCTACAGTGGGGTGGAAAGTTGCTTCATTCAAGAAATAACCAAGGTTATCAGCAGGATTGCTGCTTTGTTTTTATATGAATGCCTTGCAAGACCACGTGCCCACAGCCAAGACAAAAGAACATTTATTAAACCTATTTTTTGCACATTTCTATGTCATAAAACTTCTAGGGAATCATAGCCTAGGCATCAGCTTGGCCAGTAGAGACAAATGATCAGTTAAATGTAATTGGACACAATTTTGTAGGTTTTAAATTGTTTTTCTACTAGTATAATTAATGTATTCTTATGGTTAACATAGACATTTGGATTCAATGAGAAATCTCATTCTTGAGAACATCCTGGAATACATTCTATGTTAGTATTTCAGAATACATATTAATGTCTACCTAAATGTCCAGTCCCCTGATTTATGCTCTTTTCGTTGAGAGCTGCCACAAGAAGCTCCTTTCTGAGGAGCTCTCTAGTAATCTGATTTCTGGGATGTTGATATCATCTTTCAGATCTCCACCCAAGAATATACTCCCCGCAAATCTTCTCCTTGAGCTGGGAAGTTCCACCATTATTCCCTTCTCTGGTAGTGGAGAGCTCTGTCCCTGGGAGAAGTGGCCCATTGCGTCTACTGAATCTGCCACTGTAAAATTAATATATTCAAGATTTCTCTGAACTTACCATAAACTTTCCCATCTTGTAACTAGGCGGGAAACATTTGGAATGATCTTACATCTCCTTGTCCCTTGTCCAAGATCTGGCTCAAATGTTATATTCTAAAATACAAATTTTAATATTTTTAAATGTTATATTCTAAAAATAAAAATCATCTTTGACTACTCCCAGCCAAAAGCGCTGCCTACCCATGTTAAATCTTGTGATGCATTTTTATTCCTCAGCTAATTCATCATTAACTGAAGACTAGGAAGTTAGGAAAATGTTGAAGACAGAGAAATAAACATGGGTGTTTGCCCTTGGGTCACGTCCTCCAGGACAGCTTTTTCTCAAAGTAATAAATATCCCCAGTATGTATATACAATGACTATAGATGATTTATGGGTTATCTTTTAACTTCAATTATTATTTACTTTTACATTTACTGTAAATAAATTATTCTGGTTTCTCTATTATGGAAGTGATATAAAGTTTTTTAAAAAAATAAATATACTTAAAAAAGAAACGAGTAGAGTTAATGGAAAACTTATTTGAATTATAGAACAGGTATAGATATAGGAAAAACAAAAACAAAGATACGTGAAGTAAGTACTCAGCATTAGAGATGTAAAGAAATTCATTAAGGGAATATGTGAAAAATCCAAAATTTAGAAAGTTGTTTTAGGAAAAACAGACCTGGAAATAGACACATGGTAATGAACTTGGTAAAGGCTATGATACAGTTATGAAGATACATGTCTTTAAGGTCCTACCAGACCTATTGGCTGCTGGGGATGGAGTGCCAGACCCAAATTAACTTGTGCACTGCCCATCTGATCCCCCATATCTGACCTTGTTTGAGTATATATCTCATCTCCTTAGAAACCACATCATGTGGCCCTGAGAAGGAAGGGTTCTCTCTGCTTCATCATGCCTCCACACAGTAACACGTTTGTGTGAACTTGTTGTTTCTAAAGCTGATATCTAAAAAGAGGCATTGTTTTTCATGGATCTAGCAGATAAAATAGAAATGTATGTGCATCTCAGACTTGTCATCTTATAACTTCCCATGTTTATAATCTTAGTATCTCTTAATTAGTAGTCAGAATTCTCTCATTTTTTAGTAAAGTATCCTGATAAATGAGCTAAAGCTCTTAGGAAAGGCCTTACCAAAAAAGATCCTGTTTAAGAATAACCAAGATCTGGCTAAATAAAGCTCTGTTTAAGGGGCAGGGAGGAAGAATCTAGATATAAATCCTGGCAACTCAGTGTGTACAATATCTCACAAGAGATTTCAGTAAAACAACTGCTCTGGAGACCTGAGTGACTTCACAGCCTGATATAGGGCACACACGTTCCAACTCCTTTCTTTCTGGCTTCTGCTTCTTAGTCTGTTTTCTGGGGTCTCCATGAAGGCAAATCCCTTGGAAAATAATATAACATCTGAGAAGATCTCAGATTTGGGTTTATCAAACATACTGCGACTTATTAACATGTTGCTTAACCCCTCTCTGTTTCCTCATCAGTAAAATGAGATTCAGAGCATCTTATGCTTATTAGGCTTATTGTGAAGATTTGAGATAAGGAATATCAAGCATTTGACATATATGGTAGAAATCACTTTATAATTATTGTCATATGAAGGAAAGATTCCCTGAAAACATATTATGATAGTAAAAGCTAGAATACCCCTAATACCCAAAGTTCAAGACAATCTAGAGGTAAAAAGGAAGGAAAGGTGAGTAAAGCAGTGAAGGAGCTGTCAGGTGCTTGCACGTTAACTGAGATCTGGTTAAAAATGCAGATTTTCAACTCCATCCAGACCTACTGAATCAGAATCTGCCTTTTAACTGGAACTCCAGGTGATGCTTTTGCACATTAGAATGGAGTAGCATTCCTGTTAGATATTTCCTTTTCTTCTGCTCCTTTAATTTCTTCTTTTTTCACACAAGAGGACCTTTTCAGGCAAATGCAGCTGCCAATTTCTTTTCTTGAAGCAGCTCAAAAATAAGGATAATAACAAAAAAGTAATGGTGAACATGTGTCATTCACAGTTCTAAGCATTTGACATGTATTAGTTTTTCTAATCCCCACAATAGTACTATGAAATGGGTGCTAGTATCCCCATTTTACAATTGAGGAAACTGAGGCACAAGAAAGTTAAGTTACTTACTAGGGGTTATAGAGCTAGTAAATTCAGGTTCTGGGATTACAAGCCAGGCCCTAGAGTCCTTGCTCTTAATCATCATCTTAGTCCTTCCTCTCTATCATTTCTCTAAATCATGGTTGAAGTAAAACATGTGTTCCAAGCAATGATATGCTTTCCTCTTCCCTCCAGACAAATACATTGCCCTAAAACTTCCTTGGGATCATCTAGAAGTAAATCTGGTAGTACAGGTTCACAAACCGTAATCTGTCCCCACTGCCTCTGTTAGAGTTCAGAGCTAAATTTCTTCTTTCTAAATTTCTTTCTAAAGAGTAGCTCTGATTGCTGGTTCTGATGTTAAAACTTCAAAAGCTTCCTCATTTGAATATAATCCACCTGCCTCTACTTGAGATTCTGCCTCAAACCTGCCTTTCCAAAACTATTTTAACCATCTTCCCACAGCTGCATGCTCACTTTTTGGTGCCATGCCTTTGCTTCTCTCTGGAATGCCATTTCCCATATTCCTTCTGCCTGAGTTACACTCAGGCCCCACACTGATACTGCATTCTCAATAGACCTTTCTACATGTACAGAGCCAGATTTGTGTTTCTCTGCCCTCTTTTCTTGTTCAGCTCTGACTCTCTCAAAGAGATACATTGTATTAATATTGGCTATTTGCTTTGTACTGATTTAGTTAACTGTTCTTTGAATAAAAATATTGACCATAGGTAATGAATTCTACTTGATCTACTTTCAAACTTGGCATCCTGTGGCACATTTATTTAGCTCTCTCTATGGAGTATCTGGCATTTAAGTAATTATATGATAGTACATTAAGGAAGTGGTAGAAAAAGTCCTTCTTCACCCGTAAGCAGATTGCTCTGAGAAAGCGAACTCATTTATTGAGTTCCAAGTCATCGAATCAGTGAATCTTGCATAAATAGCAATGAATAGCTTCATAGCAATCCTACCCCATTTACCTATTCCTCCTTTACACCTAAGTTTATTTTATATACATACAGATACATAAATATACATTTAAAAAAATCATTGAGCTTTAACCATTGTGCAAAGGAGTTCATTTTCTAAAAGTATGTATACACTTGATATGACAGCTTCTAGAAATTCTAAGAAATTATGATAAATACATGTAAAGATTATGATACAAGGATGTTCACTGCATGGTAGTTTATGTTAGCAAAAATTCAAAAACAAACTAAATGTCCAAAATGATATGTCCAACCAGTGGCATGCTTTAGATAAAAATGATATAGAAAATGTTTGTGGAAACAGTATCATGATATATTTTTAACTGGATAAGAGTATATGAAAGAGTAGAGTTCTCAGAAATAGACTCACACAAATATGTCCAACTGATTTTTGATAAAAGTGCAAAGGCAATTCAAGGAAGGAAGAATAGTCTTTTTTGGAGGGGAGGTGAAATTGATATTTTTAATTGTGGTAAAATATACATAACATAAACTATTTTAAACATTTTCAACTGTACAATTCTGTGGCATTAAGTACGTTTACACTGTTGTGTAAACCATCATTACCATCCTGAATTTTTTCATCTTCTCAAACCAAAACTTTGTACCCATTAAACACTAATTCTCTATTTCCCCCTTCACCAAAGGCCTGGAAAACTGAATTTGACTAATCTTATTCATTATATATGAGGAGTCATATAATATTTCTTCTTTTGTGACAGGCTTATTTCACTTTGCATAATGTCTTCAAAGTTTATCAGTCTTGTAACATGTGTCAAAATGTCCTTCCTTTTTAAAAAAATTTATTTATTTTAATTAGTTTCAACTATACAGGACATTGGTTAGACATCTATGTAGTTTGTAAAATAATCCCCCTGATTGCTCCCTCCTTCCCCTGACCCTCCACCTAACCCATTCACCCTCTTATCCCAGCCCCCCAAACTCCCCTCCCCTCTATCCATCACCAAATTGTCTACTATATTTGTGAGTCTGTTCTTGATTAGTTTGTTCTTTTTATTCCTTATATTCCACATGTAAGTGAGATCATACAGTGTTTATCTTTCTCTATCTGACTTAAATACCTTCTAGGTCCATCAAAGCAATAACTTTTTCTATTCCCTTCCTTTATATGTAGAGGTCTTGTTTTCTTATCCTTTCAGCCACTCTATCTTTTGGTTGGAGCACTTAATTCTTTTCCATTTGAGATACTTATTGATAGGAATGTAGTTGTTACCATTCTTTATTCTTATTTTTGATACATGTTTTTTCTTCTTAAAGAAGTCCCACCTACATTTCTTGTAATACTGGCTTAGTGGTGATAAATTTCTTTAGCTTATTTTTGACTGGGAAGCTCTTTTTCTGTCCTTCAACTCTACACAGTAGCTTTCCTGGATAAATTATTTTTGGTTGTAGATCCTGAGACTTCATTCTGTTGAAAATTTTTTGCCAATCCCTTCTGTACTGCATAGTTTCTTTTGAGAAATCAGCTGCCCGTCTTAGGGGTGTTTCATTATAAGTAACTATTTGTTTCTCTCTTGCTACTTTTAAGATTCTTTCTTTGTATTTAACTTTTTGTCATTTTAATTACGATGTGTCTTGGTGTGGGCCTCTTTGGATCCCTGATTTTTGGAATCCTCTGAGCTTCCTGGATATTTATGTCCATTTTCTTAACTAAGTTAGGTAAGTTTTCCATCATTATTTCTTTGAACAACTGTTCAACATCTTGATTTCTTCAGGTATGCCAAACAGACAGATATTTGGACCCTTAATACTGTCTCATCTTCTCCTTAAATTATTTTTATAGTCTTGACATCTCTTGCCATTCTGATTGTGAGTCCTTGACTTTCCTATCCTCTAGATATGGCATTTGATTCTTTTCTTTATTCACTTTGTTTATTCATTTCTTTATTCCATTCAATATACTTCTCATCTCGGATAATGTGTTCTTTGTTTCAGACTGATTCCCTTTTATAATTTCCATTTCCATTTTTATGTTTTTTTATCTCTTTGTTGAAGTTCTCTACACTTCTCAAAAGTTCACTTACCATCTTTATAACCAATATTTTGAACTCTGCATCTGTTAGATTACTTGACTCCATTATCTGGATCTCTGTTTTCTTCTCACATACGGTTTCTGCTTCTTTGTCTTCCCATTTTAGCTGCCTTTACGTGTCTCTTTCTATGTACTAAGCAAAGCTTCTAAGTCTCCCGGTCTTATTAGTGTACATTTGTGAAGTAGGTGCCCAATGGCACAGTCCTGAGAGGGGTTGAGCTAAAGTCCAAATTTAGCCCAAGCCTGTGCCCCTCCAGGGCCACCTGTTAAGATTCAACAAACAATCCACAGATACTGTGCTTATAGTTGCCTCAAAAGGCCACACCAGAAACTGAGGCCAGCTGGCTCCAGTGTAAGTCTAGATGCTGCTCAGCAAGGAGCACCTGACTCACTGAGGATACACCTGGATGTAGTTTGGGTGGGGCCACGAGTTGGAAGAGGCAGAGTTTCAGGGAATCCTCTGGGCGAAGTGACTTCTGTTATCCAGGTTGATGCCCTTAGAGCTATGGAGGCTCTGTGTCCTGCGCACTGGTAGCGGGGAGGGCTCAACAGGGAACAATGGATACCGCTGCTACTTCTGTACAGAACAAGTCTCATCTCCACCCTCAGTCCCACGATGTTTCCCTGTAAGTCTCTGGTGCCCCTGCATGCAGCCGAATTGGTACTGGTGCTCAGAGCCAGCAGATCTGTCACCACGAAAATTTGCTCATGGACATGGCGCCTTTAAGAGGTGTCTGCCACTGCTGCAGCCTCCACCTCACTCAGCTGCTCAAGACCGGGCAGCCCCACGTCTTCGCCCTGCCCTACCTTCTGCCATTGCGGGATGCTTTCTTGAATATCTCCCTAGTTTTATGGCTTGTTCATCAAGATCCCAGGCGATTTTTCCTTGCTGCTGCTCTTTGTTTCTGTCACAACTTTGATTTGGTCACCGGAAGGATGAACAGAGCTTCTATCATCTATGCCATTTTTTCCCCTCCATCAGAAGAATAGTCCTTTTAACAAATGATGTTGGAGAAATTGAACATCCACAGGCAAAATAATAAAATAGATAAATCTTGACATAAACCTCATACTTTATAAAAAAATTATTTTATAATGGATTATAGCTTTAAATGTAAAATGTAAAACTAGAACACATAGGTTAGAAGAAAACATAGGTTAAAATTGGATCTAGGAATGGCAGGGAGTTCTTATGTATGAACCTGTAAAGATGATCCACAAAAGAAAAAATTGATAGTTTGGATTTGTCAAAATGACCAATTTTTGTCCCATGGAAGACCCTGTCAAGAGGATTGAGAAGACAGCTGGGAGACAGTATTTGCAAACCACATATCTAACAAAGGACTTGGATCTAAAATATATAAAGAATTCTCTAAACTCAGGAAGAAACAGAGAAAAAAAAACAAAATTCAAATTAGAAAATAAGCAAAAGATATGAATAAACGTTTTATTAAAAAGGAGATATAGATGGCAAATAAACATGTGAAATAAAAGCTGACAGTAATACCAAATGCTGCTGAGAACATGAAAAAACTGAATCACTTATACATGGTTGGCTGGAATGTAAAATGGTACGATCATTTTGAAAACTAGTTTGGTAGTTCTTCAAAAAAAATCTAATAGTGTACAACCCAGCAATCACATTTTTAGGTTCTATCCCAGGGAAATGAAAACTTATGTCCATACTAAAGCCTGTATATGACTGTTCGTAGTAGCTTTATTTATATTAGTCAAATACTGGAAACTACCTAAATATTTTTTAGTAAATGTATGATTAAACAAATTGTAGTATGTTCATACTGGAATATTACTCAGAAATATAAGGGAATGAACTGTTGATATATGCAACAATCTGGATGAATCTCAAGGGAATTATACTGAATGATAAAAGCCAATCTCAAGAGGTTAGTCATGCTTGTTTTCTTGATATACATTTGCAAAATGACAAAATTATAGAGATGGAAAACAGGTTGATGGTTGCCAGGGATTAGAAATGGGGTGGAAGAGGGAAAGGGGATAGGTGTGACTGTAAAGGGATAACACAAGGATTTTTGTGGTGATCGAATTGTTCTAAATCTTGATTGTGGTATTAGTTACACTTGTGTTATAATTACATAAAACTATACACAAATACAAATGTGAATGCAAATGAATACATGTAAAATCAGTGAGATCTAAAGAAGGTCTCAAAATTACACCAGTGTGAATTTCCTGATTTTGATATTATATTGTGTAGCTAAAATTTTATCATTAGGGATACTAGATGAAAGGTACGTGGTACCTCTGCATACTATTTTTGTAACATCCTTTAAATCTATAATTATTTTTAAATAAAGAACAAAATATTTTGTTGCATGTGTTAACTTGGATGGATTTCAAGGACATTAAACTTCCCATAGTTTATAATTATTTCAAAACTTAAAAAGTATAAAAGATAATATGTATAATACAACCACATATATAATTTTAAATTGATCTCGATAATTTTAAATTTAAAGTCCTAATTGCTGATCAGTATAAATTATTAATATGAGCTAATTTTTAATATAACATAAATTTAACCCGTAGTGTTAGTGTTATTCTATAAATCTGGGAATCAACTATAAATATTTGATAGGTTACTGTCATATAATATTTAGTTCATTTGGAATATGAGTTTATTTACCCCTTGAGGGTATCCACAGATTAGTTTATATTTCTAAATTAAAATATATTAGATTAAATTATTTAAAATTTTAATTTTGAGATGAAAGTAAAATAATTTATTAAGATTACAAATGGTATTAGAATGTTTAAAAAACTTAAGATTCATCACATTTAAAGGTTTAATATAATAGATTTACAAGAGTTAATTAAGTATTAGAGAAGATTTGTTAAACAAAGTATTTAAAATGTTAATTTCATCCAACATATAACATAAGTAAATTTATAAATGCATCATAAAGCTTAAGGAATTTCATTTATCAAACACTTCTAAAGGTGATAAAGATGTACCAATAGAATAAAAAACTTAAAAACTTAAGGAAAAATTGGGTTTATGAATGTGTGACTTTAATAAATGGAATAATAATTTTTTTAAAGTAACCCCAGAATATTCCCTTTCGTATATCCTCAAAAATACCCAGTCTCATGTTTATACAATAGAATACAGATAATCATTTCATTGGTATATAGGTATTGCCCCCCAAAATCTGAATCTATATATTAACATAGGAAAGGGATGATAATAAAGCAGGAAACAAAACAAGATAATATAATTGTAAATATGATGTATAGCAGATAAGGTAAAACTTTATTTATTTGAACTGTCCTATATTTTATATTGACCCAACACATCAACTGAATTTTCTAAGAACCCAGAAAGATGTCTTCTCTACTTTTTATTGGTAAGAAGGTATATAGGCCTGGAAAAGCAGTTTTGAGAAGGATGCTTGTTCCCTGCCCACCTCTTGAAATGAAATGAGTTTTGGATCAGAACTGAGTTGGAATCCTAGCTCTGACTCTTATCAGCCACATCACCTTGAATGGAAGCCACTCAACTATTCAGAACCTGTTTCCTTTTCTGTAAAATGAAAAGAATAATACCTGCTTATATAAAAGTATTTGTTACACAGTAGGCATTTTATTAAAGGCCCCTTTCCCCTCCCCCCCCTTAAACTTATGGATGTCATGAATCTTGTACCTGATTGTGCTTCGCCCTTTTGCTCATGGCCTAGAGCAGCACCCCTGCTTTCTCTGGTAAAATGGTCATGCATTTCTGTGTGTGCATCTTACCCTTGGTCTTACTATTCTTCAATATTATTTTCCTTAGGCCTTCCTTTTCTCTGGTAAATGTGTCTCTCCCATTTTATCTATGTTTGGAGCCACCTTAAATCCTCTGTGAAAGGTGCTGGGGAGGAAGATACCGAATAAGTATTGGCCCATTCCTTTCTCCTCCACCATGACTAGAGACTGAAAGAGAGCCCTTCCCTCCCTCTCTTCTCAGTGGACAGATCTTCCTGGGTTTATGAGAGCCCACCCTGCTCTACATACCCACAGAGTTCCAGTAAAGAAGTGGCAGCCAGAATCATCTAATGTGTTCAGCACTTGATTCCTGAAGTGACTGTTAGCTGCTCTGTGTAAAGCTCACAACAAATTCTTAACCTGTTATCCAGCTGTTTTCTGCTTAGGGAATTAAAGTTGATGATTGTAAGTAACTAAGCAAAATACAATTAGGAAGGAAATCTATATTTTAAAGGAGGTGTATAATGCCTTTCAAAAGTAAGTAAGGGTCCCAGATTAAAACTTGATTTTTTTGTTTATTCTTAGTAGTTAACTGTAATAGATTGTTATAGTTATTGGTCAGATATTTCTTTTTTCTCACCGAAAAGTGCTATCATTGAAAGATAAAACTCATATTTCCTAAACTTTAAGAGCAAAAGAAAACAATATGTAAATAAGTATGAAAATATTTTTTATGTTTTGAATGAGGTCGGGATATGTGTGTACTGCGTGTGTTTTTAAAATCCTTCCACCTGGTCAAAATGCTTTCAAAAGAGAAAGAATAGCTGATGCCTCTTATTCAGACTGGAAAGTATTGTGATTACACTGAAAAGCGTGGCCCCTCTTGAAGTTTAGTTTTTTACTTCCTTTATTTGAGTATAAAGCAAAAGGGAGGTTTCTCTATGATGTCCTAATAGAAGCTTTTGAATGATGTGCAGAGGTAGCATTGAGGTGAATGGAGTCCATCAAGATTTGCCAGAAGTATGAAATAATTATCGAAAGGATTCCATTAGAGACGAAAGCCACCTAGACTAATAGAAACAGAAAAGGCTGACCCTTTTCTGGTTCTTAACTTTCTCTAATGGATGGCCTTAAGTTAAAATCAAGACTCAACTGGATCATTGATTTTTAAAAGAAAAGTATTGAGCATAGTGGCATATAAGCAAAAGCTGGAGAAATGGTCAGATAGATTTATCTTTTAGTTAAAGTCTGGAATGAAATGTGTTTTTATTATTTGTTAGTTTTGTTTTTGTGTGTGTGTTTTTTTTTTGAGCTCACAGGAATGGAAGCTAAACAATGGGATATATTCTCATGAAATAAATATTAGTTTAAATAGAAAAACAAAGGCTCTTCTAATAAGTATAACATCAACTCAACAAAAAGGAATCCAAGGAGTTTTAAAAGATAGTTGCTATTATACATTACCTATTAGGTAAAGCAGAGTGTTCTTCAGCTAGTAATTGATCCATATGTCAAATTCTATGCTTTGCTCTGAGGGGATTGTGGAAGTACTTTTTCCACACGAAGTCTTGGAAGCATATTTTGCAATGCACACTTCAGTAACCAACATGTTTCACGCACATGCACACACAAATGTACACGCATGCACACATACCTAGACAGGGTAAAAAGGGTCAAATACCTGAAATTATCTAAAATCTTCTATGTTTGTTGAAAGCAGCAACTGATGCCTTTGCCTCTAGTTATTCCAAAGCACTTCATTGCTGCTGGGTGAAAGTGTTCTAAGTGTCAGATTGATAATTAAGTAGTCCATTATGGAGGGAAAATTGCTAATAATAAATAAAGTTATCCCCATTATCTGAGTGTAAGATCAGCTGAAGTCAGAGATGTCAAGGAGAGATGTGAAATTGTGGATGAGGCATTTTGGTTGTCATTTAAGTTAATATTAGGGTGTTCCCGATAAGCAAGATGGGCCGAAGTGGCCAGTAATATGAAGGTGGAAGTAAAGAAGCTATTTTAAAACCTCAAACATAGCACTAGGATGAATTTTAAAATGCTACATCATTTAAGTGGACATGTCACACTCAATATGCTGGTTGACAGAATTGATCAAGTCCACATGATATTTTCAGTTTTGTAGACATCACTGGTGAATGATTTAGAAAAAAGAACACTAGAGTATGAATCTTCTGGAAATGCTGAAATACTTTCAATATATATCAAAATATAAGTCCCAGTAATTATACATTTAAGTTACACTCTGGGCAAAAAAAAAAAAAAAAAAAAAAAAAAAAAAGCATAATTCTTCTCTAATATGTTTTTCAGGTTTTCAAGTAACTATAATATACTGAATGGATAGTCCAGCTGGAGTGAGTAGGTCCGACATGATAAAAATACACAGGGCAACAGGCCTTACCAATAAGGAACTTTTTTAACATGAAGGGAATTTAAGGCTCCCCAGACATATATGGGTAAAAAGAGATAATCATACAGATTATAGACTCTGATAGTACAAATATCACATCAATCTTTAACAATAATTATGCAATCAATTAAAATGAGCTAACCTTATAGATTAACTTTAGGGTACATCGTTTTTAAATATACATATTTTTAGCAAGAAAGGAGACAAAGCCATTGGCTTTTTGACAAATTAACACTTTCAGAATATTTTCAAGACCAAGTGTTTAAAATTTGACATTTTACGAGGTTCCTTCACCATTAAATATAGCCAAGTATATTTAGAATATATAGAAAATGTCTAATAGAAAAACTCTTGTAGAAAATCTGCTACCCAGTCAACTGCTCCTGGAACATGGTTTAAGAGCAAGCAAAAGAAGGAAGGAAGGTTCAATTAAGTTCAGACTAATAATAAAAAAAAATACAGTTGAATTGCCTTTGCATCCCTTTCAAATGGTGGGAAAAAATGGTTTCTTGTTTTTTGTGCTTTATATTAAAGAGAAAGAAAAAGTCTCTTTAATATTATCAAAGATTTAACAGGTTCAGAGGACTAAAGAAAGAGCTCATCCTTGAGTTAATAGCTTTATGGGATATATCTTTAGCTGAAAAAATTTTAAATGCTATTTACATGGAACAAATCAGTTTAGGTTTCAACATACATTTCTATCTGAAGCAGTTTGCGCAATCCAACAACTATATGTATCAGCAAAACATTTAATTTATTTTAGATAAGCATGTGCTTTTGCAAATGAGTTTCACTTCAGAGTAGGAAAATAGTACCAGTTATTACTTAGAATTTTATTTTCTTGCTATTATATCATAAGTCCTTGTTTTAGTTATTGTTGTTTTTTCACCTTGATTAAATAATTAATTTTATTTAGATTCTGTATGTTAGTGATCGACCCCTTCCTCCTTCCAAAATCTACCGTCTGTTAAGGGCCTGCTTGGTTGAAGTAATATAAACGCAACAGCCAGTTAAATGCATTTTTCACTTCTCAGCTTTTGTTTTGAACAAATAAGTTATTTGAAACATTTAAACATTTTGTCACATATTTAAATTACTGATGGGCCACTGAGTCATTTTCTTTATAGCACATCACCCACTGTTTGCAAATTATCCATGATCCACATGAGGCTGAGACAAACAGCCATATGTGTGTGGGATTTAGAAGGAAGTTCTCATCTTTTGTTGCAGAAACTACTGCTTCTGTCTTGCCTCATTCACTTGATTTAACACTTCAGAAACAGTCCTTCTTTTCCGGTGCTTTATTTTCCTGCCTATTTTGTACATATAACAAGTAACAAGTAATGTCTTAAATTAAGATTTAATATCAGATCAGGGCATAATTTTCCATGAAAAATTATTATATTTTAAAAGTCATTTTTGAAAAATGATAGTCATAAGAGTAAAAACAAATTTTTAGACTAATAAAATTTTTAGGATGAAAATTTGCTAAGCCAGTAGAATAACGAGAGTAAATATGTTTACTGACATATAGCAATAAATAATATTACAAGATTTAACCTTAAAGATGATTTATGTCAGCATCTGCATTTATAGTTGAAAAAGTGAAAACTCCTAGAGTTTTAGTGCCTTGCCTTAAATTATATGACAAGTGACCAGGAGAGTTATCTTTTCATTATTCAACAAATATTGGTGGAGAAACTACCACATGTTGAATATGGTGGAAGATCCAAAGATAAAAAGACCCAGATCATATTTGATATTCATGAGAAATTTATAGGGCAGTAGAGTAGAAAGACAATGGAAATAACTAACTATAGAGATGAGTTGTATCATAGGGTGATGCAAGTCAAAGGAATTATAGAATTTGGGAGAAAAAGCAAAGTTTAGAACTCAGATATTCTTTTTTCATGGTTTATCTCTACCCCCACTAGAGCATAAGCTTCATGACAGCAGAGACTTTCCCATACCTGATAAAATGTTTGGAATACAGTAAATGCTCAATGAATGGACAAACAAATGTTCTTTACATGCTGTAATGCTGCCTCTTAAAAGCAACAAATGTGTGTGTGCCTCCTAGAAAGCATTTATCTTCCTCACAATGATTAGAAGATCTGCTCTCTCATTGACTATCCTGTGTTTAATACTATTCTAGTGATATGCCAGAGTATAATATTCCTATTTTACCATATTTAAGTAATAAAGTAAAATACTCTCATATTTATCTTTCAACTTAAAAAATGCAGTTTGCAAATCATGCATTCTAAAGTATAGAGTTAAAAATATGGACAGAGTGAATCTCATTGCTTCTAATATATTCCAAGCACATATAACATGTGTGTCTCATAACTAGGAAGATGGCTTTTTAAGTATATAATAACACTTGAAATTTGGCCACTTTACATTGTGAAACTTTGGCATCTAAGATACAAATTACTATTTAAATCCTCATGTACATGCTTACAATTAAAGAACTTGGAAAGATTTCTAATAAGAAAAGTAGATATCATTAAATGACCATGCAAGAAATCCTAATGCTTTTAATTATAGTCAGTCTGGTTTAAAGGGGAGGTGGGAAAGAGCAAAATGAAATGTCATCTCCAAATCATGCATTTCAGTACAAAAAGACTAGAATGACTTAAAAAGTGTGGCAACCTGTTTGGGTTTTTAACTGTAAAGCAAAATGAGGAACAGAAAAATATCATGTTATTTCATGCATAGGTGCTTATTCTAGCCAGAATCCTTCAGATAGTTTTCTTTGATTTCTTTACTGTTTCATAAACATAATATGCTTTTAAAATCTAGAAATTTTTATGAAAACCATTCACTTCATATATCACATTCTTATTGAAGAATATAAAGTATTTTTTTTCAAGAAAAATGTGTCAAATAGGGCAATAATAAAAGTCATTATTTTTGATACTTTCATGTAGTATATTATTCACATAAAGTGGAAATATAGAGATAACGCTTTCTTTTTTCTTTTCTTAGACAATATTCAGTTATAGGAATATGTTAAAATTTGGGGATTGTTAGCCACATTTCATCTCTGAATTCTAAAACATGGAATGTCATAGAGTATATTATAATTGAATTGGAATTCTGGGTATATCTGATCATATGATAGAAAATAAATGTTCTTGCCTTTACCCAGAAAGGGGAAAGAGCATTAATTTAAATTTAGGGAAGGGTTAATTTGGATAACTATAGATATCTTTGGTGTTCATGTGTTGTGGCTTACTTGAATAGTATATAAATATTTGCATTTAAATGTGGAAATGTCATATACAAGTATCTATAGAATATCTGACTAAAAATAAAGTATGTATTTAAAATTGAGGAAATAATAGAGATAATATAACATTTTATTTTGAGAATAACACATTTAAAAAGATACTATTTTATGAAAAGTACTCTAGCACTGTTTTGCATTTTTACTGATTCAGTAAATAGATTAAATTTTAAAAATATATAATTATACATGGCCATCAGAATAGTCTTGTGTCATAAAATATATAAGGAATTTGAGTCATTATGTACTTTAAAATATCCTAATTATCATTATAAGATATTTTAAAATCACATCAGATTTAGTTAATTGTGAATTATTATTACAACATGGAAAGAAGTTATAAAGTCTCTAATGCTGGCAAAACTGTTTAAAGAAACAAAAAGAAGAAGAAGAAGAAAATGAAGCCCCAACCAATGTAACACCAAAGTAAGTGCTTCTAGTAGTAGAGTTACGTATTTTAAATACTGGTTAGTAACTCAGTATTTAGCCTATGCAGTCTAAGGATTATGCAATAAGTAAAAATTGTATGACAAAAAAATGAAATTTTAATGCCATAGAAATAACTTTAACATTTTATAATTTTGTAAAGAATAGGACACAAAATACATCTTCTGGTTACAAAACAAAAGTCTAATAAATGTACCGTTGCACGGCTGACTTTGAAGTCCTTATAAATGGACAATGCATTTTGCATTTTTTGGTCATTTTCCTCAAGTGCATTTCAGTTGTAACAATCTGAGTTCAGTTTCCTAAGAAGCCCCTCTTTCTCATTTGTTACATCTAAGAGGTTAGAGAGTATGTTTAAACAGATATATTTTCTTCTCGTCTAACCTTGTCTAGAAGATATAGGAAAACTAATTTGCCTTATTTACATATGGCACAATCTATCCAGTATTCAAGGGTTTGTCAGAAACAGGAACCTTGTGCATTTCCATGGTAACCGATGGCATGCTGACAGTATCTGGCTTGTTGCAGCTTCGTCTAGGCAGGCCGGCAATTAATCAGCCATCTACATGCACAAAATTCTTTGTGAGTGAATGGCAGCGCGCCTCTGTAGTGCTGTCTGTGCTTTTACAATTTTGTATTCCTGCAGGGCAAAGTACTTTTTTGTCTCTTCTATTCATTTTCCATAGCTCCCCAAAATGTGCTAGAAAAGAGTATGAGGAGGCGGGGAAAAGGAAAATACATCTACCTGTAATTTCAAAATGACATTATTTCTTCAGCATCAAATATACCAGGCTGTGTTTTTTCCTTTTATTCCATGCCTCATAGTGAGTTTGCCTTTTTTTTCTTCTGAGTTCTCTTGAGTTTGTGCTAGATAGTCCCTTAATCTGTGTCTCAAGGTCCTTTATTGTTGGTGCAAGAAGGACATATCTACTAAAGCAGGCCTATGCATAAATCATGGCTGGGCCTGTGTCATGCAGAGTATAGCCCAGAAGTCCTTTTACATTCTTTACCTAGTTTTGTCCTCTCAGGTACATGGACTGGATATTATTCCCATTTTGCAGACTGAGATACAAGCAATTAAATGATTCATCCAGCTTTCCATGGCAAGTTTGGGATGCAATGCTTCAGTGATCTTGCCACTATGCCAATGCCAACATGGAGACAGTGGCAGTTCTCTTTCATGTAGAGTAATGTTTTAGGGTACAGGAATTACTATAATTTTACTAGACTATCCTAGTGTTTGATTCCTCAAAAAAAAAATAGTTCTATTTAATTTATCTATTTGTAACCGTATATTGTCTAGGATCTAGACAAGAGCATGAGGAAGATAACAGTTTGAGCCTTGCCTTTGGTGGTTATTAGAAAACTGTTTGGATTTTGCCTACAACCCTAACTAATATTATGTCTGGGGAAGTTGCTTAGCTTCTCTCTGTAACATGAAGGTAATGGATTCAATTATCTTGAAGGGTCCACTCAGCACTGAAATTCTATGATTCTTCAAATTTTTAAAACATTATTTTAAATAATTATAGGTAAAATTTAAGATCTATAATTTATTCAGTCTTTTGTCCTTGAAAGATGACAGAATGATTTGTATTGAATTAAATTGAATTAATTTCATTTTCAAAAAGGAAAAAGAAAAATTTCACATCTGGGTGGTTGACAAATCTCAGGTCAGAATTTATTGAAATCAGATTTGGACATAAGCATTTCCACAAAATCTACACAGCAAAAATTTGGTTGCCTTCAAAGTCCAGTTCAAGCACAATATCTAAAGAAAATTATAAGTGTATTGGGACCTAGAAATATTGTTTCTAAAAAGTTTCATGCATTAAAAGAAAAATTTTTGTTAGAGTTTCAATGGGAAAAAAAATCTAGCAACAAAGGTATTTATTCATACAGTGGAGGGAATTAAAGTGAAATACACGTAAATTATAATATTCTCTGTAAATATAACATCATTTTATTAGTTTAGGAATACAAATTTATTTGTATAAATATATGTTATGTATGACTCTTTTTAAAAAGTTTATTGCTTTTTATTAAATTTATTCAAGGAAGAATTACTTATATAAATTTCCTTTAAAGTTTAAAAATTTCTATTATAAAAAGATGACCTTAGTTTAAAAGTAAATCCCATTTCAACAATATAAAGATAAGGATGCTTTTTCATGCAAATATTTCACCATTGTCTCTTTTCAATTCTGTTTTGTTTTATGAGTGACAAAATCTCTTCTATAATTTTTTCCTCCAGTTTTGTCTTTCTGTTAAAAAAAAAGTTGATGCATGTGCACAAAGCTTTGTTTTTTTCCTAATTAATGATTGTCCATCCTTTTGTAAGTGCTGCAAACACAAGAGCTTAATTTATTCTCTATACTCAGTTACTCTTACTTGTTCATGTGCTAACTCTAAATAACACACTAAAAAATATCTCACCTAACATTTTAACTCATTTTAAAATATCCTAATTTCTCTAGAGTTCTATTAAATTTGTCAGTGGTATTCTAGAATAAAATGTTATTCTTACAATTAAGTCCTTCCACCCCACACACAATTTTTTTAGATATCTTACATCTCTGCAAGAAGCTTATCCATTTTAGTATAGTATAGCTCAATGTGGTCTTTGTAATTTTTTACTGTTTTAGAAAAATCAGTCCAAAACCTTCTCTACAAGCATGTTACCATGAACTTTTGTATGTTCTCTCTCAAAGTTCTCACTATTTCATATTGTCTTTTATTAAGGAGGGATTCTATCACATCATTCACTTCTAAGAACCTATTTAGGTGCTCAACAAATTACCTGAAACATGGTTTTATTGTTTACATAATCTTTGTCTTCCCCCAAGTTGTTGATCTAGAGAAGGGAATAGTGCAGGAAGAAAATGTTCTTAGGAACTAAAAATATACTCATCACCTTTCCTCAGAATGTTTTTTTTTTTCACTTTTATTCCTTTTTCTCTATCTCCCTAACCCTATTGTAACCCCTAATCTTATTATGCAGAGAAGGACTCACCTCACTTTAAACCTCAGGCCCTTTGTCATGCTCCCAAATCCATGTGAAGGAAAATTAGAAGGAACACTGAGTGGGCTCCAATGACCCGGGTACTGGTTCTAGCCCAATAGCCACTAATTAGTAACCTTGCTTAGCGATTGCCCCTCTGAAGAGTTTGGAGTAGATCAGAGTTTCCTAAACTCCAGTTTTGACCATTCTGAGATGAAATGAGTAAAACAAGGACAATATTTTAAGTAGCTATAACATTTTTATCTGCATTTATATTTGTCTCTATATCTCTATTTCTATAAGTTGTACCTGTCCATGCTTAGAAGAAGCTGTTCTTTATACTGAGATGATACACTTCGTCCTTTTTAGTTTCCAAATTCCTATTTATTTATGGAACCAAAGATGAATAGATGGTAAGTTTTATGTGACACCCTAACTTGGCAAAATTAAAAGCTGGCAACCCTCCATCTTTCCCCATAAAAATTGTAAAATTCAAAAGTCTAGATTTTGGATTAGTTAATTCTAAGGATTTTTCTCAATCTGACACTTAATTATTCTAATTAGAATTCACCAAAACTGTGGACTCTTAAGTGGTTCCTTGGCTTGTGGATTAAAAAGGCACCCCTCTCATAGTCTCAATGAAATCTGCAATTAATTGTTCAGGTTTTGCTGCAAATATTTGTCTTTGTTTCACTAAAATAAAAGCATGGGCTTCTTTTATTTGTAAGACTTTATCTTTTTAAAGAAGTTTTAGGTTTTTAATAAAGTTGAGAGGGAGGTATAGAGATTTCCTGTATACCCTCTGTACCCACACATGCATACCCACCCCATTATCAACATTACTCACTAGAAGGGTACATTTTTTTGCCAAGGGTGAACCTACATTGACACATCATAGTTACCTGAAATCCATACTTTACATTAGGATTTACTCTTGGTGTTGTACATTCTTTGAGTTTGGACAAATGTATAACAACATATATACATTGTTAAAAGATTATAGGGAGTATTTTCACTGCACTAAAAATCTTTTATGTTCTGCCTGTTTATCTGTCCACCCTCTACCTCTGGCAACCACTGATCATTGTACTGTCTCCAGTTTTGCCTTTTCCACAATGTTATGTATTTGGAATTATTCAGAATGTAGCCTTTCAGATTAGCTCCTTTCACTTGGTAATATGCATTTAAGTTTCCTCCATGTCTTTTAATGGTTTGATAGTTCATTTCCTTTTAGCACTGAATAATATTCCATTATCTACATTGTCTACCATAGTTTATCCATTTACCTATTAAAGGACACGTTGGTTACTTCCAAGTTTTGACAATTATGAATAAATCTGCTATAAAGATCCATGTCAAGGTTTTTTTATGCACATAAGTTTTCAACTCCTCTGAATAAATTCCAAGGAATGCAGTTGCTGAATTGTATGGTAAGAGTATGTTGAGTTTTGTAAGAAACTGCCAAACTACCTTCCAAAGTGGCTATAATGTTTTATAATCCTATCAACAATGTAAGAGAGTTCTTGTTGTTCCACATCCTCACCAGTATTTGGTTATATCAGTGTTCTGGATTTTGGCCATTATAAAAAGTGTGTACTGGTATCTCATTTTAATCTGCATTTTCCTGATGACATATGATGTGGAGCATCTTTTCATATGCTTATCTGCCATCTGTACATCTTATTTGGTGTGTCTGTTAAGGTCTTTGGCCTACTTTTTAATTGGATTGTTGTTTACTTGTTATTGAATTTTAAGAGTTCTTTGCATATTTTGGATAGCAGTCCTTTTTCAGATGTGTCTTTTTCAAATATTATCTCCCAGTCTATGGCTTGTCTTCTGATTCTCTCAATATTGTCTTTCAAAGAGTAAAAGATTTAAAAAATTTTTTTATGAAACCCAGCTTATTATATTGCTTATGAATCATACCTTTGGTGTTGTGTCTAAAAAAGGCATCACATACCCCAGATCAACTAGGTTTTCTCTTATGTTATCCTCTAAGAGTTTTATAGTTTTTCATTTTACAATTAGGTCTGTGATCCATTTTGAGTTAACTTTTGTGAATGGTGTAAAGTCTGTGTCTATATGCATTTTTTTGCATGTGGATAACTAGTTATTTCAGTACCATTTGCTAAAGTGACTGTCTTTGCTCCATGCTATTGCTTTTGCTCTTTTGTCAAAGATCAATTGACTATATTTATGGGGGTCTATTTCTTGATTCTCTATTATGTCTTATTGATCTATTTGTCTATTCTTTCACCAATACCACACTGTTTTAATTACTCTAGCTTTATAGTTAAGTCCTGAAATTGGGTGGTGTCAGTCTTCCAAGTGGATTTTTCTCCTTCAATATTGTATTGATTATTCTGGGTCTTTTGCCTCTCCATATACACTTTAGAGTCAGTTTGTCAATATCCATAAAATAACTTGCTGGAATTTTTATTGGGATTGCATTGAATCTATAGATAACGTTGGAAAGAACTGACATCTTGACAATATTGAGTCTTCATGTCCGTTAACATGGAATATCTCCATTTATTTAGTTCTCCTTTGATTTCGTTCATCAGAGTTTTGTAGTTTTCCTCATATAGATCTTATATACATTTGGTTCATAGTAAATTTTTGAAAAAGATAAATTTTCCTTTGCAAGTTGAATTCTTTGAATGTCCTAGTTAGTATGAGAAATGTGTTAGGTTAGAGAGGGAAGCCCACTACTTAGAATTGTGTAAACGGGGGGCTGGGGAGGGGAAGTATGCATCATAACTTAACCGCATTTTCCTTTTTTTCTATACAATGCATAATAGCAATTTTATTTCAGAGCACTTATGATAAATGAAATTATACTTTTACTTATTATAATGTTATGGAATTACCTTGTTAAATTTTAAGTTTCATAAAGGCAAGGTGATGTTGGTGCATTCACCATGGTGTGGCTGGCCTATATAGTGCATACTCGCAAATATGAATAAAAGTGTTAGATGTTATAGGAAAGGGGAGTACCTCAAGTTCTATAGTGAGATCAGGAAAAAACCTTTTAGAAGAAATAGTGGGTAAACTAGGCTTAAATGGTGACCAATATTTTGGCATACAGATATGAAAGATTAAATGGAATAACTATAGAATTGAGTACATTTTAGTGTATACTATTTCTTTGAAAACTGGTGATCTCTCTATATAAAATAGCTTCTAGATAATCTTGAAAACATAGACTTAATTATATCTGCTTGCCCTAAAGTCAATGTAGAAAAAGGGGAGTTTTCTCCACATAAAAGGTAACATAGGAAGGACTGTGAAGTCTTAGGCAGAAGTATGTAAAGAGTTAGGATTTTCCCAAGATTACTAGCTTCAGAGACCAGTAAGCACAACCTCATTGTGATAAAGACTTCGAACAAGAGATAAGGAGCTCTGTTTTTATCTACCTGCAAAGTAATTAAGTAGCAAACTTAGAGGTGAACTATAGAATGAGGCAGTGTGCCATTGGGAAAGAGCTTTGGTATCAAATAGATTTGAACTTTACCATCAGCTCCGTCATGTACTAGTTGGTAACTTGGGACATACTAACTTACTAAGTCTGTTTTTCTTTAGTAAAATGAAGATAATGCTCTGTAGAATTTTTGTGATAGATAAAATAATATACATGAAAGGGACTACCACAGAATTTTAAAATTTGGGAAACACTGTTTTCTCTGCCTTTTCTTTGTCTACTTTAGGTTTTGAATTTTGTTCTTTTGTAGGGAGATACCTATTCCTTGGCACCACATAGACTTTCTGTATATCCCAAATCTGGAAGCAAATATAAATAGAATAACAACCCAATGAGTCTAGTAGTAACACCAAGTTACTTTAATCTGCAGAATCAAGGCTTGAAAATTATGGCTTGGAATCTTCACTTCTGTAAAATGCTTAAAACAATTTATCCATTTATTCTGCTTTCTCAAATTGAAAGAGAATTAAAGGTCAAGTTTACAGCTCAGATGCAGATAACTTTATAACAAATTTTCTATTCAAAATGATAAATTCAGCCAGGTCCTTGAGTTATGGAACAGACTTTGATATAGAAAGAGGTAGCTGGAAGGACTATGGAAGTTAAATGGAGCAGAGGCCAAACCATTTACTACTAGGTGCTGAGAAGCAGCATATTACACTGTTTAACTGCTGCTTTTATAGTAAAAAAAACTCTGCTTGAGACCCTGGTCTCCTGCTTGTTTGCTTGGTGATCCTGAAGTGGACCCATTAACTCTCTGAGTCCCCAAAGGAAAAAATACTTCAATAGAGCTAATGCAAAGTAAGTGCTCAGTAAATGTTTGTTGAATGAATAAATGCTATAAAAAATGACATTAATACTTAGTTTCCATGTATTTGTTCTGTGGTCTCTTACAACTTTTCTTAAGCCTACAGATTGTGTAAAACCAAACTTAGTTATCCCCCCACCATTTAGCCAGAAATATGTGTGTGCCTATTATACAATGAAAGTAACTGGCTTAGAAGGTTGACACATCACTTGTCATCTTTAATGTTCTTTTATCATACAATCCCTCCATGGATTCATATATCACCTGTCAGGTAATCGTGTAGAGAAGCTTGACTATAACAATTTGCTCTGTGGTTTGGATGATGAATGAGATGGGTTAGATCATTTAATTTACTACATGGCACCTAAATGGTAAAGCTGAAGGAAAAGAATGTCTGACAAATTGTTTGTTGTCATTAAGGTTTATTTCTCATATGCCTTATATGGTTTCCCTCACCTCATTCATTGTCCAACACACAAAGCTAACTATTATAAGGAAGACAATACTTAATGGATGCCAAACAAATGATAGCTGAAGCTGTCTGCTGCATTATCCAATAAGTAAGAGCCAAATTATAATGTCATTAGATGGGATGGCTCAAGGTATTATAAAGTTGTACTTTCCACAGTATTCTCCCCTTATCCTCAGCATGGTTCTTCCTGGCATCTGTTTTCACTCAGCAGCTTCATTTTTTTTTAAATAACTCAGATTAAGTTTTTAATTTTCTATTATGCCAATTTTTAAATGCCTCAGTGATACCCAATGTATACATCATACAAATATTAACTTTAAAATCTCTAGTCACAGGGATGTTGGATATATATGTAAATCCCCACTTACCTTATCTCCAGAGCCTATTTTCTCCAGTCATAAATTCTCTTCTTGGACTGTGTGTTTTTATATTCATTTTATAGCCAGTTCTTGGCACATCGGCACTCAGTTAATGACTGAAGAATGAATGAATGAATGAACAAATGAATGTTCAAAGGTACAGATAAAAGCATACTAAATGCATATTGGTGTAAAATATTTTGCTAATAAGTTGACTATAGAGAAAATGAATTCCACTTGTACCACAGGAAAGTTAGGATTCCTTGGCATTTTTGTTTGCCACAAACCAATTATCTTGATTATTCTTAAAATAGCTTCATGAGTTCACTTACCTTTTTTGAATATAAATAATACCTGACAAAAAGAGCTGTGGATTTATTTGTGTGTATGAAATATGAAAGAGCAAGCTTTATTCTTTTTTAATGATTCAGTAGAGCATCCAGCTGACTTAATCATTCAATGACAATATGTTCTATATAATGTATTAATAAATGTTATACTTTCTCTTTAAATAGAGGCAGAAAATTACTACCCCAGATCTCTTGTACTAGGCAGTACATTTTTTTTAGGGATTCAATAATTCTATATTGAATGAATGGATGGATAGATGATTTCAGAGAACAGATCCTGATCACAGCAGATCCTAGAGACCTTATCAATCCCCTTTCCACAGAATTTTTAAAGGGCTAGGTAGCACATTTTAAGTATAATTTTGCCCTTTCACTGGTGTGAAAGTGCTAAAGTTAAATATATCTAGAATCAAATCCTGGCTCTGCCAGTTACAAACTGTGAGATAAGCCACATCAACTGTATGCCCCAGTTCCTTTATGTTACAAATGAGAAGAGAAAGCTGTTTACCTATAAAGAATTATAGGCACTTAGTAAGTATTCAACAAATGTTAGCTATTATCGTAGGGTTGTCACTAATCTTAGTCTTGTTATTTTTATGAGTGATAAAGCAGAAAGAATTAAAGTCTGCTAATCTCACTTGCACATCTGTCTTTAGGCCCAGCCCGACCCCTAAACCAATGCTGTCCAAAAGAAATGTAACAAGAGCCACATTAGTTATTTAAAATTTTCTGTAGTGGCATTAAAAAAGGTAAAAAGAAACAAGTACAATTAATTTTTAAAATATACTTTCTTTAACCATGTATATGTAAAATATTGTTATTATTTTTAATTTTTTACTTTTTTTTTTATTAAGTTTATTGAGGTAGCATTGGAAGCTAAGCAAAGTTGGGCCTGGTTAGTACTTGGATAGGAGACTGCCTAGAAATACTAGGTGCTGTAGGTGTTAAAAAAAAGTTATCATTTTAACATATAATCAATATAAAAAATTTAATCAGGTATCTTTTTTTCTTACCAAGGCTTCAAGAATCTGGTGACATTGTTTTGAACGGTTTTATCGGTGAGACCAATTTTATTGGTGTGGTGGGGACTGAAACCAAACTGCAGTGAGCTGATGGGAAAATAGGAGATGAGGATAGTTGCATTCTTTGGCTTATTACCTAAATTTCACATCTTAATTTTCAACCAAAATGCAGTGTAGTAAAGGAGAATATTGTTTCTTATGCACTTGGCCAGAGCAACTCATAGGATCACATTTGTGGCCTCAGTTTCTGACCTCAAGTACTACAGTGTAGAGCAGTTATTACCAGTCTGTATAAGGTAGGGTGCAAGCCTTTGTTTAGTCATTCTCTTATAAAGAAACTGGAAGTGGAGAGATGCAAAGACTGGTAG
Source organism: Macroglossus sobrinus (assembly GCA_004027375.1). NCBI lineage: Eukaryota > Metazoa > Chordata > Mammalia > Chiroptera > Pteropodidae > Macroglossus > Macroglossus sobrinus. Next base: position 747,236 of record PVKZ01000314.1, on the reverse strand, counting down.
TAATCTAGGTTCTTGGAAACTGCAAACTAGGAATGGAGAGTAAAAATGCACAGTAGGAAAGTTCTAGACTTCTCTCTTTCCTTGTATTTCCTCCTTCCCCTTTTTGTGCTCTCCTTTATTATTTTTTTTATAAAAGTCCTTGTTAAAATGCAAGGTCTTCGAAACTCTTAGTATCTCAATTAAAGGTTAAGTTTTATTAGCGTGTGATTGGAAGATGGGATTGAGAATGAGGAAGGAAAGAAGGGGCAAGGGCAGAAGCAAATGGCTACAAAACATGACTTTTGTTTACCTTACAAGTTTTAGTCTTAGTTGCCTATCAGCCTCACTGCATTGACTGTCACATAAGAGCCATTTCTGTTATATACTCAATTACCCCATGCCATCCTTTGGAAAGCATAAGTGGAGAAAGTATCAGTCTGATTAATGAACACATTCCAAGGGTCATTTCTAAGAAACACTGTGTAGTAATGGTAGATCTAGAAAAAAACTTTTGAGTGTACTGATCATCTTTTTAAAACTGGAATTAACCCAGAAGTTTATGTGACAAATGGACGGATGGCTGGCTGGCTGGCTGAATGGATGCATGGGTGGATGGATGATGAGAAGGAAGGAATTGCGGGGGAGGGAGGTAGAAGGAAGGGAGGAAGGAAGGGCCTCAAAAGAGGCTCTGCGGTTATTATTGTTATTGATCTTGTTTTAACGTTAGAACATATTACATGCCATTCATTACATTTATGGTGGGAAAAGCACAGGTTTTAGAATAAGATAACTATTACCTTATGACTTGTGTTCTATGGGAATTCACTTTCCTTTCTCATCTGTCAAGTGGTATTATACTATGCACATTATAGGGATTTTATAAGCATAAAAAATCTTTTCTGTAAAAATCATTTATGTAAATTATGATGCACTATACTTATATTAGTTATTATTTTGCATCTGAGTACAATATATTTCCTGGGAGAAGGATTGTCTGGATATAACCTATTGTGAACAAGTGTGAGAACTTTTAAAAGACTAATAGCCTTAGGTCTCAAATCTTGGAGAGCTTATTAGCTCTCATTAGTGCCCATGTAGTAAGTTCTCACTTGCTCCTTTGAGCATTTCGTACCCTATAATACTCTTTTCATACTGCTTTTTCGTTCTTTTCCCTATACACTTCCCTCAAAAGTGCCCACTTTTTCTCTTGCAAGCTCTTCCATCATGCTTAGCTCTTCCATTTCATAAAGTAAATAATTTTACTCATTCCCACCCACTGGCATACATTTAATCGCTGCTAATACTTGAGTATAGTTTTATGCTTCTACTTACTCTCCAGAACACTATGACAAACCTACTCCAAGTGCTAATTAAGACCAACTTGAGCATATGTCAGCAGCCCTTTAACTGTTCTCTTTGAAATGGTTCCAGTTAGTCCTTTTAAATGAACTTCAGAAAAGAACTCAAATTAATTTGCTTCTCAATGTCCTATGGTTCAGACATTGGATTTTTTTTCCCCCCATAATGACTTCTGGTTAGCAATCAAAGAGCTGCTTTTCTACATTATGATTTTAACTCAACTTCCTGGGAGTGGAAATATTCAATCATTTCTTAAAAATCCATAATTATTTTTGTCTTTACATTTTCAACTTCCCCAAAAGGCTTTCTCTTTCCATTGAAGCTACCTCCTATTCTATTTAGGTTATCCTTTGAGGGTATATTTCTTGTGAAGAGTCTTAACAGAAAGCCTAAGACAGAAACACTTATGTGAGGATTAAATTGTTCATACAGTCAGAACCGGCTGTTATTTGCGAGTCCCAGTGCAAATAAAAATGCAGGGATCTTCGTTTATAAAAATAATATCAATAATTTCAAGACAGCAACAGCAGAACATTAAGCCAAATGCAGAGCCACAGGGACCTATGCAACAGCACAGGTCACACACTTGTGAAGTCCTATATGTAATCATTGCATGGTGATACGAATTGACGCTGTTCACTTTGCATCTTAATCATGGACTTCTCATTTTAAAATTAATATATGCCTTTGATAATCCTGTTAGATATGACACTATTAATTTATTTGGCAACTTTTAGTAACTCAGTTATTTTACTTTTATGTGAATTTTCTGATACCCTTTGTCAATGCTTACCTTGGCTTTGGGTTATAAGATAAATTGGGACGTTTCAGAGAGGTTGAATTCTCAAATAGTCATACTTTAATGATGGAAATAAACCAGATATTGCATTTATTGCAGTTTTATTTGTTAACACAAGTACATTTATAGTGTTGAGAGCTTTTAGACTCCAAAACCATTAGAATGGTATAAACATGAAAGAGTATGCAGTCAGGTAAAACTCTAGAAGAATTTCATGCATGTTTGGGGGCAATTTGTGGTATCTCAAATGACTGTAAAATATATTTAATGCTAAATTTGATGGCATCATTACAGTGTCTTATGTTCTTGCATGCATATTTTCAGACCTTCTCCTCCTCCACCTGGGCTAGCCACCACTTAGCCCTGTAGGTAGCTGAGTTTCTATGCTTATCTGCTAGGCTAGGGGAGAGCAAGTGGTGTTGATTTTGCCGTATGTGGCCAATTATCTTGACCTTTATGATAGATCAAGCCGTGCGTGGCAGGGCCAGGAAGCCAAGTCTCCTTCCCATTTACATCTCCTTCAAGGGAGTGTAGCACATCGCAGTCATGTCAGTTTGTGGTCTTATATTTCACTCCCCAGCAATACACATCTTGAGACACTGTGATTAGCATCCCTAATTCCTAAAAATTGACTTTCCTTGTGATAGCTAGAGAGCTGTCGCCTAAAATACTTTACCTACTGTTCGAAAGGGAATTATTTTTGTGCCCTGGGGATAAAAAAAGTTTTCAACCCACCAGTGCAGGGATTAGTTTTATTTTAAGAAGTGTTTTAGATAACTTAGCTAGGAATGATCCAAGAGCCTCACAAGAGTCTTTAAAAAATGTGTTCCAAGTCCTTATCTGACAACAATGTTTAAAAATACTTACATACTGTGTCGATTTGGATATCAAGATCTACCTTTTTTATATGTCAGGGAAATTAAGGCACCTTCTGAATTAACCAAATGGAGAAGGTGATTCCTTTTGGATAAATAGCTTTCTCTTTGAATGGAATTTCTGACTGAACCATCTAGAATTAATCATATGTCTGATGAATAGCCTGTGCACTTTTCCTTTTTTTTTTTAATATCCCTGTCCACTAAGCAAATAAAGGCATTTCTCTTTTTATTAATTGGGGTATTCATAATTGCTTGTATAATTTTAGAGATATACATAATTTTGTGATTCACTCAGAATCATATTAAGGTTATATCTCCATGAGACTAAAAGAGCATCATCTCTTCAAATGATCTCTATTCACCAGCTTCTTGAACCTGCTCAACACTTTTAAAGATAATTATTACTTACTTTTATGCTGTGAGCTACCAGTGCCTTTGACTTCACTGCTGTTTTGTTCGTCAATAGTTTGGGGTTTTATTATTAAGAGCTTTCTTCTTCAATCAAACCCCAAGTAATGTACCCACAATAAGTGTCTCTTTAAGTACATAGCTTTATCTAGTTTATTGCCCTTCACTAACCAGCACACACCAACCATGTCTGAAGAGAAAACTGACTGACTTTTTAGTTAAGTTGACTGACTTAACCAGCCAGATTAATTTATGTGTTTAGACTCAGTGTGAGTCAAACAGCTAGTATGAATAGGTTATTATTTTTTTAATCATTGAATGAACTATTCTGTTCTTTTAACAGAGTTGACTAAACTAACTGGACTTTTCAGTGGTATATTATACATTGAACATGTACAATGAAGCTACATGTCCAGAACATATGAGGAAACCATATTTTCATTGTGTTTCATAGTTCTTCACCTGGGCAGGAAAGAGTAGCATGCCGTCCCCTCAGTAGAAACAGCATTGATAAGAGCTGGTATCAGAGAGCTTCCAGCCTCATTCATATTTGTGACTCCCCTTCCCAAGTCTCATTTTTGAGACAGAAACTGAGCCTTAGAAGAAACAAACCTATATTAAAAAGGCAAACAGCTTAGTCAAATAGCCATTTTGCTTCTGTGAGTGCCTAAGGTATCCTCTGACGTGCCTTATTAATGCTGCTCAGAGTAGCTGCATGGGTATTCAACCTAAACCAACAGAGTTATTCTGTCAGGTATTGCTCAACTGCCAGGCTACTGTTTTCTTATTTGTACCTGCAACTCTTCACTATTTCATGTGAAGTAGAGTTCTTAGATGACACAGTTAAAGAGGTCAGGTATCATGATTTTAGCACTTTCAAGTCATCAGTTACTAGTTTTTCTCTAGCAGGGTTTCTCAGCCTCAGGACTATTGACATTTTAGACTTATTGGCTTTTTAGACTGGATAATTCTTTGTTATGAGGGGCTTGGTCTGTGCATTACGAGATGTTTAGCAGCATCCCTGGCCTCTACTCATTAGATGCCAGTAGTCCACCCTCTCCCAGTTGTGGCAACTAAAAATGTTTCCAGACATTGCCAAATGCCATCATGGGGGCAAAATTGCCTTCATTTGAGAACCACTGGTATAGAGCTTTCCAATATTAAAAACACTTGGATCTCCTGAACAACTCTGTTAGGAACTTTTTTCAAATCCCTATTTTACAAACAGAAAACTGAGACTCAGAAAACTAAAGTGACTTGCCTACGGCCTCACAAGTAGTATATGATGGAGATGGAATTCAAACTCAGACAGGTCTCTGAAGGCATACCAGGTATCCTTTTTATTACACCAATTTATCATTCTAAATTGAACTAACTCCACTTCTCTTCTCTGCTTCTTCTTCTGTTATTTGGGTTTCTTGGGCTTTACATTAATGAATTGAACCAAAATAATTCTCAGTGTCCCATGCGGCACTTAGTAAGACATTATTTCTCATTTTGTTTTTAGTCCCATTAGCCCCAACATTTGATATGTTGACAAGAGTAAATCAGGTCACTGTTGAGAGCTATAAAAATTTTCTAAGAAATTATCTTAGATTCTAGTGAGATGAAGGAATATTTTTACTTCAGTAAAGAGATACAATTCCTCTTCAACTTAAAATTTCTTGGTAATTCAGTCCACATGAACAGTTGACACTCAAATGTTTTGTTTTCTTTGTTTGTCTTGTTCATTTGTTGCTTTTGTTTTTATATCCTATATATGAGTGAAATCATGTGGTTCCAAACTTTTTCTGTCTGACTTATTTTGCTTAGCATAATAATCTCAGGATCCATCCATGTTGTCACAAATGGAAGTATTTCATCTGTTCTTATGGCTGAGCAATATTCCATTGAATACATGTTCCACATCTTCTTTATCCAATTACCTATCTATACTTCAGTTGCTTGCATGTCTTGGCCACCATGAATAGATTGACTTTTTTGATGTCAAAATATCTAGGCAGTCAAGAAGAGAATTTTTTTTTAACTCCTACAGCACCTGGTATTCCTAGGTGGTCTCCCAGCCAAGTACTAACCAGGCCCGACCCTGCTTAGCTTCCGAGATCAGACGAGATCGGGCATGATCAGGGTAGCATGGCCGTAGAGATAAGAAGAGTAAAATTTAAAAAGTAACTTCAGATGAAAATAAAGAAATACATTTAAGAACTAACTTCAAATTGACCTGCACTGGCACATTAAAAAATATTCAGTGACCACTGAATACTAAGGCTAGTATTTAAATATTTATGCTTCACCAAATGAAACCTTTGTTATAGTACCAGAAATAAAATGGAGCATCTCAGTGTCATGAGACAAAATAATTTGATCAAATAAATGGGTAGTGGCCTCTAAGGTTTGTTTGTAAGTTCCAAAGGTCATTCATGATATAATCTATATTTAGCCTACATTAGCAGCAAGTCGACTCTTTAATGACAGAATTGTGATCTACTCAACAAATATTTCAATAAAGAGAATGAGAGGACTATTCTGATTTCCACTTAAGATATTTCTCTTTTAAAAGGAAGATGAACAGTATGAACCTGCCATACTAAGTCATGCTAAGAAAGCTTCTGCTTTTAGACACTAATGATAATTATAAGGTTTTAAGAGTAACAGCAGTTTAATAGTTTCTTAAAAAGTGAATCATGGAATTGCCATATGACCTAGCAATTCCACTCCTAGTATATAACCAAAAGAATTCAGAACAGGGATAGTTGTATGCAAAAGTTTATAGCAGCATTATTCATAATAGACAGAAAGTTGAAAAAAATCCAAATATCCATCGACAGATGAATGGATAAACAAAATGTGGCATATGTGGACAATGGAATATTATTTAGCCATAAAAAAAGAATGATGTTCTGATACATGCTACAACATGAATGAATCTTGGAAACATTCTAAGTCAAATAAGCCAGACACAAAATGGCAAATATTATATGATTTCACATATATGAAAGATTTAAGATAGGCAAAATCATAAAAATTTAAAGTAAATAGAGATTATTGGAGATTAGGAGAGGGGAGAATAGGGCCTTATTTCTTAATAAGTACAGAGTTTCTGTTTGGGATGAGGAAAGTTTTTGGAAATAGTGGTGATGGTTGCATAATAATCTGAATGTAATTAATGCCAATGAATTATGCATTTTAAAATGGTGAATATGGCATATTTTATGTTATATGTATTTACCACAAATAAAAACTAGGGGAAATATTTTAACTTATGTAATAGATAAAAAGCTAAAATCCCTAAACACAAACTAATTTGAAAATCATAAGGAAAACCTTGATATCTGAACAAAACATGGGCAAAGGAAACGAATAGGCAATTTACAGAAGAAATATTAATGATCAATAAATACATAAAATATGATAGTATTATCGTTCTTTATTATAATAAAATAAATGTATAGAAAAATAATACATCACTTTGTCTTTCTAGGGAAAAAAGGGAGCTAACAGGTACCTTGTGAAAGAGCCAATCAAGAGTTGGTCATCTTTTTAAAACAGTGCAAATGTTAATAATAGCCACCAAAATTTTATGAATAGTCCTACCGCAATGTGACTCCTAACAATTAACATGAGGGTAATCAGATACAAAAAATATATATATGCAAGATGTTTATTATACAACCTAGATGTCCAACAATAAGAAAGAAGTTTTACCAGCCATGAGACATCCATAAGATAGAATGGATACTGTGCCATAATTAAAATTTTTATGGAGGAGGATATGTGATGGCAAAATATGTAATAGGCAAAGGTTCATAATATGTTAAATGAGAAAAGAAACACACCAAATAGTTAATGATTCTCTTAGAGTGTTGAGATAACGAATGATTTTTATTATCTTCTGTATCTTTCATATATCCACATTTCCTACAGTGAAAATGTATAACCAACAAAAATGCTATATAAAAATAAATATTAATGAAACAAAAATTAATATGGGGAGAGGTGCCTTAGATTACTGAGGCTGTGTTTATTGGAGAAGAGTACTGAGCATGAGTTAGGGGAAGCAAGAATCAGAGTACTCTCTGTACCCACAATGGGACTTGGTGGTCTCTCTCAGGGCACGCAGATAACAAGAAGCCTGGGAAGCCCAGCCCACATACCAGAGGAGATCGCATAAGCTTTAGGTGGACTTCTGGACTTAGGTTTAAAGAAAATTACACTGCAGATTCTGCTAATCAACATTATTAAAAGTCTTGTACCCATTATTGTCTATCAGCCAATCATATGAAAACATTTGTCCTTATCTCTTTGAAATTTATATACCTTCTTGATCTGTGCTTAAATCATATACAGGTTAACTATATAGGATTCTATATAGTTGCTGTAATTATATTTTGAATAAAAAGTGAATAATACAGAATTTTTCTTCAAAAACCTGGGAGCTTATTTAAGTGAAAGCCTTATAAATATGCAAAAGTTAAATTGTATTTAGGTCTACATTTAATGAATACCTTTAAATAAAATTTTGTGGCTTTTACCCAAAAACACCCACCAGGTTTACAATCATAAAAAAAAAAGTTAGTGCTATTATATGCTATGAAATTGTAAACTCCTTGAGATCAGGGTGCATTTATTTCCTTATTAATATTACTAATCTAATTATAAAAAGTAATATCTGTTTAAGCAATTTGGAAAATATAGACAAACATAAGTTAAAAATAAAAATTATTGACATTCTTTCCACCCAGATATATGACTGTAAATACTGCAGAATATTTCCTTTCAGACATTTTTCTATACTTTAAAATATCATGAATATAAAATGTATCATGTTATAGCTAATGGTTGGTAACCCGTATTTTTTCACTTAACACATTTAGACAATATTTCTGTCATTAAATATTCTTTATGACATGATTTTTAATAAAATTGAGTTCTCTTCATTTGGACAGATTATACTCTACTCAGCCACTCTCCTCAATTGCAGACACTGAGGTTGTTTCATCGTGAACAGGATTGTCATAAATGTTTCTGTATTTCTACACATCCATGATAAATTTTTAGGAGCAGAATTACTATGTTAAAAGTATGATGTTAAAACTTTTAATTCATGTTGTAAAATTGCTCTAGATACAGAAGGTACTAAAATTGCTCTAGATACAGAAGGTACTATCAGTCTGCACTCTCACAGAGGTGTGAGGAGAACTGATCTCCCAGCAGCCTCACCGTCACTGCTATCATTTAAAAAAGATTATGCCAGACTGGAAGATGAAAAGTAGTATCTCATTACTGTTTTTATTATGCATTTTGTTGCATACTGAAGATGAACTTCTTTTTAGGGCAAACCTTTTTCATATGATAATTGAGTACATGTAATTATTCTTTTAGAAATTTCTTCTTCTTGCTCTTTGTTAATTTTTTTCATATTCTGTTTCTCATTGATTTATAAAAGCTCTTTTTATATTAAGAATATTACACGAAGACCCATACTACAATACCTAGTAAAGAGATAGGCAAATGGTGACATTTCTTTACAGTAGAATTGCACTCTGATTGTGATTAAATCAATCACATGTATTTCTTTGTTTAAAGTAATGTGCAAATCACATTATTTCTCTTTACTATCTTTACTTCAAGCACTGAATGTGATAATTTCAGTGTTTCAAAGGATAAAAATAGCCCAAGACTCACAGAAGAAATTTAAAGGAATTAGGGCTACTTAACAGAAAAAAAAAGTGAGGTTGGTGGAGAGTGACAATACACTTTCAAAATTCTTCAAGGTAGAATCACGAATCTTCGCTGAGGTCAGGTTGAGGAGAGAAAAACTTAAATTGTAACAAAAAGTGTGGTTTAGAAAAATATGATTTAAGCACTGAATTGGGTTCTCAGTAATTTTAATGCACCCTGTCTTAGAATTTTTTAACGAGCAGCTAGAGGAGGGCAGAGACAGAGTCTTTTATTTTTGTGCCAGCAGTTGCTGGATACCCCTGAGCCCAGTGTGGACGAGGGAGGTCAGTGGCCCCTCTCCTAGGCCTTGAGCTCACCAAAGGCCTTCAATGGGCTAACATGTTCAGTCACAGAGATATCCTGACGAGTCAGAGAGAAGAGAACTACCGTGCCCCGGGACCAGGTCATGCCACTGGGAATGCACTGCAAATAAATATTTTTTCTGAATATATTTTTTTATGTAGACAATCATATAGCATTGTTTAGTGTGTGTGTGTGTGTGTGTGTGTGTGTGTGTGTGTGTGTGTATGTGTGTGTGTGTTTATAGCACTGTGTTAAGTGTTAGTACTATAAATATAGCATTTTAAATGCTATATTTTAAATATAAAACAATTTTGGTAACTGCTTTAAGCATTTCAACAAGTCAGGAGTGTCAAAATATGAAAGGGCATGGGCTTTGTCCAGCCTCTGACAGGCATTTATCATGGATTAACAAATTGGAAATGCTGAAAATCCCCTTACAGGGTTTGTCAATTTGCAGATTATTTACCTGGATATGTAATTGAGCGATACCGTGACTGGCCTGCTAGTTGTGATTATGGGGGCCTCCCAGGAGATCACATTAATACCAAAATTACTTAGCTTTTTATTAATCAATTATGGGCTGCTTTATTTAGGGGATGCAGGGAGTTAGCAGCAGTGGACAATCTACTGGGGCTTTAAAATTTCTTATTAAACCTTCTTAAGGTTTTCCCCAAAATATGATTAATAACAGTGTTCTGTGACATGATACAAAAGCAAAGTATATCATTTGTAATTATAAAAGAAAGTTACAGTTAAATCCAAAAGCAGTAATAATTAGAATAGTAAGAGGTACCAAGATAAAACAAATTAAATCTTTTGGGCATCATGTGATTATTTTGGAGAAATCATTACCTGCTTCAATCATTTGGATTATATGTGCTGGGAATGCACTGGTGATTAGTGGTCTGATAGATGTATAATTTGACTCTGTGTTTCAACAGGATCACAACTCCAGATAGTAAATATCATCAGTCACTGATGACACCTACATAACAAGTTGTGACTTGGACCTCATTATATATTTATGCTAATAAACTCCTTTATGAGAAGAAACATCATTAATTTTTTCTTTGGGACTTTATTTAATTTTCTTTTTAATTTTTTTTTTAATTTTTAAATTTTTTCAGCCCAAATGGACTGAGATACAGAACATTTGCTTTAAAAAAGGCTAATATTTCCTGTTGGTTAATCTCTCAATATAACAGAAAAATAGTGCATTGGTTCAGTGGTTAACACAATCTTATTAATGGTATAACTGCACACTTACTAGACCACCCAGGACGCATAGAAGGTAAAGCCTAGTGCTGAAGAGAAAGGCAGAAGGACTCATTCCTATAGTATATATGCTTTGAGCCTAATATGTATCAGACCTGGTACCAGACCCCCTAAGTATGTTCTCTTACCTCTTACATGGCAAACACTAAAAGTTGCTAAATTCAGCTCTCAGCCTTCACTGGGAAAACACAAGTTCAGGAATGCCTATGTTGGGTTTGAAATTAATTAAGGTTAAATGGATGACCAAAAGAAAATGTTCTCGTGAATTTGCAAAACCCTAAACCCTATCAGAAAAACAGTGTTATGTGGTGGAGAATAAAACTACCTTAAAATAAATCAGTATTTTAAAAACATTGCTATTTATAGAACAAATATTATAGTTTTGCAGTAGGAAAGTGACTTGCTCTTTACCCTTTACCTCCTAGAAAAGCAACCAAAATGGAAAGATGTGGTGATACATTTAGAAAATTAAAACTTTGGATTTATCAGAAATTTGGAAAAATGAAGACAAGTAGTGGAGCAACTGCACTCTGTTATCTCTTCCACACCTACATACTTTCCACATTATTGCCAACTTTATACTACCTTTAATTCAGTCTTGAGGCAAGTAAGCTCAAGACACGGGGCCATATGCTTTCTTTTCTGTAAGAACCATAGTATAAAACAATCCAGTGAAGAAGACACTCACGATTAGGTTAAGAACGGCCTTAGTAGTGTCCTGCACTGAACCAGGCAATTCCATATCGACGAAGGCTCAAAAAGACTGAGTGAATTAACTAAGAAACTGGTAGAACTGTAAAAGAGTTCAACCCAGGAAGGCCGTTAAGAAAGTGTGAAAACTTGAAGAGTCAACAAGATTAGCGGCCTATCAAAAACCAAAATCAGTTCTTCTATGTATTTTCAAACCCACCTGACTTCAAAGCTGAGGCTTTTTCTATTGAGCATGAACACCCAAGTGAAAACACTGTCAAGGAGATTCCACTCAAAAGAGTCTCTGCATACATATCGTTACCTCAAGCACTGCCATCATCACCAAATTCATAGGGGCACATTTCATAGGAGTTGCTTGTCCAATGAGCTAATCATTCGGAAAACAGAAACCCCTTCTGGAAGTTTCTATTCATTGCTAAGAAATTTTCTTCTCTTCGTGATGAAAACTATGGAAGTTGATGCTCCAGAATCTAAATCCTCCTTGTTATATTACTATGTGAGAGGCAGGGTAGAAGGTACAAATGAGAGAGAGAGAAGAAAAAGGAGTGTTTTTATATTTGCACTTATTTAATTTATCAGGAGACTAATATTAATAGACTATACTTTTAGGAGAAGTAAATTAACTTTATACAATGTTTAAGGAATATTGTATATATAGGATCAAATGAGGGGAAAGGATAGTTTTGCCAAAGGCAACTGTTATCAAGGTTCTGAAATTAATTGGATGCTTTAATTGAGGTAGATTACTAGCTAATGCTTGCTTGAATACAGTAATTCTCCTATTAAATTATCTTTGAATAATTACCTGAAATTTCTCAGCTGCAGGGACTGATGGCTATTTAATTGCACAGTGTTGTTGCTATATAATTACTTAACAAGGTGTCCTGTAATAGTTTAATTCCCTTTTTACTGAAAAAAAAGTGAATGATAAAGTAACTACAAATACCTCTTTCATAAAAAATAAATTGCTGTAGATTTTTTCTTTTAGATTATTTAATATTTAAAAGTAAATGAAATTATTTTTAAATTTATTATTTATAATTCAAGTATCGATGACTTTTTTAATAGAGTAGAGCCTCTCTAATACATCATACATCAGAAAACCTTTCAAAGGATTAGAATTGTCTTTTTAACTTTTGCTTATCGTGAGCATTTTATGTCTCATTATTAAATACCCAAGAAACCACACCCTTCTCACTTTTATTGCATATTTTATCTAAAGTTTTCAATTAAGTATATTGTCATTAAATGAATAATCAAATATTATTTAAATATGAACCTATATCATATGACAACAGAACAACAGAAAATTAAATGAATTGCCAGAAATTATTTGGCAAACTATCTGCAGAGTCAGTATTTTCCACCAACATTTTAATTTATTAACATTTAGAATATTGTTATAAACATTATTTTAATAGCAACATCAAATATTATCTGACTCTCATCAGCTTAATCTTACTGACCTTTGTAGTAATCTTAATCTGATACTAAAGGCAAAAGCAAAGGACACAGTATATTTTGACAATTTAGGCCATGTAAAAAGTAGTAAAATCTTAGGAAGGCACAGCTGATTAGGATGTTGACTGAAACAGCAAACTAACGTTAGCACATTGCCAGTCTTAGCACATTAAATATATTTCCAGGATTTCTCCTAATGATTTAACATTGTATATATTATAACCTTAATGGCAAAATCAGATGCTTGTTAAGCTTAACAGTAGCAACAATTTGTTGACAAAAAATAGAATTGAAAAATTTTTTTGATGAATTAAGAGAATGGGTTGCATTAACAAGATGAGGTTTGACAGATTCAAGGCAATTCCATTAATATATAGAGGACTCACAGGAATGGTCTGTTTCCAGTATGGCAGGAACAGTACTGAGTCACTGCAGAAAATCAGCTAAATATGAAGCTTCACATTAGATCTTTTTTCTAAGCAAACCTAATACTGAAATACATAAAAATACATAGAAATCTAAGCATTGCTTGGTACCAAACTACTGATACCAAAGTCAGTTTCTCATTTTGTTTTTAAATCACAGTTCATAAATATAATATAGCCATTACACAGGTTAAAAGCCAATAAATCCCTCAATATCTGCAAGCTATTTATCCTAACTCCAGTATGAACAGTTTCATCCTATTTATGATAAAGTCTTGGATCAGGTGAAAATATGGCATGAATACCCCTAGCAGTTATTGTGCAAGGAATATAAAAAATGCAGATGATCCATATTTTGATGAAATTATCTTCATGTGTTAAAGGTATACATGGATTCGTTGCCTGAGAAGTTCACCACACAGGGAAATGAACAATTTGACTTGAAAAGATTTTCCTTTCTGCAAGGAAATCTAATCTAATGACCTTGCCCAATGGAAGTAGGTGCAATGAATTTAACAGCTAGTGAAAACTGTGCAACAGCCACTGTATCTTTGAGATGTTTGAGATTAAAATGGAATTTTGAAATTTGATTGAATTAGGAAATAGAGCCAAGGTGTTTGCTCATGTCAGCCTTTTGGCCTCTTGACAACATTTCAAAACCAAAGAAATCAGAAACCAGTTGCTACAGAGTCTGTCAGGAAGAAGAAATGAGGTGATGCAGAGTGAGGAGACTATGTGATGGGGCAGGAATGGTGGAAACAGAAGTGAGGGAGATGCAAAATGTAAATATTCTCGGTGACCCCCAAAAGGTTGTGTACTCCAAGATGCAATCTTTTGGGTTGCTTATGACTATTGCAGTTGTAGCCACTGTTTTGTGATCCATATCACTCGTGTATACCTCTGGTTTTGAGAAGAGTGGGCCAAAAGATACCATGATTCTGCTATGAATCAGGGAAAGTGGTAAATTACTATTTCTGGGAAAGTTTCTCAGAATTTGTGGTGTGTATGTAATATGGTGTACCCTCCCAGGAAACTGACCCATTGGTGTGCAGGGACAAGACAATCATGGTACAGAGTAATCCTCCTGAGACAGTAGGCTCATTAGCACTGTGTAAAAATCTAGTAATCTATTTTTCTCTTAAATAATTGTGGTATGGCAACAATAACAGTCAGCCTTAGAGATCTCCTGTAGCTACTACAATTTATTTCTCCAAATAACAATTGTGGATAAATCTCTTTTTTATTTTTCATTTAGGAAATATATCATGTGCTTCACTAAGAAATACAGTACCATTATCTTTTCTTAAAGGTCTTAATTTTGTTTATTTCAAATTAGAGCTCTGGTCCAAGCATATGATTTAATCACTGGGTGTGTTAGTCTCATAACTGTCACTTTTGACTTTAGAATCAACTATATTCATTTTTAAAAATAGAAGTGATCCTTGAATAAAATGAATAGTCTGATTTATTAAAAATGAACTACATTTTCTTGTATGGCTTTTCCTCATATGGAATTGTGTATCTCAGAAATAATTATACAGGAAATCTTTCTTTAACTCACATATCCGCTCACCCCTAAAATAAAATGAAATTTCTTCATGTGCTTCCAAAAGGAAGGAGACATCATCTCTGTTCCCTGTCTCAATAATGAATCTTCTGCCAAAAGACAAATGTCAAATTAAATAGACAAGACAAAATAGAAATGTCTTTATTGGGAGCAAGCAGCTTTGTCCTGCAGGGAGGGTGTGTGTTTACAGTAGTGTCACTCACTGTTCAGTGGCTGAGATCAATTCTTCATTAGGATTCATGTTTTCACCATAAATGAGAGACCACAATTAGGTCAAACTTTGATCAATCTTCCTGCCAACAGACCTGGAATCAAATTTTAAGCCTGATCTGAGCTCACGTTCTTCCTTTATTCCAGTACAAAAGCTTGGAACCACAGCATCACTGAAGCATCCTTGATGTCATTTGTGTTTCACTGGTGATGTGAGATATGGCAATTCTTACATTCTGCAAACTAGATGGGCTCTTTTTTCACTTTCATCTAAGGAGAATTACTTAACCTTTCATGGCCTTGTTCTCTCCTTGGCAGACCTAGGGTTTAAGACAAAATGAGTAGTTCTCAAACTTTATCATGCTGAATAATCATCTGGGAGCTTAATAAAAATGTGTTTTTCTAGACTCTACCATCATATGCTCTGGTTCAGTAGGACTGGGGTGTCACTCAAGCATATGTATTTTAACTAGCTCCCCAGGTGATTCATCATATTTTTATGAGTACAGTATTTACATCTCTGAGGACCCTTCCAAATTCTAACCTCTGCAATCAATTCATGAAATCCTAGAACTTGAGGGTCTCCTAAAGAACAAATGGAATTCTATATAAACTGATTGCACAGTACAGAGGAGATGGTATGTCAGGTAACAATGATATTAAACAGCTAACGTTTGGTGAGCATTTCTTAAATTTAGGCTAGCCTTATTTTAAGAACTTTATAAATAATAACTCATTGATTCTCAAACAATATTAAGAGGAAAATAACATTATTATGTCCATTTTACAGATATGGAAACTGCAGCCCAGAGAGGTTAAATCATTTACTCAGGATTGAACAAACTTGGAGAATGGTTAGCCACTTGCTAGGCTGAAAAGGACATTCTAGGTGGAGACAGCAGGAGGAATTACTCAGTTTAAAAAAGCTCATGAATTATTTAACAATAGCAAATGCTCCTGAGTCTGGGGCCCAAGTGGCTTTGCTGAGCGAGTGAGAAGGTAGGCAGTAAGGAAGGAGAGAGGATAAGGAGAGAATTTAGACAAAGCTTCTGAGAATTTGGACTAATTAGCACAGAGTCTAATTTATAGAGCACTTATATATTAGGGAATTTGGGCTCTTTTCTACTTTACTTTTTACTTTTCATTATATAGTCAAACTAAGGCAAAAAGTCAGCTTTATTTATAATGTACATATCCTTTATAAACCAATAATTCCACTCCTAGAATTATAAAATCATGAACAGAAATGCACTTTAGAAGTTAAGTACAGGGCCATTATTCATCACAGTTATTTATAATCCTAAAATTTTGTTAACAACATAAATATTCAACAATAGGAGATTCTTGCAATAAATCTTTGCATACACGTATAATGGAACATCATTAGTCATTAAAATGTTTTAGAAAATATTTAAAGACAAGAAAATATTCATGATACAATTTTACATTTTAAAAGCAAAGTTATTGAACCACTATAATTCTAATTTTGTGAAACATATGTAAAGGTGTATAGTTATATATGTGTATGTAAAAAACTGAAACACTGACAGGGTTCTCACAGCAAGTTAGGATAATGTTTGATTTTTATTTTCTTTGTATTTGTCCATGTTTTATAATATTTCTCTATGAATCAGTGTTACATACTATTTTGTAAAATAATTGTAATAAAATTTATTGTTTGGATAAATTTTTAATGTGATTTGAAGCAAAAAGATTTTCTGATAACTAAATAATTTAGTTAATCCTATTTTTGTGCTTTACAGTTAAGTTTAAGTTTTTAGTTTGCTTCAGTGTCATCACAAAGTTTGTTTTTGTTTTTGTTTTCCTGGACACTTGTCTCATAGAAATATAGGAAGATATGTAGCTCACTAATATGCAAATTTACAGTGATGTATGAAGCCATAATATAACAGTATGTATGCTGTGGGTTTAGGAATTGCCTGTGGTGGGGGTAGAGATAATGGGCGAACAAGATTGTTTCATCCTTCTTTTCTGACCAAGCAATGTAGAAGCAACTACGGTTGTGACAGCAGGCCATTTGTATAACTTTGCAGGCCACCTCTTGCCAAGCAGAATCAACACTCGCTGAAAGAAAGGTTAAGAATTGTTTAAAAGTGTCTTCTCTTAAAGCTTTGCTCAAGAGTGACTGGCACCTGAAGTCTGGCTAAACTTTTGAAGCTTATGACAGTGTTTGAATGAAGGAGTAGTGGTCTACTTACAAGAGAATCGTTAAAGTCGGAGTGCCTGATGATTTTCATTCTGGTGACACCCTCTAGAGCTGCAGCATGGTGTTAGCCACATGTCAGGAAATAATTAAAATGGCAAACCCATGTGGTGCTTACTATGTGCTCTGCATGTTAACCTGTCATATAATATTCACAGTCACCCCTATAATGTAGGTAACATTATTATCCTCATTTTACATGTGAAGAAACAGACACAGAGAGGTTTAGAAACTTGTCCAAGGACATCATATTATCACCTTTTCTCAGAGTCTTATATGTGCCAGGCTCTAGTGCCTCAAGATCACTATGCTAAAGCACTGTGCTATAAGCACTTTATAGATTGTTAATTTCAAGCTTTACAATCCTGAGAGCTATCAATATGTCCATTTTTTTCAGCTGAGGAAACTGAGACTTATTTTTAAAGAACATGAAATATCGAAAGGGGAAATAGCCAGATGGAAAGAAGAAGCCATACAAGTGGCCCCTGTTTTTCCTACCCTCAATTTCCCTTTCCCCCTGCTGCTTCTACCTCACAGGCCCCAACATGTTATTCTGTCCTTAAAAGTCAAATACAGGTACAGATTCAAACACTATCAAGGAAGACTTACATAAGTCCCAGAGAAGAGGAACATGGGTCCCCAGAGTCAGACAGAAACAACCGAATCCTGACTCTTCTATTTAATGGAATTTGACTTCTACTTAATTTGACTTTGGGGAAATTTTTTAAATTTAAAAGGCCTCTTTTTCCTCATCTCTCAAATGAAGGTTATAATGGTTTACATCATATAGTCATGATGAGGGCTAAATAGATCATTCTTATGAAGCACTTAACAAAGCACATTCAGTAAATAATAACATTAACAATAATAATAATGGAAAGGATGTCACGTTTATTTGATTTGATTTATTAGTTTCAAGTATACCGTACATTGGTTAGACATTTATATAGTTTATAAAATGATCCCCCTTAATTGCTCTTTCTCTCCTCTGGCTCTACATCTAGCCATTAAATTAAACCTAAATGCATTCCCTATGCCATACTCCCCATCCCCTTGACCATCCATCAACTACTAATTTGTACTTCTATAACCTTTCTCCCCATTTTTCTAGCCCCTCAACCCTCCTCCCCTCTTGCCATCACTAGATTGTCCTCCATATTTGTGAGTCTGTTTTAGATTAGTTTGTTCTTTTTGTTTCTTAGATTCCGCATATAAGTGAAATTATATAGTATTTATTTTTCTGTCTCACTTATTTCACGCAGCATAATAACTTCTAGGTCCATCCATGCCATTGCAAATGGTAGGATTTCATTTTTTTAATGGCTGGGTAATATTCCATGATATATATGAACCATAACTTCTTTACCTAATTGTCTGTTGATGGGCATTTAGTTTGCTTCTATATCTTGGCTATTGTAAGTTGCGCTGCCATGAACATAGGGGTACATAGATCTTTATGAATTATTGTTTTGGTTTTCTTTGGATAAATACTCAGAAGTGCAATTGATGAGTCAAAAGGTATATCCATTTTTAATTTTTTATAGGATGTCAGTTTTTTAGGGAATTCATCACTAGACCAGTATCAAACGTGCTCCATGAATCATTAGTTTCTTGAAATAGTAATGAGACTCTATATAAAGGAATAGGAGGGTAAAAAAGCAAAATAAATATAGGAAACTTTGGTTTAAACAAAATTAAACCAAATGTTTATTACAGAACTCGTCCAGCCTTTTAATAGCCAGTATTGTTGGTGAAGCTGTAGGAGAGCAATATAGAAGGCAAGTATTTCTAACCCACTGGAATGTCTTTTTTCTGAGGATCCATTAATCTTGGGGACCCTTTGGGAGACCCTCTACTAGACAAAATCCTGGTTATACCTTAAATTAGTTAAGAAAAATAGGAAATTCTCCTTTTATTCTGTGATATATAATAGAGGTAAAAATAGTATATTCTAACATTTTCAAATTTATATAATAGCTTATATGCTAGAAAAAAATTGGGCTTTAGGAGAAGTGGGATATGGTTGCAACATTTTTGATGCTAACTAGAATAGAATTAAATCTCAGCATGAAAGTCAAAGGTAGGCTTGGGAAGGGCAGAGGGGGAGGGCGGAGAGCACCTCACCTAGGAAAACAGGGAAGGGAGAGGATCGATGGAACGATGCATGCACGATGGGCTACCGGTTACAGAGGAAGCCAGTAAAGGAGGGAAATGTCCTTGTAACCCTGGGCAATCAAGGAGGGGGATCTTGATGATGCCAGAGGGTCCAGATTTTGCTAAGCACCACCTTGTTTACCCTCAGCTGTTTCTGTGTAACCAGAGGCAGTTTGTGCAGGAATTTTCATCCTACACCAGTGTACTTATTTGCAAGTCAATGGAGACAATACTAGTGAAAGTCAACACTGCTTTGAATGATTTGTAAGTTTCTTTAGAAAACATGATTGACTGTGTCCTAAGGGCAGCTCCAGGTGATCTCACAGTAGAAGTATGGCTGCCTATTCTTTGCAGTGGAATTGGTATTCAGTGGCACCCTAAGTGGTATTTAGGGCATTATAAGGCCAACTCACAGCATGAACCCTGAGGAACATTTATAGTGAAGTCCACTGCCTATCTCCTTCTCATCAGCCTCCCCAATTTAACTCTTAAATCCACTTCATTTTCTAACTTGGAAATCTCAGAACTATCCTTGATCCTTCTGTCTCCCAAGCCATGCATCTAAAGTCACCAAGTACAACTGATTTAAGTCCAATGTAATATTTTGTTTTGTTGTTAAATGATTAAATAAGTGCATCCTCATAGAAAAATTGATGAGCAGATGATAAAGAAAGGGGGCTCCCTCTTGATTCCACTGTCAATATTTTCTGGTATTTTTTCATGAAATTTTCTATCAAGTTCTATATACAACTTTGAATCTAGATTTGGTTTTTGTGGGTTTTTAAAAAATCTGTTTTCAATTCTCTTGCTTGCCCTCATTCACTGCAACTTTTCAGACCTTTCTTTGTCTGAAATAAAGTACTTCCTGTCTCGAAGAACACAAGAGTAATCAAAACAAGCATGAGTCCTGTTGTCATGGAGCCTACAAGCAATATACATATTATTCCTTTCCTCCATCTTTAACACAGGAGTTGCATACAGTTTATATACTTCTGTACCTTGTTGTTTTCCTCTCTTAACATTATATCTTGGAGATCATTTTATATCATTCCTCATTCTTTTTTACATTGTATATTATTTCCTTGTATCCTTGCATCATAGTATAACCAGCCCCTATTGATGGACATAGAAGTGTGTCTAGTCTTTTACTACTGCAAACAGTACTACAATAAACTACCTTATACATATGTCATTTTGCTCACGTGGGAGCAGAGCCATAGGATAGATTCCTGGTAGAAACTGCCAAATTGCCCTCAACAGACATTTACCAAATAACATTCCATCAGTAATATACAAGAGTGCCAGTTTCTCCACAACCTCGAAACCCTCTTTATTCTCCTCTGAAAAACCACTCGGTGTCCTAGGGAAATCCCATAGCTGATAGAACTGAAGGAGAAGTAAAGGTGAAGAGAAAGGATTCTTTCCTCTCTGGCCTCCAAGGGACTTTTCTGCATGGAGGTCTGGGTTTATTTTTAAGGTTCTGTTATTCCTTAGAAAAAGAAAGAAAACTCTACAATGCTACTACGCAGGTGCCACAAGGAGGAACAGATTTCTTTCCTGTGTTTTCAACTAAACCAACCACTTTAAAAGATACAGGGTGCCATTCAGGGTTGTTGGAGCAGTAGGGGAACACATAGCTGATCCGCAATCAAATGGCCGCTCAGGCGAGCAATCTGTGTGCTCTTACCCACAGAGTAGCCGGTTTCAACCGGAACATGTGCAGGACCCATTTGCCAGCCCCTTTGTGTGGTGGTTACACTCCCCATCTTAGTGGCTGGGGCAGGTTAGGACAGAGCGCCCATGTTGTACAACAGTATATCCGAGCTGCCCTTTATGCCTACCTATTTCTTTCCCTGCTTTCACCTCTTTGTGTGTTTTTAATGGGGATAAGTGTGAGATGTACTGGAGTGCAATCACATTGTGGTCTTAAAAGGATCTCTGATGATAGAAAATATGTCAATTTATTATTTCCCTCGGGACAGGGAAAAAAGTACAAAGGTTCAATAGATGATGAAGATAATACTTGTGCACTGTATAGCATTTTTCAACAAAAGATTTTAAGGGGATTTTTCTTTAAAAAATATTTTAGTCCCATTTTGTAGGTGGGGAGACAAGAAGATTTCGTAGTGTCTAAAATGTCCTAGTGGTGGGACCCTGCATAGAGTCAGCATCTCTATGATCCTTTCCGGGCTCTTTTCACTCCCTCTAGTGGAATTTGGTTCTTCACATCAGAGTTTTGTACAGCAATAGCAAGCACTGTGCTATTGTGCAGATCTTTTGGGTACCAGAGCCACAGTTTCATCAAATCTTCAACCGGATTGCTCTGTCTGTGATCCGAGCTATCTCATGTACCTACAGCTCCAGTTTCCTTAAATAACAATTAGCCCAGAAGCTCCTGGGCTGCTCTTGAATGCAGGAAGCATTCTGGTGAGGCTGAGCAAGGAGGTGGCCGCTTGTTATTTGTCATGCAGGGTCATTCATAATGAATCAACAAAGCATTGACAATAGTTTTCTTGTAAACTGAACAAACCTTATAAATGGTGTGTGGTCTCCCCTCCCCCATGAATTAGTTCCTTTGTCCTGAAATGTGTGGTTAGCACAGATATTCATTCTGCTCTGCTGGGAGTGTTAGAGTCTAGGGAGGCACCCGGAATGTGCAAGACAAGTCGACATTTTTCATTTTGGTCATCTATATCAGAGCTGGAAACATTTTATTTGTACCTTGAAAAGCCAGAGACAAAACATAGATAGAAAACATAGCAAACTTTCTAGACTATCTGAGTGATCAGTTTTAGAATGTGAATGTGATAGCTACATCCTCTCTTTTATATATTCAAGGATGAAAGGAAGTTGACTGTAGAAACAGTTTTTAAAATGCTTTGTATGACTGCTTGCAATTCATTGTATGATAGCCTGTTTTTTAAAAACCTAACTAAGGAGGGCTGTAGTACTTAGAAGGAAACTAATTGCTTTAAGCCTTTCCTACTCAGTGTATGCTATTCTCTGCTGTTATATAATCTTGAATTTTGACCAACTGAATGAAAGAAACAGTGTCTTAAAGTAAATGGGCAAACATCATTTGTTGTTGGCATCTTCTTTGGCTCCTCAGGAGAGAGGGAGGAGGAGGAGATTTCTTAATTAAACTTACCATAACTTAAAGTTCATAATATCAACCTTATTACCAAAACACTGAAACAAAAATTCACAGAATTGAAAAGAGCAAATCTATGTGGAGGGAGGTTTAAATCTTGAAGTGTTCAAGTATTGCTACTTGTCTTTATAAAAAGGCAAATTATGATGGCACAATTTCTGACATGTTGTTACCAGATAGATTCTGTGTTGGAATGTATATTAGATCAAATTGATAGATTGCTACATGAAAAGAACTGCAGTATTCAAACTTGACTTTATGTATAAAATTAGTTGCAGAACTATACCACATTTATGCCATCTATTTCATTTCAGATATAATTTTACTTAATGGTAAATGTTTATTGGATGTGTTTTTCTCTTTTAAAAAGCATTGTCAGAATCATTGCTAATACATGAAAACAAGTCAATGATTAAGATCACATAAACCCGTGTAATATATATATATTCAATCCAGAATTGTTTTAAGGTTATTGTAGCTATAGAGTTTTCAAATAAATTATTTGAATATAAAAGTAGATTATGTATTTCCCCTGTGGCTGGCCAAATGTCTTTTCAACAAAGGGTAAAATAAGAAGGCTATTTTTTGTGTAAAAGAGTGATCTTTTTAGTCATGCTTGGCTGCCTTTTCAGGACTGTCTCCATTTATAATGAGATATTCTTGAACTCATTTGAACCAGAAAGTTTAGTAATTTGTGGTACATTTTTACATGAAATATTATGATTTGTTTAAAATGATCAAGGCCAGAGCAAATGGAGAGTAGATTAATGATTGTTTTGATTTCTAGATTATAATTTTGAGCTGCCATTGAAATTGGACAAAATCTAGAATATTGAAAATACATATTTATTTACTTTATTATTTCATACTTCTTGGCAGTTCTAATTTCATCTTATTGTCTGCTTAAAGGTATACTTGCTATTCAAATCTCAGTTAAGTCTCCATTGAACCTGTCAGAAAGACTATCATAACAATAGTTTTTATAGTCATATTTTTCAGGGTTCCTTACGTTGAAAGTTGATGATGGCCCTTCCAGAATAATGAGGAAAAGTGTTTCCTATAAATTTTATGGCTCTGATTTGAAGTAGATTTGACTTATGCAAATTTGTAAATATTAACGTTTTTTTCCTAATGAACATAGTAGAAAATTTCTGAGGATGAAAACACACACACACACACACACACACACACACACACACACGCACACACGCACACACTCACACACGTAGTGGTGAAAGGGATCTTTTTGAAAACTGAAAGTAAATTTTGTCATGTTCATTAACATATGAAAACATGTTTATGTTATTCACCAGAGTTTTAAGATTTTCTATATTTAATTATTTTTCTTACATATCTGACGGTCATTAAAAAAACTTTTAGTCATATATTTTTTGCAATAACCATTAAAAAAATAAGTTAATAAACCTTAATCTTATATCATAAATAAACTCATATTGTGCTCATTTCCAAACTTATTTCTCTAATTATACTTTGAAACAGACACATTATTTGTTTTATATTTGTATTTCCCTCAGACTTTCTATTTTCTCTTTAACTCCTTTGCAACAAATGCCTTTTTTTCCTTATTCTTTTTCCTTTTCCTTGATTTTTACAGTAAATGATGTGTCATAGCTCTCCTGAAATTGACTATTCTTTTCAGAAAAGAATTTGAGGGGGGGGGGGACCTATGGTGTTACACTGAAAGTCACCCAGCTAAAATGAGTTACTTCATTTCCAAATAAAAACAATAGTGTTTTCATGCCTGTACTTATTATTATTCTGAGAATGTACTAATTTGTTACATCCAAGATGACGGTTCGTTGGGTCTGTGAAAAGGGCAGTGTGCCAACTATAGCAGGGAAGTAAAAGGACTTCTTTCATGAGAAGTAGTGGGACAGAAAGTAGCCCACAGTGCAGTGGGTATCAAGAGGCACAATGCCAGTGGAGTCATCCCAGTATCAGGGTTTCCTGTGTTGGGTTCTGAATCAAGCAAAAACTATGATTTCACTAAATGTCAGCCTGGGCAGCCAAATTTTCAAATCCGCTATTGCTCTAAGGAGCAACTGATAAATGTTTTATCCCTGTAGGCACTGGCTGATGTGGCACAAGGGTTTTGAATGTGTGCAGTGCATTATTACTTTTGGCATTAAGCTTAGATAATTGTCTGCTTACCCTGAGCCGGTAATAGCAAAATACAAGTGGAGGATATTTTTAAAAAGTAAAACTACTAAATAGATTTATCCAGACACCTATGGATTTTTTTAAACTGCTGTTCGTCTCCCCTATTAAATTTGAATGATAATGAAGTTTGATTCTGTACCTTTATTCGGCTCTAAACCAGGGTGGTCTCATAATTTTGTTTTACATGCGTGACATTGCTTAAGGTCATTAGTTGTAAATCATAGTATAAAAAGGCTGAAAATATATTCAGCACTTTGTAGTTTCCGAATACACATTTAAGAGCTGCTATGAAAAGTCGAGACCTACATGGCAGATTTTCTGGCACTGAATGGTCAATTTAGTGATGTAGATTAGTGAAACCAAACAGTAAGTGGAAAGGGACTATAATAATGCTTTGATATATCCCTCTGTTGAAGCATATCCTGGTTGATCCATTTTCTGTTATTGTAATGTTTTTTGCCCTATAGCAAAATGCTCTCTACTCTTATTTTTAAAGAATATAATCACGATAAATGATCAATTTTTAAAAATATTTTTTGTACCACTAAACTAATAAATGAAAAACAGATTTAGATTTATGAATTGAATTTTATTTTGTGGGAGTAAAACTTCCCTTTGAGAATGTTTCCCTTGTATTTGTCATTTTCTTTTAAGGTAAAGTTTAAATTCATGGTCCTTTTTATTTTAAAGGAAGAATACTTAAAATGACATTTAAACAACAACCCTTTTAATAATAGTAGTATTATTTTATCTAACTCTTGAAATAGGTCTTACTTAAAAATATGACTGACCTTACCTTGGTGTTTTGAGTCCTATTTCAGTTCTGTAGCTATTCATGTTCCTAGAAAATGAAAACAAGTTCTGCCTTATGAATTTTTCACAGATTGCAAATTTTGTTTTCTTGACAATTACTTCAGAATTAAGGGCCATGCGTATTATTTTTTTCCCATTCCCAATGGAAACTGGCTGAATTTATAATGAAGATAACTGAAAACTGGAATTATTTAAAAATAAAAACGAAAATACACCGTCAATACAGATTTTAAATGAAGCAGAATATCAAGTGGACGGCTAATTTTGCCTTTCCAAAATGTTGGATATTTAACCCTCAGAATAATTAAATATTTGTAATAAAGCAGTTAATTCAAGCAGTTTATTGCTGTAATTTGCAAAAGTACATTGAGCTGCTTTCTTTTCAGCTCATTGATGGAGGAACAAACATTTCTTTAATAAGACTACAGCACATTCTAATTTTGTTGCAAAAGCTTAGATAAGGATCAGGCCCCCTCTGAATCACTGCGTTGACCTATGACATTGAAAGTGCTGAAGCTCTTTGGCAAAAGAAGAGTTAGACAGTCATTAATATGCACAGGACTTTCCAGTTCTAAAGGGGCTCTGTGCTTTCTCTCAGATAGACTTTGTTTGTTGGAAATGAGAACTGTATTTTGGCAGCAAAGGACCAGAACTGAAGCTACTCTGCAGGCAGACTCATTATGACATAATCCTTCATTAATCCTCATTCTCTATTAATAGATCATGCAGAAGTTTTGCTTTAGTTGATCATCTTCATCAAGGAGCTATGGAAAAGCATTACCGGTGAAATACCCACCTCTGGTTTTAAGGCTGCTGGTTTATATTTATCTTTATTAGTTGCAAAGATTAATGGTGAAAATAATCTCTTGGATTTAGCTTTGTATACAAATGACACATGAGCACCTTAAAAAATCTGATGTAACTGGATCTTGGTGTTTAAAGGGTAAAACTCACCTGGGAAGAAGATATACCATTTAACAATAAAAAAGGAAGGTTTATCAGGCTAAAATTTCTCCTAGTGAAATAAAGGGGTTCTAGTTGTAGAAGCGTGGGAATAGTGGCTGAACAGTCCAAGTCCCCACAGTGCTTCAGCAAACAAGTTGTCACATAATGTATGCATGTTAGTGTTACTAAACAGATGTGATTATACTTGAGAAGCTGAAATTTTTGAGGTGGGTGGGTGGGCGTACATCTACTTTAGAAATATGTATATGTGCTTGTTTTTGTCCAAATTGTCTGTCCAGATCAATGATTAGAGCTGCAACATTCTATTGTTTGTTAGATTTTCTTACCTTTTATAGCATTTTGGAACTCATGTAAATATGTATTTAGAGAGAATAAATGTACTTTGCTGGATTTATTTTTGGCACTTGTGTTGTTTATTTTTATTTATTTATTTTTTATTTTGTAACACCCTCAGGGTCACTGATGAGCCAGAAGTTCTCAGAGCAGGTCTGACTCATCAGCTCAGCCTGCCATCTCCCTGAGCACCATGGCCTCCTACTCAACCTGACTCACTGCACACCAAGTCCTTACTTATCTTTGTTGATAGACCCAAAACCTCATTGGAAGGTTTAGTTTAGGGACATTAAGAGGAGATTCTAATGATATTTCTTTCATCTTTGGTCCACAGATTGAATACTGCAAAATGAAATACTATCAAATGGAGAGATTATTTGATTAAGCAGTATGTACATTTTCCTAGAGGTGTGTGCTAGATCACCTTTTTCTGTGTTTGCCAGGTGATTGTTCTGGTAGGGCTATGCTCCTAGTGTTGGGTCATTAATGGAGCTTGTGCCTCTATTGCAACTGGCTGACAGCCCCAGATTAATCCCTGATAATGTCACTAATATTTGTAATATTAGAAAATATCCATGTCACAAAAAAAAACTGTAAGAGTATGTTTTTATATTGTTTTGGACATATTTGTAAGTTAAACAAAACTCAGAAGTTAAAGAAGTTCACAAATGCACAAATTGTAATGGTTTATTTGGCTTCTAATCCAGGCTGTCTCATTTTGTAATGTTTTTATTTACATTCTACAGCAAAGAGAGCTATGATTTATTCAACAATTATTATAAATGGACTACCTCCCTAGGTACTTTATGTAAGTCGTCTAAATTTATTATAGAGTTAATAGTCTAAGCTAATTGAAAAAGAATTACCATAGAACTCTAAGGCAAAAACTGCATTTTTTAAAGCTTTTGATATTCAAACTGTTGGAATCTAGGTTTGACACCAGGGATGGTCAGAGGACAGTCCATTTAAAGGCTGAAAGATGAAAATATGACTAGGGGTGCTGGTGATCTGGTGGCTCTCCTTCTATTCATCAGAAGTGGTTGGCAGTGGATAAGACAACATAAATTACAAGTAGATAATACTGAGCTTCAAAAGAGTGTCTTCACAACAAAAGTTCATACACTTAGAATCTACTAAATAAGAACTTTGAAGTTATCTTGACAAAGCCAGGACCTGCAAAACTGAAAAGCTAGTCAATCTCCCTATAGTGGGCAGTTTTTCAGAAATGTTTAGCCGGATTTTCATTTACTTGCCGAGGTTCTTGCTTAGCAATAATAATTAACATTTAGTTAGTTTATATTTAACAAGACTCTATACAACAAAAGTATTGTTGGATATAAAGAAAATAAGTAATAGAAAATGTTTGAGAAATGAGTATTTAAAATTTAATAAAAATGTGGATCATAGCAATGTGATCTTGGCTTTTCTTGCTGAGTTTTCTGGTGTTTGCATATTTACCAGCCCCAGAGCTCCCCACCAGACCATTTCAAATCACTCTTGGACAGAATTCATTCTCCCATATATTATTTTTCTATTGCTGTGGTAATTACTACAAATTTAATGGCTTAAAACAACACAAATTTATTAACTTGCACTTATGGGAGTCAGATGTGGAAAGTGAGTCCACAGGGTTGCATTCCTTTTGGAGGCTCCAGGGAAAAATCTTTTCTTGATGTTACCAGCTTCCAGAGACCACATGCATCCTTTGATTTGTGGCACCTTCTTCCATCTTCAAAGCCAACATGTAGCATAATATGTTTACATTTCTTTTTCTCTTTTTCTTGGATTCTTGTCACACACTGTCTGACTCTGACTCCTGCATTTCTCTCATAATGACTCTTGCAGTTACATCAGGCCCACACAGATAATCCAAGATAAACTCCCCATCTCAAGTTCCTTAACTTGATCACCTCTACTAAGTCCCTTTGCCATCCAATGTAGCATTCACAGGTTCCAGAGATTAGAGTTTGGACATCTTTAAGGACCATTATTCAGCTTACCACATCCCCTGACTCCCAGAGAAGAGTAGAGGACTGTTTTCCACGTCCTTGGGCATGTAATAGTGGAGAGATCAGTGGTTCTCAACCTTGGCTAGGGAACTTTTTAACATCCTAATGCCTAGGGTGTACCCCAGATCCATTACATCAAATCTCTGGGGGTGGCTCACAGACATCAGTTATTTTTAAAGGTATCCAGATGATTCCAGTGTGCAACCAATGATGAGATCCACTCATTCATATGTTTTCTTCTCTTTTTTGAAAGCCTTCTGGGGGCATGACCTGGATAAATGAAGGTACTTTAGTTTCACCAAACTGGCTTCAGAGTCTAGTGAGAGGCAGATGAAAATATCTAGAAGAATTAATATTTTAAGGGTTCAGTATTTGTTAGTTTAGATTAGCTTTAGGGTGCTATAGTAGAGGACAGGATGAAGACAACCTATTCCAAAATTGTCAAGTTCAAGCACTAATGATTTAAATTACATAAATCTATAGATGAATCTTCTATATGCTGGTTATGTAAATTAAAAAAAATTTTCTTCTTCCAATTTTTTTCTATAATAGTGTAAATTCAGTGCAACATCTCACATGTTGTTTGAGTTATAAATCAATGATACTGAATGTAATTCAATATTCTGGAATTGAAACTGGCCTA
Organism: Macroglossus sobrinus; assembly: GCA_004027375.1. Taxonomy (NCBI): domain Eukaryota; kingdom Metazoa; phylum Chordata; class Mammalia; order Chiroptera; family Pteropodidae; genus Macroglossus; species Macroglossus sobrinus. The sequence continues at coordinate 717,666 of PVKZ01000314.1, read as the reverse complement.
ATGGTGCATTACATGGATTTGAATCCAAAATAATTCCTGCCTCTCTATAATTGTATTCATGTCTTCACTTAAAGTTTACCTCTCCAAGTGGCTAGAAGGACCTGGTGATTCAGGAGGGCTTATTTTGGTTGATATTTGGATATTCAATTAATATACAGTCACTAAATCACCAAGACCTTTGTCCATTACATAATCTTGATTCTCTTCCTGTGTGGAGATACAGATATACATATATACCTCGAGATAATTACTCTTTAAAAAGAGAGACAAAAAGAATTGAGATTATTTTTTACTGCATTGGCTGAATTTTGGATTGCTCATGGATTTTTATTAATTATTTCTATTTTCTAAGATTGGAGAAGATCAATTGTATACTGGGCTACATTGAGGAAAAGGGTTTAGGAACAGTTATGTGATACTATTAAGATAAAATGATCAGTTAATGCTACAAAGACAACAAGGGATATAGTGGCTGCATTTTTCAGAGGAGGACATAAAGTTTAACAGACAACTTGTGCCCTACTTTCACATAAAAGAAGAAGTATAGAAAATGTTGCTGGATCACATAGGGCATTTTCATAGATCATGGGAACAATGAATAAAACTTTGAAAATCAACCATTCTCCAGATTTATTCCAAAAGTAGGCTTGGTTCTAAGTCATTTGTTAGATTCTTATTAATAATTTAAATAATGGGAAGTATTTATTAATAATAAATAAATGCCAATATAATAAATAAATAATACAATGTAATAGGCCCAATTGATCAATTGAGTTCTTTACAAAATGTGTTCATTAGCATTTTTGACAAACACTAAAAACACAAAAAAATCCCATACAAAGCAGGTATTATATCAATGCAAAGATAATAAGTAATAGCTACTTGATAGACTTTAAATAAATTACCTCATTTAATTTAATTCTCACAATAACTTTGATAAAAATACAAATAATACTTCATTTTATACATGATAAAAATGAGAACTAGGGAGATTTAGTAACTCTATCAAAATCATACAAGTAATGAGTGGCAAAGCCAGGAGGCACACCTAAATATGATTCTTAACTACCCTGGACCACTTCAATGCAAACTTATTAAAGGTGTTAACTAAGTTCCAACTTCTGTGGATTCACAATTGTAAGAACTAAGATCCCAGACCAAGAGAAAAAAGCAAGCACAAGCCAAAGCTTTGTGGCTAGGTTGATTTGTAGACATAATGTAATTAGAATGAGAGATTTTAATACAAAAGAGAGGTCTTCTGGACACTTGATTTTTAATTTGAAATTATATCATATGCTTCTTTACCATCTTCAAGATGATATTGATTTTTCTTTGCATGTGTTCCACTTTGAAAATCCTGATCATTCGGAGGCAAATTAATTTATCACATTTCATTTTTAGCCTATATGTAAAATATTTCAGTTTTATTTTCATTAATCAGTGTTTCTCAACCTGATTCTTAAATCTCAGGGATTAGAATTGCCTGCTTGTTAAAAATATACTTCCTGGATTCCACTTCAAATCATCTGAATCAAACTCTCTAAGGTCAGAGACTGCGGAAGCTGTCTTTCTTTTTACAAATCCATCAAGTGATTCGTGGTAGAAATTAATATCATTTGCTCAAAATGTAGATTCTGAAATCAATTCTCATTATAATGGTTTAGACAGACAGTACAAAGCTTCAATGAAGTAGGACAATGATAATGATATACTCCATATTTTATTTTCCTCTATCCCATTTTCTCACATTAACTTCTTCCTGCCCTTTTCTTCAGTCATCAAATATTAGCTGAAATTTTCACAATGTGCAGCCACTAGGCTGGCCGAGATACAAGACCATTGTCAAACACTTTGGAAGACACTATACTTCATCCTTTCTGCTCTTGTGTATTAGAGAAGTTCTGCTCTAAAGAAACTTGTTTGACTTGTTAAATTCAGCATTTTTTAAAATTTTTCAAAGAATATCTGTTATCCTGGAGAATACTTTTAGAAAAAGTGGATATGACAAAGACTTATTTTTTACATACTAAAATGCAATGGATAGTTGGTCCAATTTGCTGGTGGTACATTCATTGCCTTTTTAAAACAACCATGGCTAAAAAGGTAAAGGGTAAAGGACTGCTGTTAGATTATCCATTGCCCTTAAACCTCTTAGGAGACCTGACCTATACTAAAGAAAATAGAGGCAATCCTGAGTTTTTATGATCATGCCATACTTTATGTAAGGATCCTAACTTAAATATTGCTAGTTCTCTTTAGAAAAACTCAATCTATTCAACTATTTTTTCCTAAATTTGGGTAAACAACCCAGTAAGATTAACGTCATTTCTATCTTATTGTTATTTTTCAATTTGTCTTTATTTGCTCTTAAATTATTAAAGCAACATGTATATTTTAAGAACTCACAAATCAAACAGAAGCATATAAAGTACACAGTAAAAATCAAAATTGACTCCCCATTTCTACTATGTCAGTCCCATTTCTTTTCATATTTTTTCCAATGTTGTGTTTGCATGTGCACACACAACGTATGAGAAATAAATACATCATATATAAAATAAATATATACTTTTCCAAATATGACATCATGTTTTGTTCTAAAATTCACTTTTGTCTATTAAACATATTGCCTCAGTTTCTGACATTCCCTGGAAGTCTCTTAGGTTTGTAATGCTCCTTTCACAATCGTGAAAGTATGATGCCATGGGCTATGTAAAAAATAACACCTGAACCTAGTCTCAAAGAGAATTCAAGTGAGTGAACTGCTTGCCCAAACATCTAGGTACCACTTGATAGTTAATAATGTCTCAGCCCATTATTACTAGGTGATATATTTTCATATATTAGTTATAGTTGTAAGTGTGCCACACAATTTTCACAACTGAGTTTCTACATAAACACATTTTTGCAAATCAAACACTTATATTGTCTTTTAATTTTGTTTATGGTTTCCTGTGCTGTGCAAAAACTTTTTAGTTCGATGTAGTCCAATTTGTTTATTTTTTCTTTTGTTTCTCTTGCCTGAGGGGACAGCCAAAAAAAGATTGTTACAAGTGACATCAGAGTTTACTGCCTATGTTTTCTTCTAGGAATTTTATGATTTCATGTCTTACATTTAAGTCTTTAATTCATTTTGAGTTTATTCTTATCTATGGTGTAAGAAAGTGGTCTAGTTTTACTTTTTTTGTATGTATCTTTTTAGTTTTCCCAACACCATTTATTAAAGAAAGTGTCCTTACTTTATTGTATATTTTTGCCTCCTTTGCTAAATCTTTAAATAAAGGAGAATGTTCTTTCCAGTGTCATTTCTTTCCCCTATTTTTCCCCCTTTGGGAAGATAGCAAATAAAAGATTTTTAAAATTTATATGTATTGAACTGTTACTTGGTGAGGTTTACATCTAAAACAAAATATTCATTTAGTAGAATTAGCTATGATTACATTTTAAATTGCATTTACAGTGTTTTGTAAAATAAAGTGAACCATGAACTTGATAAATATGCTTAGGCAGTAAAGAAAGTTAGAGACTAAAAGCAAAGATCTCCCTCTTCAAATCCCACCCCCAACAAGTAGCATCATTTTCTAAAGATAACTATAGTCAATAATATCTTGTGTTTATCCTTTCTGAAAAGAAATCATAGCCAGATCTATATATCTTTATTTATTATTATTATTATTATTATTATTATTTTATTATTATTATTATTATTATTCTCCTGGTAGTGTCATACCATACACACTTTCTGAACCTTGTCTTTTTCACTTAATATGTTAGAACTCATCAGATTTATTTTTTAAAACAACATTGCATTCCTCCTATGACTTCACCATAAATCATTTAACCTAGCTTCTGTTTTGGGGCACTTAGGTTATTTCTATCTTCTTGATAGTATAAACAATGCTGCAGTGAACACCCTTATGCATATATTTGGAAGTTTGGCAAGATGGTGAATGGATAATTTGTAGAATTGGTATTACACACATAGATTAAGAGGCATGATAATGTTCAAGATCAAGAAGCAAGAACTCTCTAATACTGGTAGTGATAGTGCAAAATGGTACAGACTTCTGGAGGGCAATTTGATTATGCCTTAACAATTGAACATATAGTTTTATCCAATAATTTTGCTGTTGGAAATTGACCTATCAACACATATGATCATTTCTTCTGGACATAACCTCTTGTATTACATATGAATTTATAAATTATTTACTCTAATTCCTGAGGTCCAAGGATATTAAGTTACATAGTGAACAAGTGCCCAACAGAAGAGTGATACAGAAGTTCTGCACTAGCTGCTAGATATCGTAAAAGATGTGGACAAGACATGGTCTTTTCCCCTTAGGCCTTCATCTCATTGATAATAGTCACTATATTGCTATCTCTCCTCCTTGCTGTATTTGTTCTTGTGCTGTATTGGTAAATATTCATCAAAGGTCTAGCTCTAATGGTTTCGTATTCCAGGAACACTTTTGCCCAGAGAATGGGCCCATTCCACATCATTGAGGGCAGGAGAGAATAGGAGAGTGAAAAAGGTTAAGAAAGTGAGTGCCTGGCCTGGCATTTGTTCTTCATAGGATAGAAATTAGACAGGGCCGGGAGTCAGGGTGGTGTCCTTTAGTGACCAGGACAGATCCTGATCTATAATGACCTTAGTCACTCCAAAAAGGAAAACCATTTACCAGTCATAGGTTTGTAGAACCCACAATGTGAGTTATAGTTTTCTACAGCTGGCATCAATTGACTGGTCAGTTAGGCAAGTGTTTCATCAAGTGATAACCTTATAGATTTTTAATATTCAACATCTTAATATATGACATATAGGACAAATAGGCATGCATACATATATACAGTAGAATATCAATAGGCAATTCAAAAAGAAAAGAATTACTAACAAAAAAAACAGGGGGAAATGTTCATCCTAATTAGAAACAAAATAAAAACAATTATAAAGTGCTATCTTTCTGTCCAACAATTAGCAAACCATATTTTTTTCATATAATACATAATGCTATTGAGGTTTCCTTGAAATAGGTGTTCATTGGAGGTGGTAGTGGGGGTGGGGGTGGGGTATACAGTTGACAGTATAGACTTAAACACTGAAGCATTTTGAGCCAGTAATCCCACTACTAGAAATTTAGCCTGAGAACATCGTTCAGAAGAAGGAAGTTGCTCTGAGCACTGGGCTGTTCCCAACAACTTTATTTTTACTAGAAAAATTGGAAGCAGCTTAAAATCCAGTTAATGAGGAATTGTAAGTAAAATTGTGGTAGATAACAAAGATGAAACAGTAAATAAATGATGATTATCAAGTCGTGTAACTTCATAAGCAGATATTATGATATATCTGTAAAAGCAAGATGTGAAATTGTACACACACTGTGACTGACTAAATGTGTGTCTGTGTATAAAGAAATTCTGGAAGGACTACACACATACAATATACAAAGTAGACTTTATATTGGAATAGAAATATGCAGAATTTCCCCACCATTAATAATATTTTACTTGAGTAATAATAATGATAACAAAATTAAACAATAAAAATAAAAAGGCCTATAAATATTTTTACTTCTGACAAAATTTTCTCCTGCTCATTCTGTACATTTTCTTAGTTGTTCCCACATAGGATGTGAAGAAAAGGCGTTTTCCTCAATATATATAATTTATGGTAGACCCTTTCAGAATTTAAGCATAATTGCAATGTGCTCTCTTAATTCATTTTGGAATAAGAAAACCTTAGTGATATAACAATAGAATCAAAATCAAGTAAGATTTTTTCAATTGTTGCTTTTTTAAAATATAGGGAGATGTATACCCATTCAGTGTTTCAACATTTTCAATAACAGGAAAGTCACTAGCTTCACAAAGGAGCATACTTACATTTTACATGTTCATTCATTCATTCATTCATTCAATCAATCATTTCTCTGTTTAGAATTATCAGTCTGACAGCAACAAGACTGAAAGTGAGGAGACAAGTTGGGAGACTTTCTCGTTCATTTAAGTAAAAGACGGAGCATGAATTTAGTGAGAACCAAGAGAGGAAAATGGAAGAACAAATTTAAAGCATATTTAGAAAACAGATCAAAAGTTAAACTTAATGACTAACTTCAGTCCATATTCAAAGGGAGGAGATTAGTTTTTACCTCTCAATAAAAGGAATAGAAAATAAAAATTATGGCCATCTTTAATCTGTCACACCCTCTTGCTAACTCCTATCAATCTGTTTTAAAATCTAACCTCATCAGAGAGCCCAGACATCTATACTGTTTCTTCCCTTAATTTTTAAATTCTCAATTCTCTTCTTCGAATAAAAAACAGTTTTCTTAAGGATTTTCTTTCCTTTTTAAATCAATCTTCTCTGTTAAGATTTTATCCTTAGAATAATCTAGATCTTATATCTTAACTTTTAAAAATTCATTTTTCTGAATTCAAAATATTGCATATATATCATGAAGTTATCTTGCTAAAATGCAGGTCTTAGTGGGGCCTGAGATTCTTCATTTCTAACAAGCTCCCAGATTATGCAATGTTGCTAGTCCTCACACTATACTTTGTGTTTCAAAGGTCTAGAGTATCCTGCCTGATTCCAACATTGCTTATGTCACTTTGCTCCATGACACTTTACAAATCAGTTCTTCCTTTTGGGACAAAATAAAGTCCAGAATCATATTATTTCCTAAGCTTTTTCAAGTGATATAATAGGAAATAAGTCAAACACATTAAATGCTCTGCTCTTGGTGAAATGTGTATCCAGATAGCTAAAGTTGCCTATTATAAATATATCATGTCACAGTACCTATTTTGTAATCTTTAAGATATTGATAAAAAAAAATTTTATAGTTAGTGGTTTGAAGCAGGCATAATTATCTTCATTTTATAGATGAAGAAATACAGGCTCAGAAAGAATGTATAAGTTGCCTCAGGTCAAACAGCTGGAAAGGAGTTAAGTGCTGCCTTCCTAATCTAGATCATCAGACTCTGAGGTGTACAAAGTGAAAAAGAAAAAAATTCTGGTGAGATTCCTAAGACAAGCATTGCTTACCTACTAATCGCATGAACCAATATCCCAAACACAGAGCATCCTTAAAGACTGGGAGAAAAAAACTTAAGTGAGGGTTTCGGGTATTTGGAAAATTAAAACTGTTCATTTGGACATGACAAAGGTCATTCTTGATCCATTTTCTGTTACAAGCCATAGATGAAGACATATTCTCCCCACCTCCAGTTCTCCAAACAGTTGTAATGTCACAAGCAACTTTAAAATCCCTTCCCTACCCCGCCTCAAGAACAAGCTTAGGTGTAGTGATGGCATTGTCATGTTGAAGTTGTATTGAGAGCTTTTCTTTGTTGAACACCAAGAATCGGTTATGGGGTAAAATCTGTGAGTACTATAATTAACTTCAATTTTAATTTCTGAGTGTCTTTTTTTTTTTCTCCTAGCTGCTGCCAAGGTTCTCCTTCAGTCCCATCAGTTAGAGCAGCATTCATGAAACTCAGGCCAGACTCCCTTTGGCAATTTTTATGAGGTTTCAGGGCAATGTGCTTGAACCTTCCTGAGAAACTTGGAGACAAACTAAAATAAGGGTTAACAGATAAAAAAAAGAAAAAAAGAAAAAAAAGAAAGAAAAAGAGAAAGAAAGAAAAAAGAAAAAAGAAAAGAAAAAATAAAAAAAATCTACAAATTTAAAGAAGCCATTTTATATTTCTCAGTTTGGGGAAAACTTTTGGGAGCTGGATTTTCGATACTTCTTGGTTTCCAAATTGTTTTGGTACATATTTAATCTTAGGTCATTTTCTTTGTAGTTATTTTTTATTATTCTTTAATTTCCTATTAATATTACTTTTCTTTATATGTATTTCTACATAGCTCTGTGTGTATTTGGCCTGTTATGAATTGAAAACACTGAAAAGCCCAGAAAATTTATCCCTCTAATCTATTCTAATGTTGTTTAAATTAAGGTCCTCACTTCTTTAAAAATCCAATTTATGTTACTTGGGAGCCACACTTTATATTATCCATTATAAAGCCTGTTTACTCACAAATTAATAGTAGACCAGATAGAACAAATGGAGTAAAAATAGAATCTATTTGAGGAGTTAGGCTTACGGAATAAAAAGGGACTCCTGTATAATTCATTGTAAGGAGAAGACAGGATCAGGGCATTGTTGACTAACCTAAAAGCTGGATGGCATGCAGTTCTATTCTGACATTTACTGAGGAGTAAGAATGTGCAAGGTGTACTATGTGTTCTGAGTTATAAAATCATACAAAACACAATTTTAGTCCTTAACATGACACAGTCTAAACAGGGAAAATGATAAGAACATAAAAAGCAAAGAGTAATGCCATTAGAATAATAGGGAGAGAGATTTCTTTCATTGGAGATAGAGAAGTTTGGGGAAAGTTTGTGGTGATGATTGCATTTGAGCCAAAAACTAAAGGTTGAACAGGAATTCAATAAATACGAATGAATAATAAGGATAGTCAAAGAGAAAAAATAACTTATAGTGTCATCATCCACAAAAGTGGGAAAGTGAAAGGCATGTACAGGGAATGTGTGATTAATTGAAAGATGAGCATAAAAGATTATAGAATTAGAAGCTAGAAAAGTAACCTATCCCTCCCCCCCACCTTTTTTTTTTTATCATTTTACCAATGGCATATATCCTCTAAGACTGGTGCTTCTCACTTTTTTTTTTTTTACAAACATATTTTATTTCCATAAAGCTTCTTGATGGGAATTAAAATTGAGAATGTTGTATTCATTGATAGGTATAAGGAAGAAGGTTTTGTTTATTTCTTGGGCTTCTTAACAATATGCTTCCAACCCTTGTCACTTTTCAGGTATGTTAATTTTTTAAAGTGTGGACATCTGAGCCACTTAGAGATAAGTTATTATTGTGAATATTTGTGAATATGAGATTGATAACACAATTTTTTTAGTCAGGGCTTAAGAAAAGCAGAATATAAGTCATTGACATGTCTTTTTCTTGTTCAGTTTACTGTTAATTTTATTTTTGTAGTTCATATAGGATATCTCCACTTCTATTATGAGAGCTACTGAAAGATACTGATTTAAAAATTCTCTTTGAATTAATTTGACTTGTTAAATTGCCATATTCTGACTTCTCCAGGCTCACATGTGAATATCTGTTTTTGTTCTATAAACATTGTCAGGTTCAAATTTAGTATTACTACTTTCTCAATAATTCCAACTAATTTGTATCATCTGATCTAAGTGTATCTATTCTCCAGGCTTCAGTTATTTCAAAAGTAATATAGATATCATAAGTTTTTAGGAATGCTAGACATTCTAAATGTATGCAAGGTGCCTTATTTTTGAATTTGTCCCCTTATAGTATATTACTTAATTATTTAATATATTAGAAGGTTTTGAAGGAAACTTTGGACAAGATAGAAATTGAGGGTCATCTCTGGCATCTGGAAGTTCCTTCTTGACTCCCCAACTTCAAAATCCTACTTTTGATAGCAAGAAAATTTTGCTTTGCTGAAGGTAAAAGAGTAAAAGAGAGAAGAAAAGAAAGAGGAGAGGGAAGGCGGGAGAGAATACCATGATTACTGATAGCTCTCCCTAGGCTTAAATCTATTAATTATCTGGAGTCAGAAGTCCTCATGTCTAGAAATGTATCATCATTATTTTGTCGAACTCATAAAACCATAGTATTTCAAATTACTGTATTATTTAAAGTGACTGTGACTATTCATATGCATATTGAACACATCATAGGTCACAGATAACTCTTCATCTACATATTTACGGATAAGGGTAGCCGGATTCTGTTTTTACTTTCATTTATGCTCTTTTTCAATATGTGAAGGCAATACATTTTTCTCTCACCTCCATCTGCTTCCCTCACCCCCTCTTCTTTTGCTCACAGCAGGGCAACAAGAGTTACAGCTTAGCCTGTTTTGCTTATGGAACTGTGCCAGAAGCAGTTTTGAAGGTGTTTTAAAAATGAAGACATCTGGCAGCTGGCATACTTACAATTCATTTGCCAAAGACAAGTTGCACGCTGCTGGAATTTTCAACTGAAGGTCACGCACCAGGTAAGAAGCAGTCAGGTGGAGCTAGTGCATAGAAAGCCACACACTGAAAAATTGCAAGCTCTCTGAAATTGGGTAGGCTAAATCGAGGAGCATGCTTGTCTCCTTGTCCACCCACCCCTCCTTCTCATAGGCCCCTTTAAAAAAGGTAAGAGGGAAAAAAAATTCAAGCCAAGAAAATTGACAGTGAATCACAAGTCTGTGACATGACAGCAGAAGCCCTGAAAAATAGGCAAGAGGAAAGGGGGCTAAGAGGAAAAAAAGATAAAAAGAGAGCTATCAGTAATCATTTAACACAGTGCTGGACAAACATGTTCCTGTCAATTGAGTGGTCCAGGTTTTCAGAAAAAAAAATAGCCTAAGAGATTATGGGTTTACACTCAATCCATTAATAAATTACTAACAGGACACAATGAATGCTCTGTATCCGAAGATTTGCCTGATGTTTGATAGTATTCAGGGTTTTCAGTTTTAAAATCTTAACTTGTAACTGGAAATCATTAAACACTAGAGTGAAATCAATTGGTTTTGTGATATTACACTTGTGTTAAATAAAACTATGTTTTATGGTTTTGTTTTTGTCTTTATTTTCCTGCAAAAGCAATAAACATGGGCATTTTGTTGTGACATTAGCACTTAACCTAACCGCGAAGGCACGGAATTATCTCACTACATTGACCAACTCTCTCTAACAAATTTCAACACTTTAAAAGTAATATGACAAATAAGCAATGAGATATGTATTTATAAAGCAATAATTAGAGATTACTTGTATTGGACTTTGATATGCTTCCATGCAATAAATCTAGGGTTTTTTCCTTCTGTACTTCCAAGTATAGGCCTATTGTATTAAGGAGGTGCTCTCATCTTCCATTCAAAATATTATGTACAGAGGTAATGGTTAGTGGAGAGGGAGGAAGGTAGTGTTGCAGTTACAATTCTTTTGTTGAGGGTGTTCGACCCTTTACCTTACCCCAAATGGAGATAGAATTACTGGCCCTGAAGAGGCTGCAAACCTGTGGCCTAAGTGCAGGATCTAGTGTAAAACTATGTGCAATTGAACTCACTGTTGACCTGCAGAGTGTTTATATTAGAAAAAATATATATATGTTAACAGGAGAGTACATCTTTAAAAATAAAAATTTCCAGTTTTTTTTTTTAAATCGGAAAATCAGGCATCACTGTCCACAGTTCTTCATTAGAACAGTCTGCTGGCCCTGGCCCCCTGAAGATGGTGTAGGGGTTCTTCAGTCACCAGGGTCCTGCCGCTCCCTTTCTCCCTCACCAAGGCTGAATGGAAATTGCTGTTTGGTTTTATTCCTGTTATTATTTTTCTGAAATCAGAGTGAAGGGGAAAGTGACATATTTCCAGCATATTTATCTCTGTCAAAAGCAAGGAAATGAAAATAGGCCAGAGGGACAAGTTTTTCTAATACCAGGCCCACCGCCCACAGTGATACTACCTCTCCAGCTCCTGCTGTCCTTTGAGTCTGCTTCCTTTCTCACATGAAGCACCTCCTCTGGCCACCCTATTAGGTTCTATGGGTCAGAAACTCCAGGGGCTCAAGCTGCTTTCGGACCCAGCCAGGATCACTAAACCTCTGCCCCACATCAGAGCAGCAGCAATTTCATAAATGATCCCTCTTAAAGATATCCAACTTAGAGGTCATTCCTGGCTTTCAAACGCTGTCAAGGCAGGGAGGGCGTTAGTAAACTGTTTGTTATATCGCTTAAAAATGTACTTTTTGTTCATAAATTTACTCATGAGGGACAGCCTCTGAGAGATTTTTCTACCATTGAGCCTTGCTTCTTTTGTTGAAATTTAGTAGTTACAAATTCTAGGGATATTTTTCTTTCTTTTTTCTTTTCTTTTTAAAAAGAAAACACCATAAATATATACAGAGAAAATAGTACCTGGTAGAAATGAAGATATCTGCCTGATGATTTTAGTGGTCAGATTGAAATCAATAAAGCAGTAACGACATACTCTTTCCATGGGTCCATCCGTTTAATGTAATTGCTCCGTGAGGAGAATTTTACAGTTCTTGGGATTATAAATTATGTGAAGTACAAGCATACTCGACCTCATATGATCTCAACAAAAAAACTCAAGATAAGTTATAAATGCTTAGAAATAGGTTTTAAAAAGCATATTGACGATTCGTCAACTCTGCATCTTTCCTTTAAAACTTGTTTGTTTTTGTTTGCCAGTCAGGTACCTATCAAATGAGGCCAATCTGAAATCCTTGTTTTTCATTCATCACATAAAGCTCTCCATTCACACCTTCTGACATATATAGCCAAACCTAAGGAGTAATATGTTTTTTACAGAGTATTGTATCTCTAAAATGACCCCACAAAATAATTTCTACTGCATTAGTTTTTTCTCCTTATGTGTGATTTTAGGTCCTTTTTATTTATACAGAATTTCATTACTGGCTTAAAGGGAAAAAAGGATAATTTGTAGACAGCTACTGTAATCCCATAAGAAGCATTAAGACAGAGTTGGGAAAATGAAAAATGTAGATTTTTGGAAATAGGTGCATTTTCAAGAAACAATTTCTTTCTCTTCCTCTTTTGTCTTTCTGTCTCTCTGTCTGTCTGTCTGTCTGTCTGTCTCTCTCTCTCTCTCTCTCTCTCTCTCTCTCTGTGTGTGTGTGTGTGTGTGTGTGTGTGTGTGTGTGTGTGTGTGTATTGGTAGCATAGTGGCAGAAACTTAACTTGCTTTAAAAAAATTTTTTTACTTTTCAAATACAGTTGACATTTATTATTACTTTCACATAGACAGTGTAGTTGTGAAACATTAATATACCTAATTAATTGATCTCCTGATAATTCTAGTAACCACCTGACACCATAAATAGTTATTACAGTATTATAGACTATATTCTCTATACTAGACTTTACATTTCTGTGACTATTTTGTAACTGCTAATTTGTACTTCTTAATCTCTGCACTGTTTTCACCCAGCTCCTTAACTCCCCCTCTCATCTGGCAACCATCAGTTTGTTCTCTGTATCTATAAGTTTGTTTCTGTTTTTCTTTGTTTATTTTGTGTTTTAAATTCCACATATAAGTGAAATCATATGATATTTGTCTTTATCTGTCTGACTTATTTCACTTAGTATAATACCCTTTAGGTCCATTCATGTAATCATAAATAATAAGATTTTATTCTTTTTATGGCCAAGTAATATTCCATTGTATATACGTGCCACTTCTTCTTTTTCTAGTCATCTATCAATGGGCACTTAGGTTGCTTTCATATCTTGGCTACTGTAAATAAGGCTGCAGTGAACATAGGTGTGCATGTATCTTTCTTTTCAAAGCAGTGTTTTGGATTTCTTCATCAGATAAAAAACCAAAAGTGGAATTATGAGGTCATATGGTAGTTCTATTTTTAATTTTTTGAAGATATGCTATAATGTTTTCTATTTTGCAATCCCACCAACAGTACATGAGAGTTCCCTTTTCTCCACATCTTCAACAACACTTGTTTGTTGATTTATTGATGATAGCCATTCTGACAGGTGTGAGGTGATATTTCATTGTGGTTTTAATTTTCATTTCTCTGGTGATCAGTGAAATTGAACATCTTTTCATATGTCTTTTGGCCATTTGTGTTGTTTTTGTTTGTTTGTTTGTTTGTTGATGTTAAATTGTATAAGTTCCTGATATATTTTTGGATATTAACCCCTTATTAGATATAGCATTGGGAAATATATTTTCCCATTCAGTTTAAAAAAAATTTTTTTTTTTTTTTAGAAAAAGTAAGATTTATTGAAAGTACATTTTAGAAGGAGATGGGCCACACTAGGGAAGGCTGCAGCCCTGTGAAGAGATAAGACAGTATACCCCAAAGGGAGGAGTGGGTTTTCAGCAAGGATTTTTAATTTTGTTCATGGTTTCCTGTGCTGTGCAAAAACTTTGTAGTTTGAAGTAGTCCCATTTGTTTATTTTCCTTTTGTTTCCCTTGCCTAAGGGGACATCCAAAAAAACATTGTTAAAAGCCATGTCAGAGAGTTTATTGCCTATGTTTTTTTCTAGGATTTTTGTGGTTTTAGATGCTACATTTAAGCCTTTAATCCATTTTAAATTTATTCTTGTATATGATGTAAGAAAGTAGTCTAGTTTTATTTTTTGTATGTATCATCCAGTTATTCTAACATCATTTATTGAAGAGACTGTTTTTACCCCGTTGTATATTTTTGCCTCCTTTGTCATAGGTTAATTGACCATATAGGTATGATTTTATTTCTGGGCTCTCTATTCTGTTCCATTATCTGTGTGTCTGTTTTTGTGCCATTACCATAATGTTTTGATTACTGTAGCCTTGGAGTAAATTTTGATATCAGATCGTGCGATACCTCCAACTTTGTTCTTCTTTCTCAAGATTGGTGAGGCAATTCGAGATCTTCTCTTGTTCTATACAAATTTTAGGATTACTTTTTCTAATTCTGTGAAAAGCTCCATTGGTGTTTTGATAAGGATTGCACTGAACATGTACATTTTTTGGGGTGGTATGGAATTTTAATGAAGATAATTCCTTTTATCCATGAGCATGTTATATGCTTCCATTTATTTGTATCTTCTTCAATTTTTCTTCAATATTTTATAATTTTCAGAGTAGAGATCTTTACCTGCTTGATCAAGTTTATTCCTAGGTATTCTTTTCTTCTTAATGCAATTGTAAATGGATTGTTTTCTTATTTTTCTTTCTGATAGTTTATTAATGTTGTATTAAAATGTGACCAATTTCTGAATATTAATTTTGTTCTTGCTACTTTACTGAATTCATTTATCAGTTCTAATAGTTTTTTGGTGAACTCTTTAGAGTTCTCTATATATGATATCTTGTCATTTGCAAATAATGATAGTTTCCTTTCCAATTTGGGTGTCTTTTATTTCTTTTTCTTGTCTGATGGCTGTGGCTAGGACTTTCAATATTTTGTTGAATAGAAGTAGAGAAAGTAGACACCCTTGTCTTGTTTCTGATCTTAAGGAAAACACTTTGAGCTTTTCACTCTTGAGTATGATGTTAGCAGTGGATTTGTCATATGTGGCCTTTATTATGTTAAGCTATTAAGCTCTATTCCTACTTTGCTGAGAGTGTTTTTTTTATCATAATATATACTAGATTTTATCAAATGCTTTTTATGCATCTATTGATATTATCACATGATTTTTATCTTTCATTTTGCTCACATAGTTTATCACAATAATCAATTTGCAGATATTGAACCACTTTTGCATCCCAGGAATAATTCCCATGTAATCATGGTGTCTAAGCTTCATAAGGTAGTGCAGAATTCACTTTGCTAATATTTTGTTGAGGATTTTGGCATCTATGTTCATCAGGGATATTGGCCTATAATTTTCTTTTTCTATAAATGTGTCTTTGTCCGGTTTTGAAATCAGGGTAATGCTAGCCTCATAAAATGAACTTGGGAGCCTTCCTTTTCTTATAATTTTTTGGGAATAGTTTGAGAAGAATGGGTGTTATTTTTTTGAATATTTAGTATAATTTGCCTGTGGAGCCATCTGGTCCAGGACTTGTGTTTGTTGGGAGTCTTTTGATTATAAATTTGATTTTATTAGTAGTTATCAGTCTGTTCATATTCTCTGTTTCTTCTTGATTCAACCTTGGAAGATTGTATGTTTCTAGGAATTTATCCATTGCTTCTTATAATCCTTTGGATTTCTATGGTTTCAGTTGTCACTTCTCTTTCATTTTTTATTTTATTTATTTGGATCCTCACATTTTTTTCTTAATGAGTGTGATTAATGATTAATCAATTTTGTTTATCTCTTCAAAGAACCAGCTCTCGGTATCATTGATCTTGTATATTTTTTTAGACTCTGTTTTGTTTATTTCTGCTCTAATCTTTATTATTTCTTTCTTTTTACTCACTTTTGGCTTCATTTGTTCTTTTTTAGTTCCTTTAACTGTAAGGTTAGATTTAGTTGAGATTTTTCTTAATGTAGAGCTGTATTGCTTGAATTTCCCTCTTAGAACTGCTTTGGCTGTGTTTCATGGATTTGGGCTCATTGTGTTTTCGTTATAATTTCTCTCAAGATATCTTTGGATTTTTTCCTTGATCTCATTGTTAACCCATTCATTGTTCAGTAGCATGCTATTTGTGTTTGTGTGTTCTTCTGTTTTCTTCTTATAATGGATTTCTAGTTTCATACCATTGTAATAGGAGAAGATGCTTGATTCAATTTCAACCTTGTTAAATTTGTTGAGAGTCTATCCTAGAAAATGTTCCATGTGCACTTGAATTGAATGTATATTCTGCTGCTTTGGAGTGAAACATTTAAAAAATATTATTAAATCTGTCTGGTATAATGTGTCATTTAAGGCCTCTATTTCCTTGTTTATTTCTATCTGGATGTCAGTGGAGTATTAAAATCTCCAGCTATGACTATATTACTGTTGATCTCTCCCTTTATGTCCATCAATATCTGCTTTATATATTAAAGTGCTCCTCCACTGAATGCATACATGTTTACAAGGGCTATATCTTCTCATTGCATTGATACCTTAATTATTATGTAATGTTTTTCTTTGTCTCAGGTTTTAGCCTTTGTTTTAAAGTCTATATTGTCAGATATAAGTATTGCTACTCTAACTTTTTAAAAATTTTTATTTACATGAAAAAATTTCTTTCATTCTTTCACTTTCAGTTTATGTGCATCTTTTGATCTGAAGTGAGTCTGTTTTAGACAGCATATGTTTGGATCTTGTTTTCTTATTCATTCAGCCACCCTATTGTCCTTCAATTAGATTTTTTAAATTCATTTACACTTAAAGTAATTATTGGTACATATGTCATTATTGTCATTTTATTACTCATATTTTTGTTGTTCTTCTCTTTGGCATTTTAATTATGATGTGTCTTAGTGTGGGCCTTTTTGGGTTAATCTTGTTTAGGACTCTCTCTGCTTCCTGGGCTTCTATATCTGTTTCCTTTGCCAGGTTAGGAAAGTTTTCAGTCATTATTTCTTCAAATAGGTTTTTAATCTCTTTCACTCTCTCTTCTCCTTCTAGTACTCCCATGAGATGAATGTTGTTACATTGTTGTCACAGAGGTCCCTTAAACTATCTTCATTTTTTAAAATTGTTTTCTTTTTGTTGTTCAAATTGGATATTTTTTGCTACCTTGTTTTCTAATCTCTAATTTGATCCTCCGCTTCATCTAACCTGCTGTTTATTCCTTCTAGTGTATTCTTTGTTTCAGTTTTTGTATTCTTCATTTCTGAATGTTTTTTTTTTATGGTTTCTCCTTGTATAAGTTCTCACTAAGTTAATCTATTCTTCCCTCGAGTTCATTAAGCATTCTTATAACCAGTGTTTTGAACTCTGCATGTGATAGATTGCTTGCCTCCCTTTCTTTTCGCTCTTTTTCTGGAGTTTTATACTATTCTTTCATTTGGGATATGTTTTTTTTGTCTCTTCATTTTGGCTACCTCCCTGTATTTGCTTCTATGTGTTAGATAGATCTTCTATGTCTCCCAGTCTTTGCAGGACAGCCTTATGTAGTAGATGTCTGGTGGGTCTCAGCGGCACAGTCTCCCTGATCACCTGAGCTGGGTACTGCAGGGGTGTCCCTTGTTTGCATTGTGTATGCCCTCCTGTTGTAGTGGAGCCTTGATTGCTATTGGTATGTTGGTAGGTGAGATTGACCCTATGGCTGACTGGCGTGAGGACTGGCCATAATTACAGCAAATGAGCTGTGTGTGGACTGACCCCATGGAGTAGGATTCACTATAGCAGGGCTCTGGTGCCTGCTGAGTCCACCCTTTGAATGTATCATTTGTTAATCTAATTGAGTGGTGCTCTGGTGTGGTCTGAAGGTAGCCACCAGGTATGTTGATTCTGGGGCCTCTTTGGGAGGAGCTCAAGTACAGGTCCAGGTCAGCCATTCCCTATACTTGTTCCCAGGCCACCTAGTAGGAGCTACAAAGTGATCTGTAGTTGATAGCTGCCTTTGCTGGACTCAGAGGCACCTGGAAAAGGTTATGCTATGAACCAGGGCCAGATGCCACTAGTGCTGAGCTGGGGTCCATTTAGCAAAACATACAAGTAATGCTGAGGCCAGCCAGTTTACTTGGGGTTTGTAACATTTCAGAGATTTTAGGAAAATCCACAGCATGGGCCATGTTCACTTGTAAGGAACAGCTGCTGTAAGAAGTACTGGCTTGTGCCTGAGTTGAGTGGGGCAGGTTCTCAGGGAATCACCAGGGTGGGACAAGTCTTATTAGCCAGTTTGATAGAGACTCAGATTTGGTGCCCACCTGTGTCTGCGGGCTTTGGGGGAGGAAGGCTCAGCAAAGTAACAATGGTGCCTGCCAACACTTCTGTCCCATCCAGAGCTACCCCTTCAGCCCTTGTCCTAAAACCAGACAATTCAGTCTCTGGCACTTTCTGAGCTGCTGCCATAGCAATGAAGCTCAGAACAAGTGAGTCTGTGAGCAAGTGAATCCATGCTTATGCCTTTTAAGAGGAGTTCCCAGGATTCTAGCAGCCCTCTGTCTTATCTGGACAGAATCTCTTTTGATCTTTACAGCCATTTGTTGTAGTAACTATTCTTATTGGCACTGATCCAGTATGGGAGACCAATATGGGGCTGGAATCTCTCACTCTTCCTGGGGAACCTCTGCAGCTGAGATATCCCTCCTGATTCTCAGCCATCAAACATGTGTTTGGTATCAGCCCTTTCCACCTCTCCACTTCTCCTACTCATATGTATGTGGCTTAGTTATAGCAGTTCTATTCAGTTAGTCTTCAGGTGGTTCTCAAGGGTGGCTGTCTATAAGTTAGTTGTAATTTTGATGGCGTTGTGAGAGGACACGATGTTTACCTACTCTGTCATCTTGATTGAAAGTCAGAATTTTTCTTATTTATTCTTTTTAACATTTAATTTTTAAAAAATGTACTTTGGAAGTGAAATAAATTAAATTAAATTAAATTAATGTAAGGAAATCATAAAAAGGCAACATAAAAATCTGGAAAACAGGACTATTTACACATTTTTTCATGCTGGGGATATTTTTAACATGCTCTCAATTTTACTGAGCACCTACTGCAACACATTTTTACTGAGCACATACTATATATAAAGTAACCCAATTCAATTATAAAGGAAATTCCATCAAATTTTTCAAAACCTTATTTTTTTGTCCTGAAAAATGTGTTTTATGTTACTGTTCATTGATAAATATAACTAAATGCCTGACAGTTAAATAGTGATGAAAGTATACATATTGTTTCATATTTATTTTGTAATTTTTTTTGAAAATAGTTTTGTAAATAAAGTAGCAAGATGAGTATTATTGTCTCTGCTTTGTGATTCATAAAGGGTGACTTATCTAAGAATGTACAACAAAAAATAAGAGGTAGAAACATTTTCCTGACTCAGTGCTTTGTCTAACTCACCATACTAGAAGAGATGGCTATGTCCTCTTTATTATTACTATTGATTTTAAAATATAATAGTAAATTCAGATAGCATGATTTATGGCTTTAGTTTTAAATTTGGGGTTATCCATTTACTCAACTAACATTCAGCAAATGCTATGTGCTAAATACTATGATAGGTGCTAGGTCTACCTAATTAAGAATAAAACATTATATAATAAAATAAGACATTAATAAGTTAGCCACCTTATGTGTATTCCAGGAACACACCAGCCGTGCTCATGTTTTAGGGCATTTGGACTTGTTATTGCCCTTGCTTAAACTGCTCTTTCTTGGATATCCTTGTAGCTGCCTCTATCACGATCCTCAAGTCTCTACTTAAATGTCACCTTCTTAGTTAAATAATGCAAAATTCTAAATCCAGAAATATGAGCATCAAATGTGAGGATAAAATGAAAACATGTTAAGAAATTCACTCAGAAAGAAACATTCAAGAATGTACTCAAAGAAAACAAAAGATTTTAGGAGAAAGAAAGGCAATAAATACCAAAAATAAGTGAAGAAAAGAAATCAGTAAGTTATAATACTTAGCATAGATCATTATAGTCATGTAAATTTTTTAAAATACTACTAACCTTGAACTAAACTCCAAATAAGTTCAACATAAAACTTGAAGGTGAAACCAATGTCAGTGAAGGGAAAAATAATAGCATGCTATGGTTTATTGTCTTTTATTAGGAAAAAGTATGTACATTTAAAAGCATGCGTTAAAAAATTCATGACTAACCAATCCAAGAATAAAAACAGAATGTATAATTTTAAAATTTCTGAGGAAGGAAAAAAGTAGAGAAAACTCAATCAACCCCCAAAAAAGAGAAAAAAGAGAAATTACTTTTAAAAAATGTAAGTATTAAATATTTAACAGTGGTAATATGTCCAAACATTTTGATAATCACATGAATGTAAAATGTTAATTCTTCTATTAAAAGGCAGAGATTATCAGATTTTATTTCAGTCTAACTGCTTACTATTTGCCAGTCACTTCCGAAATAAAATAAAATAACACAGCATAATTAAAATAAAGGGATGGACAGAGATATTTTAGAAAGATACTAATTAACAAAGAGGAAGACTAGTTTAGACAATATTAAAATTACATAAATCAGATTTTGGGGCTAAACTTATTAATTTGGACAAACAGAAAGATTTCATATTACAAAGTGAACAATCCAAGATATAAAAAATCACTAATTTTATGTACTTAACCATCCTAATTTGACATATATAAAAAAACTATTACAAATGAAAGTCAATATTGTTAAATCTTAGAGAATTTAGTATACCTCTATTAGAATTTGATGGTTGAAGTAGCAAATTAATAATAATAATACATAAGATTTAAAAATAAATATAACAAAATATCTATGTATATACATACATATCTAATGAATAGAGGACATTTTTTCAAATATAAGTGTATTATTTATTTTTTAAAATTTACTATATATGATGTTTCAGAAAATTTACTATATATTATGATCTCAATGAATTTCAAAGATAACTGAAATTACACAGATATATAGTGACAACAAAATCAGAAATCAATAACAAACTCATAGCTAGAAATGTTCTTAATTACTTTGCTAGGTTTTTTTTTTAATTTTAAGTAATTGCTGGGTTAAGAAGGAATAACAAAATATTTACAAATAAATATATTGAAAGCACAATATATAAAAAAGCATGTAGTATATTCAAGAATAAATATTAAAAGAATAGTGTTTTAAGAAAAGATAATTTAACATGTAGAAATCTATATAATTTATTCTAGTAGCAATAAAGGAAGACAATAATATGATCATCTCAGTACATTCTAAATTTAAAAAAAAATAAACTTCAACAGCACACATTTTTTGTTAAAATACTTAGCAATCTAGAAAAAGAAGTAAACCTCCACACTTTAGTAATGAATATTTATGTGTGCATCTCACAGTACACCAACATCAGTAACAAAACACTTGAAATATTCCCATTAAAGTTAGTAATTCACAAGATTATACTGGCTATCCTAGGCAATGCAATAAGAAATAATAATACCAATAGAACTAATAATATTACTAAATAAGAGCTATAAAAATTAGAAAATAAGTGTCGAAAAATCATGATTCATAAATAATATGATGTTGTACTTTGAAAATCCAAAAGAAATAACTAAAAATTATTAGAGCTGATAAAAATGTTAATACTGTAACAAGATTGATAAATAATCATAGTTTTTCTATACACTAACAATAACCAATTAGAAAATATTTTGAATATTGTTCACATTTGCAAAAAAGGGAAAAACCCACAAAATATGTAGGATATTAATAAGAATTTTGCAAGATTTCTATGACGAAGGTAGTAAAACATTGCCTCAGTAATTGATGGAATTACTCAATATAGTAAAGTTGACAGTCTTCCTCAGATTAATTTATAGTTCAATGCAGAGCCAACAAAAACTTAAAAGCTAATTCTAAAATAAATGTGGAAGGGAGAATAGTCATTACAGTAAAGACAAATGAAGGTAAAATACCTTCTAAACCCTTCTAAAATATCACAGCATGTTATGAAATTAAAAGAGCTCGATATTGTGAGCAGACAAAACAATAATGGTATAAAATAGAAAATCCAGAAAGTGAATTTAAAATATTATAAAGATTGTATTTTACCCCATTAGATAAAGGAAAATATTTTTATATTAGAGTAAGACAAACCCTGTTAAGATAAAACCTAAATGCTAAAAATCAAATTATTGATAAATTTGAATAAATAAAATTTAAAACCTTTTTATTACCAAATAAAAATCTATAAACAAAGTTATGACAAGCAATATATTGGCAGGAAATATTTGCAAAATATATAACAAAGGATTATATACAGAATATATAAAGAACAAATAACAGGAAAAATAAATAACCTAATAGAAAAAAAATGGGCAAAGAATACGACCAGGCAATTTTAAAAAGATGGAACATAAATAGTTAATTAACAAATAAAAATGTGTTTCCCCTCAATACTATTCAGAGAAATGAAAATTTTTTTTAAAGTGAGATGTAATTTTTGGTCATCAGAATGATAAATTTTTTTAATTGCTAGGTTCTAGCATTGAGGAGAATATGAGGAAGTAAATAATCAAATATCTTTAACAACCACTGTTGGCTGCCTGGCCAGCATTTCCTTCCTGTAGAACCCTGATTTCTTCAGTACTGCCCTTCACAGCCCTTATGCCTCAAGGGAAGCTTACCTCTAGGGCTGAGTCTGATTGAACCTGAGAGTATCTTGGCCCCTGCTCTATCATCAGTCAGTGATTGGTCAAAATTCTAGATAATGAGAGGCAAGAAGAATTTTGTTAAAAGTTTTCAGAAAAGTTCTTCCTCACTCTTAAGGAGAACATCAAGAAGCCAATCTTACTTTCTCCCACAGTATGTGAGCAAGGAAGAAAATAGCCCTGAAGCTTCTCTCACCACTGAAATTCCTCTTATATGAACTAATAATTTTCCTACTGTGTGCTAGATAATGTTCTGGGTGCTAGGAACACAGTGTATAAAACAGACAAAATTCACTGTTCATGAAACATTCTACTTGGGAAAATACAAATAAAAAGAATAAATAAATAAACTATATAGGCTGAGAAATACTAAAGCAAGGAAAGCAGGTAGAGAATTGGAAATGTCACTGTACAATTTACATAGGCCCAAGTATGCCTGGCAAGTTCAAGGAGAATGGAGAAGCTCTGTGGGGCTTGATCAGGGTGAGCAAGGAATAGAAGAGTAAGATATAAGATCAGAGAGATAAGAGGGGGCCAGATGTGGAAGGCCTTGTAGAACATTATAATGGCTTTGATTTTTTGCTCTGAATGAAATAAGAAGCCGTTGGAGGGTTTAGAGGGGCAACATAGTGTTAGTTCCATTTTAGCAAGATAACTCTGGTTGCTGGGTTGGCTGGACTGTAAAGAGACAAGGGCAGAAGGCAAGTAGGAGTTCATCACAGTAATCCAGGGAGAATTGACTATGGCTTGGACCAGGATGGTACAGTGGGGGTGGTGGAAAATATATGAATTCTGGTTATATTTTGAAGGTAGAGCCAACAAGATTTGCTGGTGGA
Organism: Macroglossus sobrinus; assembly: GCA_004027375.1. NCBI lineage: Eukaryota > Metazoa > Chordata > Mammalia > Chiroptera > Pteropodidae > Macroglossus > Macroglossus sobrinus. The sequence goes on along the minus strand of PVKZ01000314.1, from coordinate 694,029 downwards.
CTGGTTTTGGGTTATGGATAAAAGGAAAGTCAAGAAATACTCCAAAGTTTTGAGCCTAATAAACTCTTGAAAATAGACTTGCCCTGACTGAGAGGGGAAGCTGGATTGGGATGGAGGCAGGGAAAGATCACAGGTTTGGTTCAATTTTAATTTTGATAAACTGATGTCTCGGTGTGGAGACATCAAGTAGGCATTTGGATATTCAAGTCTGGATTTAAGTGGAAAGATTGGCTTGGAGGTTGTCAGAATTCACTTGTCACTTAGTCATGAGATTTGTAATGAGATCACCAAGGAAGTGAATAAAGAGAGAAAAGAGATTAAAGGACTTAGCTCTGGGGCACTCCAATGTTAAGATTTAGTAAAGCCAGGAGGGAGGAGCAGGCAAGGAAACTGGGAAGGAGCAGCCAAGAAGATAGGGGGAAAAACAGGGAAGCATAGTGTCTTGAAAACAAACTGAAGAAAATGTTTTAAGGAGGAGGGAGCAATCAACTGAGTCAAGTGCTGCCAATCAGGCAGCTTAAATAGCAAAACATAATGGCTAAGATAAAGGCTCTGGAGCCATTCTGCCATGTTCAAATCCAGCTCTGCCATTAATTTGCTGTGTGACCTTGAAAAAGCCACTATACTTCTCTATGTCTCCTTCATATGTGAAAGGGTATTATAATGGCTCCTATTTTATATGGTTATTGTGAGGTTAAAGTGTCTAAACTAATTTAACATACTTAGAAAGTGCCTAAAGTATGGTAAGGGCCTAGTATTAATGGCAGCTATGATTATTCTTGTTTGACATTATTATTTTTTCTTCCGATTTTATTGAGATATAACTGACATATAACTGTATAAATTTAAGCTGTACAGCATAACTTGACTTACATATATTGTGAAATTATTACCACAATAAGTTTAGTTAACATACATCATCTCATGTAGATACAAAAAGAAAATAAAGAAAAAAACATGTTTTTTTTCCTTGTGATGAGATGTCTTAGGATCTATTCTCTTAACTTTCAAATATATCATACTAGCTATGATTATTATACATTTAATAGTAATAGGAAGTAATAGGAGGAGAGAGAATAAGGACTGTAACTTGACCATTGGTTTTAGCAATGTGGAAGTTATTTGTGACTGATAAAGAGCAATATGGGTAGAATGATGAAAGCAAAAGCTTGTTTAAAGTGATGTCATCTCCAAAAGAAAATGGGAGAAAATGAACTAGAGACAATAAGTATAAGAACTCTTTTCTTGAAAAAGTAGAGGGGAGCAGAGAAATAAGTTGGTAGCTATAGACAGAAATTTGATAAGAAAGGATTATTTATTATAGGAGAAATAACAGGTTTTAAATAGTGAGTGTAATTGGTCTTAGAAGAATCAATTTGACCACTTGCTGGTGATGGATGGAGAGAGGTGGAGCACTATAAAGGGACTGAGTTCATCACTTCACGTTACATGTATTTATTATGTATCTCTCACAAACCAAAATGTAAGTCCATAAGACAGGGTCCTTGTTTTATTTCTTGCTATATCTCTATCACCTGAAACAGCAGCTATCACACTGTAGGTGTTTAATAAATATATGCTAAATGGAAGTATATTTCCGGTGAAATTTGAGACCCAGAAAAGTTAAATAAATTGCTTTTCTGGCTCATTATGTCAGAGCTGCATTTAATACCTGAGTCTCCTGGTTTCCAACATGGTGAACATTCCAGAATTAGGAAAACCTGGGTTTTAGGATTCACAGTCACCTCTTGATAGCAATATTAAAGAAAGTTACAGCTATTTAAAAGGCTAAATGAGGTGGAAAAAAAAGTGCAACAACTTCCCACTTTTTTTCAAGATTATCCTAAGTCACTGCAAATGCTATTTTTATTCTGTCAAAAGTTAAATGTTGTTTATTATGTGGCTGTTAAATAATAACACTTAGAAGTCTTGAAAAAAATCTGTAAATGATCTAACAAAACTAGTCATTTATTGAACAATACAAATGAAAATGAAATTTTTGAAAATTACCACAAATCTTGACCTTCTTCCTATTGTATACACTCTCTATGTATTTTTCAAGGACTGCAAACAATTGAAAACTAGTAAATATGATTTCTTGAAGCAAACAGTTAAATTATGTATAAATGTAGCAGATACTTACTTCCACAAAGCTCACCAGTAATAGGACTTTTTATGCAATTAGAAATGACCTTGAATGTCTTATTCCTCAGTTTAATAAACTATATACAGCATAAGATTAAAATGTTAAGAGAAGAATTGTGTTTCTCTATAACATCTACCCCTGAATATTTAGTGATATTATTAAGTAGCAATTAATTACTCCATCTATACATAAAATTTTAACTATATATTTCACATCATATAAAAAGTGGCAGTTTTCTTACACACACATAAATAAATTGGAATTTTTGTCCACTAGAGTATTAATTTTCCTTTTATTTTTATTAAATCAAATTTTATAGCTGTTCTACAGTTCTGGAAAACTTCATAACTATCTAGAATTGGAGAAATATTTTTAGAATAGAGACTGTAAAATGAAACTAATTCATAGAGGTCTCCAGTTAATTATGGAGAGATTGCTAGACTGTTTCTACAAAAAGTATACAAAGTATGCCTAAATCAACATGTAATGTACCTGTATAGATGTTAAAAATTGGATCTTCAATCATAACCATAAAAGTGTAACCATAAAAGTGTCCCTCTTGCTAGGTAAAATAAGACAATAGCTTTCCAGAGTGGGTTTATCCTTTGACGCAGTAATCTCACTTCTAGAAAATTACTCCAGGGAAATAATCAAAAGGAAAGAAAATGCTATACATTGGAAGATGTTCATTGTAGTATTATTTATATAATTGTAGAACTGAAAAAAAAAACTTTAATGTTCAACAATAGGGAGGTGTTTAATTAAATTGGAGTCTATCCACTTAATATAACATGTAATCATTAAATGCACAGTATAAAATACTTATTGTATAGAAATATGCATTTAATTTGTGTGCATTACATTAAACAGTTCAATCTCAATCAATTCAGTTATTGTCATGTCCATGTATAGGTAACTGTGTGCTACCTGGCTTAAGGCAGGGAATAAACAGATAAGTAGCACCTTTATAAAATTTTGTCTTTAGAATGCCTAATTCTGCCTGGTTGAGCCACATGACATTGATAAAGATTTAAGTCATACCTAAGCAATCACCATTCAGGCTTTCTCATTCATTGCAACTAGCCTCATGAAGTAGAGAAATTTAGTTTATTGATTCTGGGTATTTTACTACCCTCTTCAAGTCATTTGGAATAATATTTAAGTCTATTTCAGTACACATCTTTGCTATAGAAATGTGATTTTTGGCTTTGCATCCCAAGGATGCATTCCGTATGTGAATAGGAGTCTTTGTACAACAAGAGTAAAGTCATCAGCTTCTATGCTATGAAGAAGAAATGTTCATCTTCTAATGTGCATATATGTAAGCCACCTCTTTAAAATCAGTCCCCTTAAATGGCACTGAGTATGCTTCTGTGTATGACACATCAATGTCCATTAATTGCATGAAGAGAACCCAGATTCCAAAATCTGTAAAAGTAGATATACAAAGAAAAGTGGAAGCATCTGTTTAATATATACGACATTAGAATTTAATTTTACCTCTGTGATGCTTTTGTGTGGCTGCAGTGTTACAGCAGAGCACATAAGCATAGCCGTGCAGTGTCAGCAGGTGCATGCCACCAAATTACTGCTTTTAATTTGCATATTCATCTGCTAAGAAGCATGTCATTATCATATCAAAGGGATACTAAGCAACATCTAGCTTGGAGAGATGTGGCATAGTTTCAATAGGAGCAATTAATGCAAGATGAGGACTCTCTTTCTGTCATGTCTCCAGGGCTAGCTGTAATCGGGCTGATTATTGGATACCAATAAGACTGGGCCCAGTTGGCACGGAATAAGAGAACTGGAAAGGGAGCCTGCTAGTCCTCTTCACTGTACACTTGATGGCAACATGATGCTCTGGTCACTCAAAAGAATCCTGTTTTTATTATAGACACTACCTATATGCACTTATCTATTTCAGTGGTCATAAAATAACCAAATGCAGTCCAAATGTAATTATGTATTAAAAAAAAATAATCTGGACTTTGGACTTTAGAGAGCATTAAAGGAAACATGAAAGAGACATTAAAACTGTGTTCACAAATATAGATTCTAGAACTTTGTTAGATTTCATTCAAATAAACAAACATTAACTTCCTTCTTCAAGCATTTATTGATCATGTACATACGTGTCAGACATGACCTAGTCACAGTCCCCAATCTCAATGAATTTGCAGTTGAACAGGGGAGACAGACATGTAAACTAAACAAAACATGAATAACATTTTCTTTCATTAGTCATGAACTCAGGAGAGGTCACAAATGTGCAATGCTATCTTTTGATATGACAATAAGATGATACGTGGTATCATCTCTTTTTAGGAAAGTCTTTAAGAACAGAATTTTAAAATTTTAGTTTAGTTTTAGAAATGATCTTACTTTTCTTCTCCAAATGGCAGCAGCTAAAAACAATGAACAAATTTGAATATTTGATAAATGGAAGAAGAGATAATTTCTTAAATTGTTCTATTGTTTCTCAGTTTTTCATTGGATGCATTGTATAAGAAAGTGATTATAAAAAGTAGGAATCATTAATAGGTTGCTTCCTATGCTGTCTAGGATGAGATGGTATACACATATACTCTCATCAATTTATTCAACAAATATTTTTTGAATACTCACTGTGTGCCAAGCACTGCTCTAAGCTTGGGATACAGCTGTGAATAAAATGAGTGAAGTGCCTGCCCTTGAGTTTACATTCACACATGCTTCTGTGTATGAATATAAGTACCAAGCACATGCCTAATTGAACTCACTGACATTCATTCATTTGATAAGCATTTAATAAGCTCCTCATGTATACCAGACTAGGGAAGCAAAGGGCATACTTTATATATTTGAAATCTACAAACCAGCAGTGAATACAAAAAGCCTTCCAAATGACCAATAAACCTAGAACCAAATGGTTTATGTGAAACTAAACTTAAAAATAAGAAAGTGTTCTTTTTAAGATGTCTAATCTTTCAACTGGTTTCAGACATCAACTAGTTAACTCAGTTTATTCACCAACTCCGCTCTTATCAATTGCTGTTAATATTTTAAGGATGAGGCATTGGGCCACAGTGAGCATCAGAGCCAGGCAATTTGATTGTATTGTCTTGTTTAATACTCAGAGATATTCTCTAAGATTACTAATACACCCAATTTGCTGATAAGGAAACCAAGACTCAGAGAGTTTAATGATTCCTACAATCACCCAGTTGGTAAGTAGCTGGTTAAGATTGGAATTCAGAGTTTCCTACTGCCAAACATGTGTTCTATTCACAGTTCTTTATAACTCAGGACTTAATATCTTAGTCTAATCTATTTTGTGGCAATGAACTTGAATATCTGAACTAACTTACATGATTATAGCTAATCATTTTGAGCAAGAACAGTATTTGCTAGTACCACCCTTTTACTTTATTATGGTGGGAGATGTAGATTAAATGATGTATATTGTATCAAAACTACTGGTTGAAAATATAAACAAATAAAAATATAGCCTCTTTACCTATATGTTACTACTCTGGATGACTTGTCCACCAAATGGAGATCTTTTTTCTTTTTAATTAATCTTATGCTGAGAATTGTAGAGTCAGAGTTTTTATTTTTACTTTGTTTAAATTGACTGTTTAGTAGAGTTGAAAGAGCTGCTGACTTGGAGTCAGAAGACCTCTGTTTGAATCTTGGTTGTCTATGGAAGATATTTAGCGAGTGAGGGCATCCTTCTTCCCATCTGGAAAGTGAGGAATTTAAACTATATACTTTTTTAGGTTGCTTCCAGGTCTAGCTCTCTATGTTTCCATGAAAAACAGCGACCAAGGATTCTACTTTAAATACAGCTCATAAGATATTCAATAGCCCATACTTCCTGAATCATTCTTTCCTACCAAAAAATAAAATTGCTTTTATTTTTAAATACTACATTTAGGCAAAACTTCACCAAATGATAATTATGGTTTAAGTGTTACCTGTTTTGAAATGATCCATTTTTTATTATTAAATATATTGGGGGGTCACATAATTAATAAGAGTATATGTTTCAAGCATTCAATGCTATGTATAATACATCATCTGTATATTGTATTGTATGCTCATCAACCCAAAGTTTAGTCTCCTTTCATCACCATATACTTAACTCCCTTTACTTTCTTCACCCTCTTCCCACTCTTTCCCTTTAGTAACCACCATACTGTTGTCTTTGTTGATGAGGTTTTTGTTTGTTTTGTTTGTTCATTTATTGCCTTCTGTTTTACATACCACATGTGAGGGAAATCATATGATTCTTGTCCTTTTCCATCTGACTTATTTCACTTAGCGTGATACTTTCAAGATTTATCCATGTTGTCACAAATGGCAGTATTTCATTTTATGGCCGAGTAGTATTCCAATGTATATATGTACCACATCTCCGTTATCCAATCATCTGTCAAAGGACATTGGTTGTTTCCTTCTCTTGGCCACTGTGAATAATGCTGCTTTGAACATCAAGGTGCGTATACCTTTAAGGATAAATGTTTTCAAGTTTTTGGGTAAATACCCAGAAGAGGGATTACTGGGTCATATGGTAATTCTATCCTTAATTTTTTGAGGAAATGCCATTCTGTTTTCCATCAATTTTCATTCCCACCAGCAGTGTGTAAGGGTTCCTTTTTCTCCCCAGCCTCTTCAACACTTGTTATTACTTGTTCTCTTGATAGCAGCTATTCTAACAGGGATGAGGTGGTATCTCATTGTGGTAATTTCATTTCCCTAATAGATAGTGAAGTTGAGCATCTTTTCATATGTCTGTTGGCTATTTGTATTTCTTCTTGGGAAAAGTGTTTGTTCAGGTCCTCTGACCATTTTTTAATTGGATTGTTTGAGTTTTTGTTGTTGAGTTCTATGAGTTCTTTGTATATTTTGGATATTAGGCCCTTATCAGAGGCATTGTTTGCAAATATCATCTTCCATTCAGATGGTGACCTCATTGTTTTGCTGATGGTTTCTTTTGCTGAGCAGAAGCTTTTTAGTTTGATAATCCCATTCATTTATTTTTGCTTTTACTTACCTTGCCTTGAGGTCAAATTCATGAAGTCCTTTCTAAATCCAAGGTCTATGAGTTTAGTGCCTATGTTTTCTTCTATGCATTTTATTGTTTCAGGTCTTTTTTTTATGTCTTTGATCCATTTTCAGCTAATTTTGGTGTATGGTAACAAATAGCAGTCTAGTTTCATTCTTTTGCATGTGGATTTCCAATTTTCCCAACACCATTTATTAAAGGGGCTTTCCTTTCTCCATTGTATGTTTTTGTCTCCTCTGTCAAAAATTATTTGCCCATATACAGGGGTTTATTTCTGGACTCTCAGTTCTGTTCCATTGTTCCATGTATCCGTTTTTCTGCCAATACCATGCCATTTTGATTATCGTTGCTTTGTAGTATAATTTGATGTCAGGCAGAGTGACACCTCCAGCCTTGTTCTTCTTTCTCAGAAATGCGTTGGGTTTCCTGGGTCTTTTGTACTTCCATATAAATCTGATAATTTTTTGTTCTGTTTCTTTAAAAAATGCTGTTGGGCTTTTGATAGGGATTGTATTAAATCTGTATAATGCTTTACATAATAAGATCATTTTAACTATGTTGATTCTTCCAATTCATGAACACAGAATATCTTTCCATTTCTTTGTGTCTTCTTCAATTTCTTTTAATAATGTCTTATAGTTTTCAGTGCATAGATCCTTCACATGCTTCATTAGGTTTATTCTTGGGTGTTTTACTCTTTTTGTTGCAATTGCAAATGAAATTTTAAAAAATTTCTTTTTTCTGACATTTCATTGTTAGTATATAAAAATGCAATGGGATTTTGTACGTTAATTTTATATGCTACAACTTTACTGTATTTGTTGTTTCTAACAGCTTTTTAGTGGAATTTCCTAGTGAAACCATCTAGTCTTGGACTTTCGGGGAGGTTTTTAATGACTATTTCAATGTCTTTACTGCTGATAGGTCTATTTAGATTTTCTAATTTGTGATTCAGTCTAGGAAGGTTATATATTTCTAAAAATTTGCTAATTTTTTCTGGTTACAAATTTGGTGACATATAGCTTTTTACAGCATTCTTGTATAGTCCTTTGTATTTCTGTGGGGTCTATTATAACTTCTCATCTTTCACTTCTGATTTTGAGTCTTTTCTCTTTTTTCCTTAGTGAGTCTAGCCAGAGGTTTGTCAATCTTTTTTTAAAAATTTATTTATTTTAATTAGTTTTAAGTATACAGTACATTGGTTAGACATCTATATATTTCATAAAACAATCTCCCCAGATGCACCCTCCCTCCCTTGGCCCTCCCTAGCCAATGTATTAATGCTGACTGCATTCCCTTTGCCGTGCTCCCCATCCCTGTGACCATCTGTCAGCTACTAATTTGTACTTCTTTAACCCTTCACCCCCAACACCCCTCCCCTCTGTTCATCACCAAATTGTCCACTATATTTGTGAGTCTATTTTTGATTGCTTTGTTCTTTTTATTCCTTAGATTCCACATATAAGTGAAATTATATAGTGTTTATCTTCCTCTGTCTGATTTAAATACCTTCTAGGTCCATCAAAGCAATATCTTTTTCCATCCTTTTCCTTTTAGTCTGTGTGTGTCTTTTAATCTGAAGTGAGTCTCTTGTAGGCAGCATATGTAGAGGTCTTGTTTTCTTATCCATCCACTCTCTCTTTTGGTTGGAGCACTTAATTCTTTTCCATTTGAGGTACTTGTTGATAGGAATATAGTTGTTACTATTCTTTATTCCTGTTTTTGATACATGATTTTCTTCTTAAAGTAGTCCCTCCAACATTTCCCATAATACTGGCTTAGTGGTGACAAATTCCTGTCTGGGAGGCTCTTTATCTGTGCTTCAACTCTAAACGATAGCTTTGCTGGATAAAATATCCTTGGTCGTAGATCCTGGGTCTTCATCACGTCTAATATTTTGTGCCAAACCCTTCTGTCCTGCATAATTGCTTTTGAGAAATCAGCTGCCGATCTTATGGGTGTTCCCTTATAGATAACTATCTGTTTTTCTCTTGCTGCTCTTAGTATTCTTTCTATTTAATCTCTGACATTTTAATTATGATGTGTCTTGGTATGGCCCTCTTTGGATCCTTGGTTTTTGAAATTCTCTGAGCTTCCTGGGGATTTATGGCCATTTCCTTCACCAGGTTAGAAATGTTTTCCATCATTATTTCTTCAAACAACTGTTCAACATCTTGATTTTCTTCGGGTACGCCAATCAAGAAGATATTTTGACCCTTATAGTGTCCCATATGCTCCTTAAATTATTTTTACTTGGCTTCTTTTTTCTTGCCATTCTGAATGCATGTTCTTGGCTTTACTATCCTCTATATAGGTATTGGATCTTTTTCTTTATTCACTTCATTTATTCCTTTGTTTATTCCATTTAATATACTTCTCATCTCGGATAATGTGTTCTTCATTCAGACTAGTTCCCTTTTATAATTTTCACTTTCATTTTTGTTTTTTACCTCTTAGTTGAAATTCTCACTGAATTTATCTACACTTCTCTAAAGTTCATTGAGCATCTTTATAACCACTTTTGAAGTCTGCATCTGTTAGATTATTTGATTCCATTATATCTGGATCTCTGTTCTGTTCTCTCACATGGTTTCTGATTCTTTGTCTTCTCATTTTGGCCACTTTCCCAAGTCTCTTTCTATGTACTAAGCAAAGCTCCTAAGCCTCCAGTCCTATTAGTGTGGATTCGTGAATAGGTGTCCAGTGGCACAGTCCTGAGAGGGGTTCAGCTGCAGGCCAAATTTAGCCCAGGCCTGTGCCCCTCTGGGACCACCTTTTAAGAGCCAGCAAGCAATCCACAGATGCTGTGCTTATAGTTGCCTCAAAAGGTCACACCAGAAACCGAGGCCAGCTGGCTCCAGTGTGAGTCTAGGCACTGCTCAACAAGGAGCACCTGACTCACTGAGGATATACTTGGATGTGGCTTCTGTAGGGTGTGAGTTGGGGGAGGTGGAGTTTCAGGGAATCTTCTGGGCGGTTTGACTTCTGTTATCCAGCTCGATGACATCATGGCTATGGCGGCACTGAGTTCACGAAGTGGTAGTGGGGAGGGCTTAACAGGAAACAATGGATACTGATGGCATTTCTGTACAGAGCAAGTTTGGTTTTTGCCGTCACTCCGACAATACCTCCCTGTAAGTCCCTGGTGCCTCCTGCACACAGCCAAATCGGCACTGGTGCTCAGGTCCATCGCCATGAAAATCTGCTCACGGATGCTGCCCATTTAAGAGGCGCCTGCTGCTACTGCTGCCACAGCCTAGGTCTCACTCAGCTGCTCGGGAGACCAGGAAGCCCCACCTCATCACCCCGTCCTACTCTCTGCTGTTGCAGGGTTCTTTCTTGGATTTCTCCCTAGTTGTATGGCTTGTTCATCTAGATTCCATGGGATTTTTCCTTGCTGCTGCTCCTTGTTACCGTCACAACTTTGATTTGGTGGCCTGAGGGATGAACAGAGCTTCTATCATCTATGCTATTTTTTTCCTCCTCCAGAGATTTGTCAGTTTTATTAATCTTTTCAAAAAACCAAGTCTTGTTGCATTAGTTTTTTCTATTGTCTTTGTTCTTTATTTCATTTAATTCTGCTCTAATTTTTATTATTTCCTTTCTTCTACTGCTATGGGCATCGTTTGTTGTTTTCTAGTTCTTTAAGGTGAAATGTTAGGTTGAGATTTTTCTTGTTCCTTGAGGTAGGCCTGTAATGACATAAACTTTCTCTTTTTTTTTTTTTTTACCACTTTTGCTGTATCACAAAATTTTGATATTTCCTATTATCATTCTCATTTGTTTCTGTGTATCTTTTAATTTCTTCTTTTATTCCTCCTTAGACCTAGTCATTGTTTAGTAACATGTTTAATCTCCACATTTGTGGTTCTTCCCACTTTATTTTTCTAAATGATCTCCATTTTCAAAACATTATGTTTGAAAAATATGCTTGGTATGATTTTGGTCTTCTTAAATTTGTTGAAACTAGTTTTGTGTTCTGACATATGGTCTATCCTTGAGAATGCTCCATGTGCACAGAAAATAATATATATTCTGTTGTTCTGGGATGGAGAGCTCTGTAAATGTTGGTTATATCCAGTTGGTCTAATGTGTCATTTAGAGCCAATAGTTCCTTATTGATTTTCTGTTCACATTATCTATCCATAGCAGTCAGTGGGATATTTAGATCTCCTACCATAAGTATGTTTTTTTCAATTTCTCCCTTTAGTTGTTAGGAGTTGCTCTATATATTTTGATGCTCCCAGGTTGGGTACATATATATTGATAAGTGTTATGTACCATACCCTTTATCATTATAAAATGTTCATCTTTGTCTCTTGTTACCTTTTTATGTTGAAATCTATTTTGTCAGATATAAGTATGGCTATACCTGCTTTTCTCTGGATGTCATTTGCTTGAAGTATCATTTTCTACCTCCTCAGTTTGAGTCTGTGTTTGTCCTTGCAACTGAGATGTGTCTCCTGAACTCATCATGTAGTTGGGTTTTGTTTTTTGATCCAATCTGCTGCTCTATACCTTTTCATTGGTAAGTTCAGTCCATTTATATTTATGGTGACTATCGATATACAAAGATTTCCTAGAGCCATTTTATCTTTTGTTTTCTGGTAGCTCTGTATCTCCATTGTTTTTTTCCTCTTTTGTTTCTCTCTGTTGTTTTAGCTCGGTGATATACTATTATTTTTCCCTTCATTTTCTCCTTTTTTATATTATGTGTTTCAGTTCTAGATGTTTTTGGTGTGTGTGTGTGTGTGTGGTTGCCATTAGATTTCTGCAAAAAAAGTTTCACATATACAGTATTTTTTTTTCCAAATGCATCTTATCTCCATTCACCTGTGCAAGTTCAGTTCTTTACCCTCTCCCCTTTTGTTTTTATTGTCACAAATTATCAATTTTTATGCTGAGAGATCATTTCCAAATTGAAATAGCTATTGTCTTTTTTTTTTTTAATGTTTTTACCTCTTTTAATTTTTATATTTAAGTGTTTGGAAAGCTATTCTGAACAAGGATTGCAATTTCCTGCTTCTGTTTTTCTATTAGTCATCTTGTTTATAGCTTTGTATCCTTTTTGTCTTTTTCCTTCAGGCAGAGACACACCCTTCAGTACTTCCCATAACGCAGCTCTTATGATGGTAAATTCCCTTGGCTCCTGTATGCCTGGAAAGGTCTTTGTTTCTCCATCAAATCTAAAGGAGAACTTTGCTGGATATATTATTCTTCGCTGGTAATTTCTCTCATAGTTGGAATATTTAACTTACTTCATCTTAGCTTGTAGGTTTTTTGCTGAAAAATCTGATGATAATTTAATGGAATTTCCTTTATAGGATACCATCTTCTTTTTCCTGGCTGCCTTCAGAATTCTTTCTTTGTCATTAATTTTTGACAGTTTTAATGTAAAGTACTCTGAAGAAGGCCTTTTGGATTGAGATGATTAGATGTTCTGTTAGCTTCCTGTATTTGAGGATCCAGTTGTTTCCATATGTATAGGAAGTTTTCATCAATTATTTGTTTGAACAGGCTCTTTATTCCATTCTCCTGCTCTTTGCTTTTTGGTATACCCATTACTCTTATATTTCTCCTACTAATGGAGTCAGATAGTTCTCTAATTTTTTTTTTTTACTCTCTATTCTCTTTCTTCTTCTGCCTGAGTCATTTCTAGATTCCTGTTTGTTGTGTCACTAATTATTTCCTTTATTTTGTCTTTTCTATTTCTTAAGCTCACTAGTTTATTCTTCATCTCTTTTATTGAGTTCTTCAGCTCAGAATTTCTGTTTGGTTCTTTTTGATAGTTTCAGTCTCTGGTGAAGTACTCCTTTTGTTAAGTGATTTTATTTCTCTATTGAATTGCCTTTCTGAGTTTCCATGTATCTGGTTGAGTTATTTTTCAGAACTGCAATCTTGAATTCTGTCATTTAAATCACACATTTCCAGTCCTTAAGTTTATTTTCTAGAGATTTTATTTTCTTTTTGAATTCCTTTGTTATCTTGGTTATTCGTTGCACTTGATGGATTTTCCCCCCCCCCCCCCCCCCCCCCCCCCTTTTTTTTTTTTTTTTTTTTTTTTTTTTTTTTTTTTTTTTTTTTTTTTTTTTTTTTTTTTTTTTTTTTTTTTTTTTTTTTTTTTTTTTTTTTTTTTTTTTTTTTTTTTTTTTTAAGGATTTTACACTTTACTATTTAGCGGGTTAATAAGTAGAGATCTTTCTTTTGTTTTCTGGCAGGTGGCACCAAAGCACAAGATTTTATTTTCTCTTACCTGCACTGCTGAGGCTTCCAGGATGTCTGTGGGGGCAATGTCACCTCTGTGATGGAAAATGTTCTGTATTCCCCCAGAGGTGAGCGTCCCTTTTACAACCCAGTTGCCTTAGTCTTAGGGTACCACTCCCATGGATTGTAAGGGGTGGACTATGGATCTCTTATGTGTTCCTGGTGCCAACTTCCTGTAGCCAGGAGCTTCTGCAGAGCTGCTCTGAGTTGACTGAGCTGCTACTACTAGACTGCACCTGGATAGGTGGAGGATGAAATGATGAAATTCATGATGAAATGAGGGTCTGCTCTTCCTCATGGATTTAGCCACAATGAATACAGACTACTTAGACTGGAAAGCTTTCTTTCTGCCTTTTCATGATCTACTAAGTGAGGAGTTTCCTGCCAGATAGGCCACAGGGGATGCGGTAGGCAGATTCCCCATCTGTGGAATCCTTTGTTCCATGCCGATAGGCTTTGGAGCACTGTGATTTTTTGGTAACATTTCTCTGAGCCGGACCCTAGGTACAGCTTCAATGTGGGCCAAACTCAGGCCTAATTGCTATTCTGCCCCTCCAGTCTGATCTGTCCATTGGGGGCTGCACCTCAGTCCTTTACTGCTGTCATGTCCACTGGGGCCTCTGTGATCATAGGGCTGCACGATTTCTGTTTCTATCCTTCTTCCTCCTTATCTGTCTCTGCTGTTCACCTGTTCACTCAGATACGTCCACCTTCACGTGTCTCTGCAGGTATCACAGGCATGTTTTAGCAGGGAATCCTGTGTTGAATTATAACTGTCCAACTTGTTATAACTTCAAGGAGAGACTCTTGGAAGTACTGTCATTCCACCAGGCCTAAGTGCTACCTTCTGACAAAAATTGACTGCATTAAATGACCACTAATTTTTTTTGTTATAAGTAAGCAAGGAAGGGAGGAAGAGAGGAAAGGAAGGAAGAAGGGAAGGAGGGAAAGAAGGAGGGAGGAAGGAAGGAAGGAAGGGAGGAAAGGAGAAAGGAAGGGAGATAAGAAAGAGAAGAGAAAGAAAGGAAGCCGACTTGGATATATGTATGTTATATATTCACATTCACATATATAACTTACATAGATATATGTGTTACATATACATACATACATGCATGTATTTTACATATATACGAGTGATCATATTAGCAACATCTTTAAGTTCTATGATTATTTTTCTGTCATAGCAAATGAGGAAAGTTTTGCCCTTGAACAAGTTCATATTCATAACAGCTTAAGGCTTCCTTCCTTTAAGTGAAATGGTAGGTTCCACAAATGCTGGAGTTCTACAGAAAACTTTATTTAATTCTCTTATTCTGTTAATATGAGTCAGCTTTATGAATCAATCACAAATTCATTGAACTTATAACTATTTTATAACCATTTATATTATTTTTCACTGTTAAGTCATATTCAATTATCTACTCTGGGCATTTGGAGATTTTTTAATTGATTTGTTAAAGCCTGCATTTACATAAGGGAGTCTTTAAGATCCTTTTGTTGTTTTCAAGAGACCCTAAATTTTCAGATCAGAACTTTAACTAATCTCATACAGAAAAATTTTAATTACATACAATATTCTGTTGGAGGCATACTTGAAGGACAGTGCCTTTTACAAATAAATTACATCTTCAACTATTAGTCCATTGTGTGCCCTCCCATCAATCTTGATACAACTTCCCAAATTTCTATGCAGTTGTTATAGGCATCAAATAAATGCTACATTTTTTAAAACTTTAAGTAGGTTTTTTATTCCTAATTTATGAAGTAAGTTTTGTGTCACTTATTATCTTCATAGCTTTTAATGGTAATAGAGTTTCTTAGCAAGTCTACTCACAAACCAATCATCTCCATGTTGCTACATAGGAAATGAGAACCTCATTTCCTATGTAGGAAATGAGAACCTCAATGCTCTTCTTAGAAGGATTCAAAGCACTTCCTCCCCCTTATGTAAACAAGGGGTATTGATATAATATTTTTATGTTTCTAAGAAAGATAAAGAAGCTGCTTTCATTCATGCATATGTGTGTGTATTAGAAACAGTGAAGCTAAGTGGCTTTATTGGATACAGTAGGATAAAAAAGGTGGTATTCTTTAGAAGAAACTAAGCTTTATTGGTACAACTCACATGAACAGAAATAACACTGGTTTGTCCCAAAAAGAAAAATGAAATATATTAAATAATGACTCTAACAAATTACTGAGGTCAAAACTGAAGAAAGAAGTCTAACATCACACATCAGATTTACTGTTGGTAAGAGAAGTGGAGATATTAATAGAGGAAGATACAATTGTGCCAGCAATAACATAAGAAAGGGTACATTATGGATAAATTTTATTTTAACTACACAAGATCTGAAGAGAAATAGATTTCATTATATGTTTGTATTAAAAGTCATATAATGCAAAGCTAGAAATCCTTTATCATTTATGAAAAAAATTTGTGAGAAAGATAAATGAATACTTATTTTTAAGTTAAAAACAACCTGAAACAAGATCATATCTGAAAACCACAACCATATGACAAAATTACATTTATATGTAAAAAGAATTGAACCTTCCCAGAATAAAAAATTAGAAACATATAAGTATGTTTTTTATTTGGCTGCTTTAAAAGTAGGGAAATTTCTCACTTAAAATCTCCAGAATTTTTTTTCTTCTTAAAAAATAAAAACAAACAAACCTAGAAGATTTGGAAGTAATGATGACTGGCAGGAACTAAGCAGTGGATGTTTCTTTAGACTGAATCTCTTCTATTTTGCCATAGTCCCCACCAGCCCTTCTCACTCTACATCCAGACTGGTTACCTACATGATTTCTTGGTAACTTTTGAGTGTTCGTGGTTGATATGCTAAACATTACTCTGGGCCGCATCCTTTATCTTGGTAATCCTCAAGAATATCCCAAGAGACAGTAGCATAATTCACATCTTAAAAACAAGGAAACCGAAGTTCTGGGTGATTAGATAATTTGCAGAATTGTTTATATAAGAATGAACTATATTTATCATCCTTTGTAAATAATACTTAAAGGATTAGAAAAGTTTAGATGAGTCATTTTCAAACTTAGTTGCATATTAGAATTACCTGAGAAGCTTAAAAAACAATGTGTTGTTCCCATCTCAGGCCATATAAAAAAAGAATCTCATGAGGTGGCATGATTTTTTGTTTTTTGTTTTTTGTTTTTTGTTTTAATTTTCTCAGTTGATTTTAATGTATAGCAAGGATGCAAACTCCTAGTTTAGGTATCAAAAGACAATCTGATTTCCAGTTTGTTCTTAATTCTGATTTTTATTAGTTGTTTCTTTGAAAACATAGTCAAACAGATATTTGACATCACAAAAAATGCACTCACTTAACAGTTTACTTTTGAAAATGTGTAGCTTGTTATATTGTATAGGCAAAACATTAACAAACCTCCTAAAGTAAGTTTGATTTGACCCAATTCTACATGGAGTTTGTATAGCCCTGTTTGTTAAGGTATTAAAACAAATATTTGGATTCTGGTGCCTGTTTGCTGTAGGTATCAGTTTCCTCACATGGCTGAGTTTCAACTTTGCACATATAAAACCCAGCCAGGCCTCTTCAGTGAGTGATTAAGTTTTAGTATAGGTGTCATGTGAAAATCTTGCTTCTTTTCTGATATCTTAGGCCTGTTTCGGGTACTACATGAATAATTACTCAAAAAATTATAAAACTGTTGTTTGATTACTTTTTTTAAAAAATTAAGAAATTAGACTAATTTAACTGGTCAAATTTTCACAGATGGATTGGTTTGCATCTGTAGACCATCTACAATACTAATGCTATTTTTAGATTTTATTAAATTGTTGGAAATATGCAGTGTAATTTTTCTATAGACCAATTCAAATATTACTAGGCCTGGAGAGAAGGAGGAAGAAAGTAGAATATATAATTATTTACTCATGGCAAAATGTGATACATTTTTTTGCTTTAAAATAAACTCCATGCATTATAGATGAGTATTTGTTTTTAGAGACCTCATTCAGTCAGAAAAAAAAAAAATTCTGCAAATTACTTCCTTCTTTTGGACTATGTCTTTACCAGTAAGTGTACTGGAAATGATTCTACATTAAAGTGGTTTTAGATAGAAAAAAAAGCAGCAACATCTAAAATTAGAACATTTACTTCAGACATAACTTATTTTGACACATAAAATTCTGTGGAGAATAATTTTGAAGGAAGATTTAAGATTGCAGTATTCTCTATTTTAGTGAATAGAGCACTGGATAGTAAATTTTAGAATTTGAATATTCATCAAACAGTGGAAGCTACAGAAGAACTGGAGTTTGCCACCATTAAGGCATGGGTCTATGGAGGCCTCATAAGCCCGCTTTCAACAGGTCACTAATATAGGTTAAATAATCATAGCATCAACAGGCTCTGTTAGAATCCCCTAACTCAACTAATTTCACCTCATTAATTTTCAAACCATCTTCATCAGTAAAAATACTAATAAGAATGTATTTTATATAGAGAATACAGAGGCAGAGAATGTGCCTTACAGAAAATGAAGTTGAAATTACATAAGTTAAGAACAGCTAACTGAGCACAATATTGTAGATTATATGACACAGATAGAGGATAGATCATAGACAGACAGACATATACCAAATATACATATATACACATATCAAATATATATGTATAATACTTATAAATATTAGATTTTTATATAAATGTTATAATATCAAATTCTTTATGGCACCATAAATTTTAGTTAGAATAAAGTTAATTGTAAGCAACAAAAACAATTCAAAATAACCTAAACAATAAATGGGATTTATTAGCTAGCATACTATAAAATCCAGGAGACAGACCTGGATTCATTCAGTGGCAAGTGATATCATCAGGGTTCTATCTATCTTGGTTTCTTTCTCAGACTGTCTTCTCTTGGCAACAAGATAGTGCTAAAAAGCCTACTTCCCCCGCCTTGCCACTTTCATTGTGATAGTCTAGCAACCCTGTAGAAAGCACTGTTCTTCAGTTGTTCTAACAGACAAACCCAGGGTAGCACCCTGATTAGCTGGACTTGGGTCACTTGCCTGCCCTGAACCAATCACTATGTTCTAGGGATAAGGTCCTCTGATTGCCTAGGCCAGGGTCATATACCCATCCTTATATCCAGGTTGGGGATGAAGGGGCCAGGGTCATTCTGCATCCCTCAGCCAAATGAAGAGGGTCCTCTCCTGGAAAAGAGAGTTCTGTTTCCAGGAGAATGTGGAGAAGGGTAGTAGCTAGACAAAGACAGCATGTTCCACTTCAACATACAAGGCCCTTATGTCTGGCTCCTCCCTACCAGCTTAGCCTTATTAGCTCTCATTCCCCATAAATGCATTAACTCTAGCCAGACCCAATTACTAGAGTTTCCTGAATTTGATGTGTTTGTTGAATAAATTAATGAGCAACTTTAGTGATAGAGATTTTTTTAATGTTATTATTGGGTATATGAAAAATTTAAAGCCTTCCAAGTTAACTGAAGATTCCAGATAACTAGATATTTGATGTTGTTCTTAAGTGATCTTTATTATTCCATGGAGAATAGAGTAAATATGAAAGTGGGTTTATTAATCAATAATAGTTTTATGTGCTGAGTGTGCTTTTGTGTATTTATGAATCTAAATATCTGTCTTCTCTCCCAGACTGAAGGCAGGCGCCCCATTGTCATTGCTTCCTTCAAAGCACCTACTGTAATGCTGTGCACATACTATGTGCTTAGTAAAAGTTTCTGAACGGAAATGAATAGTTAATTCCAGTGCTTAGGACACTTTCTGCTTTCTAAAAAGAGGATAGCTATTTTCCCTTAAGCAGCTATCAAATGCTCTAATTTTTATGTGTGTATTTGATAAAGAGACTCTGTTCTAAGTATAAACATTCTGATCTTACAGTAGTTGTCCAGAGCAGCCTGTGTATAAAAATTGTTGCCTTGCTTCTAGATTGAAGTCGAGCGCTAGAGTCTTTTAGAAATATTAGACTCTATAGGTAATAACACTCCTACTTACATAGATTTGCCTCTATAATTTGCAGGAAGATTGGCTTAACTTATTTTGAAAAAATGGTATAGAGATTTTTAGAAGTAAGAGTATCTACCAATTAAAATTTATTCTGTAAACTGTTTTTCATTTGTATGTAGGTCAAACCTGCCATTTATGCTACTATTAATAAATCACATCAGTATAGTAGTTTGTAGTCTATACATTGCTTTCACATTTATATATTTCATAATTCGTGTGAAAAAAGAAAAACACTTTGGGCTTTAGTTGACAGCAAGTATAAAATGAACCAAATGCTTAGTTGCCCAGAAACATAATGCAATTTCAGACTACATTAATAGAAGTAAAGTGTCTCAACAAAGAAGGTGATAGTTTTATTGCAGTACCAGTTAGAAAACATGTGGAGCATTGTGTTCAGCTCTGGGCTTCATCAAGTTTTAAGAGGGACATTGACTGACACAACTGGAGCTTGTTCAAAAGAGTGCAACCTAAGGAGTGTGAATTCTGAGGCTAAGTCATATGAGGAACAGGTGAAAGAGCTGAAGACATTGGATCTAAAAAAAAAACTTAATTGAAAAAATTAGCAACATCCTTTAAATACTAATGGGGCTATCATAAGAATTAGGAATTAGATCCTACCATATATCTACTTAGAGTACAGCTTTTAGGACCAAGAGCTGAAAGCTGCACATTTCAGTTCAATATATAAAAAAAAAGTCCTAACCTCCAAAAAGTTGTCTTCAAATGACAATTCGAAGTCTACATGACCATATATAAGGAATATCAGCTCCACCATCTATTAGCTGTGTGATTTTGGACACGTTACTTTACCTCTTTCAGCCTATTTTCTATTTCTTGGAAACAGATTTTTAGGATTGCTGTAAGGATTACCTGAAATGATACAAGTCAGGTCATCACCAGTGTCTGCTCATCATATGTGCTCGTTGAAGGGAGGCATTATTATCAAAGTAGCTTGAGAAGGGCCTCTTTAAACCATGCAAAAATAGTAGGGAAGGATAATAACATCAGAGTTTAACTCCTTAGGCCCTCATATACAATTAAGGTTGACAAACGTTGGTTTGGAAACCTGAGTCTTCATCACGTTGTATGGTGATGTTAATGATTCTTTTGTCTTGTATTTTATTGGATGCCTTGGCCAAGGGAATTATAGTTTTTCTTAATAATCAAGAAATATTTATGGAAGAGCTCCACAACTTTATGGAAGCCATGGAGTATTATTTTTAAGCACTTGGGAAGGAAAGTTAGCAGAGATGAAAGAAGGCAGTTGTTGAGCCAAGCAAAGGCTAACTTGTAGTTTGTGATATACATTACGCAGAAGAAATAACTTAGGACACTCAAAATGGAATACAGAGAACATAAATGTAATATGTAGTGCAAAGGCAACACAGAATGTATGGGAACTGATTCTATTCAAATTGCAAATATTTATTAAGCACCATGTCAGCCTTTGAAGAATAAAAGCTGAATATAGGAAATGTAGAAATAACTATAGGAAATAATTCCTGCCCTAAGGATTTTATATAGTATATTCAGAGATACAGAAACATATAGAACTCATCATTAATCCAAATAAAACAATTTAAACCAAATGCTGTGGGAAAATAGAGTAGGAAGCAATGAATTATAAAAGAAGTATAATACAGGTTTGAGGAGCCAGAAAAGTTTTGCACAAGTGATTTTGGTACTTTCTTGCCTTTCTTGACATGGTGAAGGAAGGACAGGCACTCAAGACCTTGGGAGTAGCATTAGTCAAGGTGAAGAGAGATGGAAGAACATCAGTCTGCCAGAAATGGCAAGTTGTCTGAAGAGGCTTGAATAAAGAAGGTTGTAAGGAAGGATAGAGTGGCAAGAGGTGAAACTAGGAAGGCAAGTGTGGTCAGATGTCAAGGAGTAGAAAACTATGCTAATGAACTAAATGAAGAAAGAATTCCATAAGAACATATTTACTATAGATATTCTGTGAGGGGCCACTGGTGACTTCTTTGGTCCAGAGGGTAATAAAACATTATAGAAAGGTTGCTGAACTTATGTTGATATAATTAATAGAGGTCTCAAACTGAGATGAGAGAAGATTTAACTTGGAAATCTGAACGGTTCTTTGATGAGAAATGAAATAATAAAAATTG
The DNA here is from genome assembly GCA_004027375.1 of Macroglossus sobrinus. Taxonomy (NCBI): domain Eukaryota; kingdom Metazoa; phylum Chordata; class Mammalia; order Chiroptera; family Pteropodidae; genus Macroglossus; species Macroglossus sobrinus. The sequence continues at coordinate 672,409 of PVKZ01000314.1, read as the reverse complement.
TGTTTGAGGAAGGTCAGACAAACAGTTGTAAAGACTGCAGAGGGGAGAGGCTAGAAGCAGAGAACTATGCTGAGACAATGAAAAAGATCCTATTGTATGTACTCTGGCTAGGGAAATAGACAGGAAATAGTGGGCTAGAAGGCAACGTTGAGGAGTAAGTGGAAGGAATGGTAAAGAAATATATAGCAAAGGGGAAGAGTGGAAAATATATATAAATATGCATTTCCAGAGGTCATGCTATACAAATATGTATTTAAAAGATGCTGTGGCTCAGGTTGGCTTTTTGTTTCCTGTAGTCAGCCACTGTCCTGCTTTAAAAAACAAACACCCTATCCTGTTGGAAGTCTGCTTGCTTATCTCCCAGTTTAAATCATATATTTAGCCACAAGAACTTCTTAATCAGGAATAGAGTTTCTGCACTAATGAAGAGAATTTCTGCATAATAGAAATTAAAAAAGGAAACCTACTGATTATGAATTTCTCCCAGCTATATTTGTGAGGAGTAAAGAAGCAATTTGCATTGCATTTTAATTTTTGGAGCTTTGTAAGCAAATCTATAATATAATTTTTTGCTATTTACAAATTGGAGTATTCTAATAATGACTATGGAGCAAGATTTGTCATGTGTGTGCATGTCAAGTCCAGGCCACTTCTAAACTCAACCTTGTGAATTAAGAATGCAATTTCTTCAGTTTACTGTCTTACACTGAAAACATATCAAAAGTCATGATATTTTCAATAACCTTTCTACAAATTTATCATTTCAGTAAGGGATGGTCTATTTCCAGATTACCTTTACCCCTAGAACATACACCAAAGCCTGTGTCATTACCATGGCATTGCTTCTTCAGTGGGCTCTGAGAATCCTAAAAGATTTGCATAGCTTCTCAGCTATTTTTGCCACTGCTTTTAGAATTGGCAAGGCCTTGACATGAAAAACCAAACAAATGCTAGACTCAGCTCTCTAGCTTTCTTCTTTTTCTAGATAATGGAACTACAAAACTCTACTTTCTTGAGAGCTTTTTAATCTTTTTTATGTTTTAAAAATATATTTATTTAATAAGTTGTTGGTCCTAAACAACCTAGATTGCCATTGCATGAAGTGTAAACCCCCATCATCTCTTGCCAACTTTATTGTTATAACCTCTTAACTATTCTTTCTGTTCTACCGTGAACCCTTTCTGTCTATTCACAACATAGCAATCAGAGTGAACCATGTGTCATATCATGTCATTCTTTTGCTCAAAATCCACTAATGATTTCCTATCTCACTAAAAGAAAAAGTAAAAAAACTCTTGATGACCTACAAGGTCCTACATGATCTGGCCCCTTCTGAGGAAACAGCCTCATCAGAAGAACACTGATAAGATAGGATTTCACCTAAAAAGCATTAATGGGGATAAAGAATGACATTCCACATGATAATAAGAGAGTAATCCTTCAAAAAGATATAATAATTATGAACTTGTATGCATCCAACATCATAGCTTCAAAATAGTTCAAGGAAAAACGTACAGATTACAAGTAAAAATTGACAAATCCACCTTCTTAGAGTAATATTTTAACACATTTCTTTTATAAATTTAAGGATCAAGCAAATAAAATATTAACAATAATATATTTCCTGCCAAAAATAATAAATTTGATCTGATAGATACATAGAAGACAAGGCATATATAAAATAATGTTCAAGGACATTGAACATTTATAAAAATTGTCCATATCTAGGTCACAAAGCAAATCTCAAAAAAAATCATGAAATAGATAATAATCTTATATATCTCTGACCAAAGTGCAATTAAGTTTGAAAGCAATTATATATATATATACACACACACATACTTTTTTAAAAAAGTATATTGAAAGATTTTAAAATATGCCTTTATTTTCACCTAAGGCATAAATCACCTGTGAATTTCAAAATCTTTGGAAACCAGAATTTCTAAAAAATGTGGGTTAAGAGTTCAAGAAACTAGAAAAAGAGCAACAGAGTAAATCCAATGAAAGTACAATGGAAAACATACCACTAATAACAAAAGACATTAATGAAATAAAAAAAATATTAATGAGAATTGACAAAACCAAAATCTGGTCCCTAGCAAAAAAGATGGGGACTGCAGAGGCGTTAAGGGGAGTGAGGGGGAGGGAGAACAGAGAGAGCGATCATTGAATAGACTAGTTTTGCCAAATCTTTAATGAGTAAATAATGTCTGTTAAATACAAACTATTTCAGTGACTGGAATAAGAGGGAAAGCTGCCTGTTACAGTTGGGGTCCAGTCAGGAAATAGAAACCATGCAGAAGGAAGTTAATATAAAGAATGATTAACACTGGAGATGAACTACTAGAGGGAATTTTTAAAACTACTGAGGGAGAATATTCAAGGAAAGAACTTGGAAAGGTGGTGGGTCAGGAGCCTTCTCCAAGACAGATTCAGATCTCACACAAAAGAAGTCATTACAGTCCACTGGGTAGAAGACAGGTTTGCTGGGTCAATTCGACTGGCTCACAAATGGCAGGCCTAGGCTGTGCATGAGCTTTGCGGGTGGGGACCTTGCTGGGAAGCTTCCCATGAGGGGTACTACTGAAGTCTCTGGGAGGCTGGCCAGCGTGCCTGGGACCTCAGCAGGAACCTACCCACTGGGGTGGCTGCTGCACTTGCTGGAAGCCACCTGATGTCAGGAGGAAGTGGTGTTTGAAATTCACTAGGTATGCAAAAGGAGCCACTGAACAGCACCATAGCAAGAAGGAAGAACATACTAGTACCAAGAAGGAAAGAGGTTTAAAATTGATCACTACCACATTGTTTTTGTTGTTGTTGTTTTGTTTTGTTTTTATCAAATAGGTGAAAAACTCTCTGCAGTAGTGGAATAGATAAATAAAATACATTTCTAAAATAGTTCAATATAGAGATTCAAACTGGTCCTACATGTATCAGTATAGAAATATCTTAAAATATAATTTTCAATGAAAAATTGCAGAAGTTATTATACAGTATTATATAATTTATAATAACTTTAGAAAGATACAAAACCATACAAATGAATATTATATGTGGAAATGTATCAAATTCAGAATATTGGTTTCCTTTGGGAAAAGTAAGAAGAGAATAGGGTTGGAAAGAGGCATACAAGAGAATTTGATTATTTCAGTAATATTTTAAAAGTTCTTAAAAGATCTGATAAAATGGGAAATGACTGAATAAAGTTGACTCGTATGTACCTACATTTTTATAATTATTCTTTATAATTTTCTATGTCCTATTTCATAAAATATTTTATAAAAATGGGTAGAATCTTCATTATCTGTCTGCCACATGTGATGTAAGTAGTAATGAACATTACTCTTTCAAGAAGCTCATTTCTGTAGGAATAACTGTGTTCTTAGACTTTCTCAAAATGTGTTCTGGAGGATTCTAATAGATACCCTGAGAAAAAACATCTTCATGCTAAAATAAGTTGACTCTTGACTGGTTAACATATATATCGGCATGTTCTGAAGGACGGGGAAACATTTCTTTTAAGTCTGTTTAACCCAAACTTTTCTGACCTCAGGTTTTTTAATATAATACTCATTGATATCTTACTGAACCCTGGTCTACATACACAGATAAGTGCTGATTTGCTCAAATAAACCATAGTTATGACATACATCATTCAATCAGTACATTTATGAGAAAGAAGGAATTATGCTATTAAAAAAATCATCTCTTTGTTTAAACTAAGTCTGATTTCTCAGATGATAAACACAGTTCTCCCTGTGTTTGATTTTTCAGTCATACCTTATCAACTCACTTGTAATACATTAGTTCAAGGTTTGATTTTCAACTGAAGAATCATTTGTAGTAGAAAATATTACAAAAGAAAAGTGGTGTGACCTACATGTCCATTCCAATCCCACCAATTTTCCTGATTCTACACAAGCTCAATCAGTTGTAACACCCTTTAATTATCCACTAAAATAGTGGTTTTTCCAGTTCAAAGCATTCAAAACCTACAAAAGCTTATGTTTGGGGCAGTGATTGACAGTACTCTTTTGGGGGTGGAGACCAGAGAAATGCAACTAATTCTTCACTATTTCTTCTTTATGAGTGTCTACATAATTGGAAAGCACAAACTTAGATTTTGCAAACATCACTTGTCTAGTGAGGATATTTAATTCTTCTGTGATTCAAGGAATGCACAAAAGCAATCTAAATGAAAATATACCATGAGGTCACTGGCTGGTACCATTTGGTATAATTTTCTGACCTCAATATTTGTAGGTTTTTCTATAAACACAAAAATGCCAGTGTAATCTTAATTTGTAAAATTGTAAGGAAGGCTTGCAAGGTGTGGCTTGCTCAGGAATTGAAATTTAGCACTACATTTAAGCTTTTAAAAAGGATTATCTGTTCTCCTTTAAAGTTTGACTTTCTTATATGAAATTGACTCTTTTGTGTATGTGTTCATTCATTTATTCAACAAAGTTTTTTTATTTTAATGTGCCAGGTACTGAATCACTTTAAGCCAATGTTTGTCAATTCAACTCTTCTATAAAAATGACCATGAGATTATAGAAAAAGCTGTATGACCTTGGAATGGTGTTGTCCCTTCATGCAGGGACAAAATTATTAAAATAAATTTAAATAATTAAATTTATTGGGAAACGACTGTGTGTCAAACATTGGTCTAGGCACTAATGGTTGTAACAGATATTAACAAGAAAAACAAGGTCTTTGATCAGCCTACCGAGTAACAGGGACATTAGTCGGGTAATTACGATAAAGCATGATGAGTATGACTATAGGAGAAATACAGGTTGATCTTTGAGAAGTTAACTGACTTTCATTTATTTATTTAACAATTTTTTTAAAATCTAATATATGCAAAGCATTGTTCTAGGAACTGAAAGTACAGCAAGAAACAAATCAAAATATCTGTCCTCACAGCGCTTCCATTCTTATGGAGGTCAAACCTATAGCACTGGTCTTTATCAGTACCATGCACCAAACCAGTATTTTCCAAAGGGTGGAATTCATATCACTAGTGAAATATGAAATTAGGTAGGTATGCACAAAACTAATACAATAACAGTTAGCATTTCTGTTTAGTACTGTATTTTCCTCATGTTTCATGATACAGGCTTTCAATTTGTGGTAGTATAGATGATTTCTTCCTAATTGAATTTATTTAATTTTAAGAAGCTGAGTTCAATCAAAGAGTAGTTAGTAAATAAATATAGTAGATTGTATGTACACTTGGGCAAAAATGTTACTATGATGCACAAATTACAAAAAAAGAAAAAAGGAAAACACAGCTTTCACCTAAATAAAATGTTGTCCAGATATCACCAGTGTCATTCCATTGCCCAAATTTTTAAGATAAACTGTTCATATTTTAAAATTTCATAGTTGTATAACAGTTAATTCAAGGGAGAGAGAAGAAAACAGATTTAAAACATTCTTTATGCCAGTTTTCTATAAACTGCTTGAAAGTAAGAAAAGTCTTATTTTATCTTATCTTATTCATAGCTCTGAACATGGTGTCCTGCACTTAGTAGATGCTAAAATAAATGTTAGATGAAGGGATGGGATAATTAATAAATGAAATGGGAAATACTTTATTGCACCATTCAAACTATAGCAAATGCTCTGGCCTGACTCAATGTAATTAGCTGTAGGGTATGAGAAAGAATGGTCTCTCCACACTAGTCTACAAGAACAATTCAGGACTTTGCTCTGACGATTTGAGATCTGCCTTTCTAATAGAAGGAATATAAAAGAAATTAACTTTTCACTATGTAACTACCAATCAATTGGTAAGCTTGCCTTTTATTACTGCCATAGAATAACAGGAATAATGAGAAACACCAACTTATAGGGTTTTTTTTAGAGAACTAATTAAATTAAGACCCCATTAAGTAATATTTTACTACCACCAGAGTCTCTGTACTATGCTAATAATCAAAAGAGATCCTATAGACACTGCAAATTATAGACAGCTTTCTCTATTAACCTATAGAAACTAAAAATAGAGGGGGAGCAACCTTTGAAAAATAACATCCTGACAATTTTATGTAAAAGAAAAAGTATCAAAATGCTAAAACATGACTACCTTTCATATTTTCTGCAGGTGAAAAATAAAATTTGATTTCCCTTATTTCAAAATGTTAATTTCTACCATCTTTAGCTACAGAGGAAATAATTATCTATTTTGAGACTTTGAAGAATTAAAAGGTCTTTAAAGTTTTTGCTAATAGGAAATCTTAAATAGTTTAATTTCAAAGAACCAAGGATTTATTATGATGAACAGCCCATACTTTTTATTTTGCTGTGACAATTTGAAGAATAATTCTAAAATAGGCAATCTCTCACAATCACAATAGTTCAACAAGAATTATTCTCTTTCCAAACTGTGATTGTCTCAGTTACCAACACACAAATGAAGTTCATGTCCTGGTCCTGTTGATGTCATTCTTGGGTTTTCTTGTCAACTGTCATGAGAAATTGTCTTATTAGGCAGGTTGGTAGATGCCCACTGCCAAGTCCTCTTGCCTCATTACACCAATTTCATAAGCCTTTCTGAATCTGTTTGGTAGAAATGTGATCCAGACATCCATGTCTGAAATTAAATTTTCCCAGCGGTTATACCGCAGAGGTCATCTTTTTGCTTTATTTTTCTCCTGGCTGTGGTATGAGTTGAATAAGCTTGGAGGGAGATGAACTGTTTGGCTTTTGAACTTTCCATTCTCCCAGGAACATGCATATTGTCTCCTCAATTTGAACAATTGCTGGGAACAGGATTCAGTTCCTGGTCCTGCCTAAGTTCACTGTAAATAGCTTGACCAGGGGGAAAATGGCTTTCTTCTTGCTAATATACACCTTTGATATACACTGTGTCTAGGTCCACTGACAAGTAGTTGCTATGTCAGTCCTTTGACTACCATTGTAAGTCAATCGAAGGATTTACCATTTCTCTGTAACAAAACAAATGATTTCTTAGTGCTGACTGACACATGAAAAAAGATCCTTTACAGAGAATGCATTTTGTAAATCAAACTGTGGTAAATACAACACACAGAGCGTGCTCTATTTCCAGTGACCAAATAAACAAGGATTACTTATTCATTTATTTGTTTGCATATTTACATTCATGTTTTTGTTTGGGGGCATGTCAAATAAGAGATTAGAAGGCAATTTTCACACAAAAGGCCCAAAGAAGCATAATGCTACTTTGCGGTAGTTATTCGATTGTACTTCATAGGCTTTTCCCTTTCAATTGGCATTTAGAGAACTAGCCACACAAGCTGCTCTGTACCTTCCTGCATGATACCATTTCTTCCTCTTCTCCTTATCTGTACCTGAGAGGATGCACAGCTTTCTCTTTTTTCTTTCTTGTGGGTTTGTGCAGTTTCTTGATGTTTGTGACAGGCCACGATAGGGGAAGCTTTTATCACCGTGGGGTTTGGAGGCCTCTGTAAATTGAAAATTGCAAATGAAATCCACTGGGCTTGAATTCATCAGCTATTATGTCAGATGACCTTTGGCAGCTGCTGATAAAAATGAGAGAATGTTAGCTCTGATCCAATTTTCAGCACTAACCATTCCTTTTCAAATCCATTCACAGTCAGGCAGCAGACACATGGGAAGTGAAAATGATAGGGTTTCAAGAGAACGGCATTGTGTTGCAGATTAAGATTTTCTCCCCCTATTTCTAGAGGTCGGCCCCCAGGTCCCTGTCTGGTATCTACCTATTGTCCAATCAGTTTCAATATCTGCTTCAGAGGACATGTTAGCCATCCTTACAGATAAGTGCTTACAGGAGAGAATGTTGGACTTAATAGTTTTGCTTAGGAGGCATCAAGGGTCGCAGTGTAGCAATATTGACTGGCACATGTTAGTTTAATCTGACATTCTAAGGAATGTGACACTAGATTCTTTCAGAGTTGTTGATATCTAGGTGATTTTTGTTACCAGCTCTGGTTTTATAAAATTTATTTTTGCACAACTATTTATATTCATGAGTCAGAAATATTCTAAAATGTCTATCATAGCCAAGCAAAGGTGGCCTAAGCTAGTCTAAATAATGTGTGGATGCTAAAATTATGAAACTGGAAGCCAGGTGACTTATTTGTATTGTGCACTCCAGTTAAAGGTAAATGTCATCAGTAGTATTTCAGGAGCTAGATTATCCTGAAATAAATGATTTCCTACAGACTAGTAGGTTCCCCAATAAATATAATAAATTTTTATCATGAAGGGGAAAAAATTAGACTTGTTATTTTCCACTGAGGTAGCATGAACCAGCAAAATAACACTTTGAATAGTTGAGTCATCAGCATGATTTTTCCACCTATGAAACATGGAAGCCTTTTTTTAAAAATTGAAATTAATTTTTTCTCCTCATTTGACTGCCCAGCAAAAAAAAAACCAAACCATTTTTTTAATCTTCGAAAATGCTTAGTTCATTAAGAGAATGGTCCCAAACAAATGTGAAGTTGAAAAGCATCAAACAATTAAAATCCACGTATCATTATAAGCATTTTTTTTTAAAAAAATCTAATAAACTGAAAAGTATTAAATCTCTACTTATCTAGGTTTTCCTGGTATGTAGATTTACTTTCATGTTTTCTTGACACTCTGTCGGTTAACATTACATGAAAACAGGTGTTTGTCTGTTAATATGATTGCAAAAATACTTTTCACAGCACAGCATGCTTTCTTTTTGATATATTAGTCCATACAGATGAAGCTTCTGCTCACTCACTGCCGTTCACCGCCTGCTGTGCAGCCCAATTCCTAACAGGCCATGGACCGGTACCGGTCTGAGACCTGGGGTTGGGGACTCCTGACTTAGATGACTCTTATAAATGCCAGTGCTTGGGGTGGATGGGAGTTGGGGGTTAGAATATGGTTTCCTATAAGCTTCCTTCATAAGAAAAACAGAGTAAGTGCATGTGTATCTATAGGATGTATATTAGCCATATAGTATGTCTTACTTTTAAATAGTAATTAAAATTTCTTTTTCACTATTGTTTTCCCTGACTTTTCCCAGTACTCTTAAGTCCTTTTAAGAGAAGATAATTATGTTGTCCAATGAACATGTATGAATAAAATGCCTAATGATGAAATTCAAAAAAAATCTATATATATATTAAAAGTCAATTATTTTTAATAACATTTTTAAAAACTTAAAGTCAAGTTGTAAGCAGTGATTATATCTAAAATGAAGAGGGACTATCCATCAAAAGATATGAATTCAGTATATTTGGGACTGTCTGACCTCAGATGATTGACTTTCTAGACTTTTTTAACCAACGACAGCACACATTTTAGACTCTCATAGATTTAGAAAGCCTTGATACATGATTTCCTGGCCCTGTACACCTCTGTCCATTTGGACTTCAGGGAAGTGATGGCCTGGCTGGCTCTGTAAAAACACCGCTACAACTTTGGGTGGTTTAGCTAAACCACACTTCTGACCGAGCAGATAACAGGTCTTATCAAAAGGCTAAAGTCTGCACCTTCACAAGTTTATCAATGACTATGGTCACACATCGCTCAATTCATATTCATGTATCAGTACTTGCTTCTCTGAGTTAGTTTCTTCAAACCTCTACCCGCCTTTAGCTTTTGCAATGAATACTGCCACTACTTCTAAAGAAATAAATAATTTAAGAATGAGCTTGTTCTTAGGGGACTGTAGCTGTGACAGGCCTAATCTATTTAGCTTGGACCCAGTCAGCTAACAGGTCTCTGCCAGAAGAAATAGCAGCACCCACACTTGGCTGGGCCTTAGGCCTGGCCTGCAGCCACTGTGATCTGCATGCTCAGATAGGCAAAGCAATTAGATAGGCCTGTTAAGTCTTATGTCTTCATTATTGATTTATAGTATGAACTCAGCATGATTATTGAACCACACCAGCCAGTAAAACAACTGAGTCATTGATCTTTACATAGGCATGTATTTCCAATTTATATTTGTAGAGGAAATACATGGATATACCATTATTTCTGGTACTTTGTCCAAGGGCTTCAACAGAGATTTGGATAATTTATTGTTCCCACCTCTTGACATATCATTCCCATTTCTTCTATAGAGACACTATCCGATAGAACTCTCTGTTATGATGGAAATGTCCTACTCTATCCTGTCCAATACTAGCCACATGTGGCTATTAAGCATTTGAAATTTGACTAGTGTGGCTGAGGAGCTGTGTTTTTATTTTTATTTAATTTTAAATAGCCTCATATGGCTAGTAGCTACCGTATTAGACAATATAGCAGCTTTATAGCATACTAAACTTTTCTCCTCCCGCCATCAATAATACTTGTCAATTTTACTTCTTTTTCAAGACCCTATTTAAATATTATGCCTTTTATAAAGCCTTTATTGATTCTTCCACTGCAACATTCTCCCATCTCTCTCTGAATGCATATGATTTTGTACCTTTGATCATTTTCTGCCTTGTATTAAAATTATCTGCTTTTCTGTATTGCAGACTGCTTGAAGACAGGGATGGTGTCCACCCAGTAATACTATCTATAACAAATATTTGCTATCTATAACAAATATTTGAGGAATTAAACTGAGTTCTAGATTTTATAGGAATAGGATATTATTTTGTTTTTTTTTTTAATACATGCTAATTAGAGAAGCACTGACACTGACACTTTGTCATTCTTCCTTTCATGTTCTCTTTTTAAAATAAATTTGGGAAAAGGCCTATTATTTCTCTCTCCTGGTTTTTCTATTAGCCCTGGAGTAGAAGTATAAAGCAAAACTATTGTATTTTCTCCTTTCAAGGGTAGAAAACTTGGGCACACTCCTTCCTCATCTTCATAGACAACAACACAATTCTATACATGTAGGAAGAACTCTCTAAATACTTCTTGAGTCAATGAATAAATAAATGAGAATTATTATCTAAGTTTTGAGTATCTTTTAAGCCCCTAATTTAAAAAGATGTGCTTATATTGGCTTCTAATGTTAGAAAAATTCCTTCTAGGATGTTTATAGAAGATTCTACTCAACGACAAACCCCAAGAGCTATCTTATATCTTGATTGTTGTAGTAGTTACACAATCATATGTTTGTCAAAACAGAACATACACTTAAGAGAGTGAATTTTATTACGTATAAATTTTTCAAAGGTGAGTAAAAGCAATATGTACTTTAGTGTATGCTTATAATTTTAAGTAATTTAGCACTAAATTAACATTTATATAATATTGTGTATGAATTTTATTCACCTGTGTGTTTCTGTGATGCCATATGAAATCTGATTGACTTCTGGGGATTACTAAAGTAATCTGAGATAATTGTGCTGCGATTAAAAGTTAGAAGACCTTGTTTTAAAAACCAGTTTTTTAACTTACTAATTAGAAATATTAATAATAACTACCACATTATATTACAATAGCTTATACCTTTTGAATACATACTATCTGCCAGGCACTGTTCTCAGAACTCTATTTAGATTAATTTATTTAATCCTCCAACAACTCTATATGTCAATATCATTATTCCTACTTCAAAGATGAGGAAACTAAGGCCAAAGGTTACACAGTAATTAAAGTGGCACTTGGCCACAGTAGGTTCTCTGTAATTTTTGGTATGTTTGACTGCTAGCATGGTGGAGGTAGAAGACAGGTTTAAGCAACACATTTTGGCTCTTACCACCTTTCTGTCTCTGAACTTGTAGTCTCTCCAATAAAGAAGGATAATACTATTTGCTTTCCATGTCACAAGGAAGGCTGCTATGAGGGTCAATTGAGATATTAATATGAAAATGTGAATACCTTTTGACTAATTGTGCTTGGTACTGTGCTTAGTATTTTACATTAAGGTTGGTTTGCCTTTTTTGTGTATATGAAAGTCATCGACCCCAAATATGCTTCATTTGCTGACAAAAGGTCCTCCTCACTCTCATTTTCATAATCAGTCATGATCTCACTCAAAGAAATCCAGGGAAAGGGAACAGTAAAGATTTTGGCCTGCTGACACCTGATTATATAGTGCAGCTCTCTGGAACATTTTTCCTTTGTGAAAAATCTGGGAAAGTGGAAAAAGAAGAGCAAATGGAAAGGAAGGAAATGGAGGCTAAAGGGAAAAGTAGGCTAATCCCTCAGGCCTCACTGTGTAGAAACACAGTAATCCAGCACTTTCCTTTGCCCTCTGCCTACTTCTATTCACCTCAGCTGGGTATTGTCAGACTCACAAAACACTAAGTGGATTCCTAGTATAAAACTTTAAAAAAAAAATAATATCAGAGCACTTCGAAGTTGTTTCTTATTCTCTTAAATATATACATAGAATATGTAGGGGTTTTTTTTATATGGAGTTTTTTAAATGAGGTTAAATTGTTCTACCCAGTATTACTTTAGACATTTTATACCTATTCATTATCTGTGAATAAATTACTTTAACAGTATCACATGTCCATACACTTAAGTTTGTTAGCCTATAAATTCCCAAAATTATGTCTAAACAGCTTTATGACTATAGAGCAAATGTTACTAATCAGTACCTTCCACCAACATGTTGTATTCATTTCCTTTTCATAAAAGCAATCATTCAGATGAATAAGAGCCACTGGCTTTAAGGAGTTCAGATTAGGTAGAAGCCTCAAAGAAATGAAACTGATTATAATAAAATATAAAATACTTACTGTACTTCTTTATACTTCATGTGAAAACAGCCTCCTGAGGATATACTTTTTTTTTAAGTGGGGGAAGGACAGAAACTTTCAGAGTCAGAAGGAAATTGTAATAGTCAATCTGCCCAATGAATATTAAGTATGATTCAAGTCTAAAGCTGACATTGGCCATTCCTTTCAGTTGTGAATAATTAATAATAATAATAATAATAATAATAATAAAATAGCTTCCATTCCTTAAGTGTTTACCATGTGCAAGTACAATGTAAGGTAAATAACTCTATTAGCTATTTACTAACTCTAGTAAACCCCAAATCCCAGGTCTTGATAAAAAAAATCTAATAGTTATTAATAGAGTCTGATATGGGCCAGATGGTTCTTTGTGGCTTTCTTCTAAGTAATGATTCAAAGAAACACCTTCTTTCCATTCTGCAACTTTGACATCTCAGAGTCTCTCACTCTAGCAGTGTGGGTGGAGTAGAGAGAAGACTTACCTGCCCCAGCTAGCAAGGGACATATCATTTCTCTTTATATTCCATTGGTGACATTAGCCATATGACCTTACTTGGATTCCCAGGAAACTGAGAAATATAATTTAGTTCTATGCCAAGAAAAATAAAATAATGAACCCATGTTGTGTTTGCCACACCCAAGCATTGTGTTTTCCCTATATTAACTCATTTAGAGTTTATAAGAACCCTGGAAGATAGACGTTATAAACTTCACTTCATAGATAAGCCAGAGATGCAGATGCAGAAGAATTAATTAAGCTTTCCAAGACACACAGTGGATGATGGAACCAAGCAAGATAAAACACAGCCTGTTTTAATGAATTAAATTGTTTTTAAACTAATACACACACACATACACACACACACACACACACACACACACACAAGAATATGAAAAGTGAAGAAACAGAGCTAGTAACTTGATTATAAAAAATTTTCAAGCTCAAAAATAGTTTTAAAAATGAACATCTAAGAGGAAAAAGATTTTAACCTGTGAAATTTAACAACAGCAACAAAATTTTAATGCTATACCCAATGCTGACAAGTAGAAAAAATATTGAGGATGTGGTTCCATAGTATAGTGGTTAGCATGTCTGCTTTACACATAGAAGGTCCTGGGTTCATGCCTCAGTGGTGCCATGGTCCATGGTGTACAGCCATGCCACCCTAAACAAGCCTGATGTCTGATCTTAGAAGCTAAGCAGGGTTGGGCATGGTTAGTACTTGGATGAGAGACTGCCTAGTAAGACAAAGTACTGTAGGCATAAATAATAATTTAAATAATTAAAAATATATAGATTGAAAGGAATGTCACTAAAGTATTGATTATGATTGTTTTGTGATGTGGATTTGTGGGTGATATTTCTCACTGATTAACCTTTAAAAATTATTTCATTTTATAAATATAAATAAATACACAGACTCACAGAATATAACTGCTTTACAGGAAATTTTAGTCTGGTCTACGGCTAGGTGAAAAATCGATGGTGAGCCTTCAAACTGAGAGAATTCTGCCCATAAAAGTGAACATAGTAGTTTAAAGAAATATGGAGGCATGGTTCCCAAAACTTCCACTGTCTCGAAACAAAAAATGTTCTTACGACGATGAAAGAATGCAACAAATTTATTTATGTGGATGTGAAATCTATCAACATTTTATTATCATTCATGGAACTTTTGTCTTTTAAATTCATTTCTATAAAGAAATATTGATTTTGACATTCATAAAGCCAGAACATTAGTGCAGAGAGATTATCGCGTAATAAAAAAAATACCTGCTAGTAATATCAATCATATGGAAAGCATGAAAAGACTGTAAATGAAGAATAAAGTGGTTATAAAGATAGATCCTAAAAAATTGGACGGAAGGATATTGGTGGAGAGAGGCAAAAAAGATGAAATGTTTTGCAGTGCTTAAGTTTCTGGCCATCAGGGGAAATCCATTTTTAGTTCAGCAACCAATTCAGACATGACTCGTTTACCCCCAAAGGAAAATGCTAACCACCTTCCTTCTCTACTGTGACAGCATTTCAGTGATGCAGACTCAAGACACATATTTAAAGACAAGTCATTTCTCATATTTTCTGTATTAGAACAAAGTTCCATGAAAATCAATTGATAAATACTTGCTCCTTTAAGTAAATTTGGAGAGATTCTATTAGCAGAGTCCAAAAATAATCTGTAAATACCCAAACTAGGAAAGTGACAAAAGCCAATATAGATCAGCATAAGACCAAAAGAGTATGGGGAAAGTAAAATAAAATTTTAAGAAATAGAAAAGAGCTCTCTATAACCTGGAAAAAAGAAAAATCTAATTGGTTGATTTTTCCCGATCAAAGCACAGTGTAAAGTTTTAACTTTAAGTTCATTTCACTAACTCTAGATAACAGGTTTGCTTCGCTAACTACACATGGTTCTCAAAAATAACATTAGTCAAATAAACTGTTAGCAACAGTTATTTTTGTAACATGGCCAGTTAATACAGCAGCATTTTAATATTTTAATGCAACATTTCCCAAAGTATGTAGTTTATATAGTACTGATTTTGAGATATAGTAATAAGACATTATAAAAATGAAGATCTTTTGCTGGGTGAAACAAATTATAAAAAGATCTATTTATGACAATACTATCAGACCTTGTAATAGTAGCGATTACTATGGGTCTGCAATGGGTAGGGGGAAGAGGGAAATAATGATGTTCAGCATACCCCCAGTGGACCCTTTTTGGCCATGAAATATATTGAAGGGCCAGTGTCTTTTGGATCACTCATTGGAAGCACTGACTTGGCCCCACTTCCCTCCAACAACAGAGACCTTTAGCTTTAGTTGTGAAAAGGAAGATAATGCAGCGGGTAGGGGTATGGACTCTGGAGCCACATTGCTGGTGCTTAAATTCTGTGACTTGCTGTGGGCTCTTGGGCAAGTCACTTGACCCCTTGTTGCTTGTTTCTATATCTCTAGGGTGGACATAATAGTAGTGCCTAGCTAAGAGAAAGTTGTGAGCATTAAGTGACTTGATAAATTTAAAATACCTAGAACATTTCCTAGCATATGGAAAACTCTCAATATTAGCTCTTGGCTACTAAGGCAAGTAAGCAGTTGTACCAAATAAATATCCTTCTTTACCAGGGCAACTCCACATCTAGTTTGGGTTATATTATACAGGACATCTTTATTTTGTAGGGAGGTTTTATCCCAAGAATGCAGATGATAAACTCATTTTTTTAAATATAAACTCATTTTTTAAAGTCTAAAATTTGTGATTAAAACCAAGGAGATTTTTTTTATCTTAAAAACATGACCATTGGAATTCTATATTTTTTTCCTCTAATTCTTACCATTTTACAGTGATATAGTAATAAATTGGATTATTTTTATTTTGTTTTGCTATCAGGGCTCCCAAGACGACTATCTCCTACCACTGAAGAATATTTCTTAAATTTTGCATCCATTAATGACCACAGCACTAAGGTTTTATCAGTGCTTCATTGATGACAGTATGTTTCCACATATATTAGAGCACTTACAGTTCTTGTACCACTTTCCTTTAGCCCAGGCTGTCTCCTTGGCCCCACCTATAGGTTCCACTATATTTATGTTCAACCCTAAGAAGAAAGTATGAATTATTTATTGTTCATTTACTTACATCTATTTCATTTCTTGAGAGAGATTTCAGACAGATAACAAGAGTTTGAGTATCAACACTAGCTTGTTACTTATCACCCTACCACCCCAGCAAATGACCTGCTGTCCAGGCACACAGTTGCTGGATGTAATTCCACTGCTCCAGCTCTCTCCTACAGAGCTCACACACTGCCATTGCTTAGAGCCTGTCTTATTGGCCCCCAAAGCCTTTTATTCCAACTCCCAGGTCCCAGACAACCAGATCTCCTACATCACAGTCTGTTCTAAGGAATCCTTAATCAAACTCTCTTTTATAGACCCTCTTGTGGGAAAAAATAAGGAAAACAATAAATGGTGATTGTTAATATTATCAGGGAATTTATACCAATTTTCATGTCTATTTTGCTCAGAAAGAAAAAAATCACACAATTAAATTTATGGGAAGGACAATGCTTACAACCTTTTTTGTGGAAAATCTTTATCCAAAAGTTACCCAATTTTCTGTTTAATTTTGCAACCAAAGCACCAAATAGGTCTTACCTATAATGTAGTGGTTGCCATCACTCTCTATCAAAAATGGCCAGATGTCTCCTGTCTTTGAAGCTGATGCCCAGATTATGTATAATCCAGAGAATGTAGATATGTTTAGACTTGAAAAAGAAGAAAGCCAGGGCCTGAAACTGTTTGATATCTGAATGGTATATACTAATGGGTTTGTTTTGATCAAGTGTTTTATTCAGATTTTCCTATTTTAAGAATTCCAAGTTCCTAAAATGCTGACTAATTTTCCCAATACTTATCTGTTTCCTCAGCTTCTCTACATATTACCCAGTATATTTTTATTGTGGTAAAATTTATGTAAAATTTTAAATTTTAACAATTTTTAAGTGTGTAATTATTTGATAGTACATTCACAATGTTATGCAACCATCATCATTATCTATTTCCAGAACTCTTTCATCACCCCAAACAGAAAAATCTGTACCCATTAAGCAAAAACTCCCTATTCTCTTCCTTTCCAGAGCCTCATAACCTCTATTATATTTTGTCTCTATGAATTTGCCTATTCTAGATATTTTATATAAGTAGAATTATATAGTATTTGTCATTTTGTGCCTAGTTTATTTCACTTAACATGTTTTCAAAGTTCATCCATGTTGTGGCATGTATCAGAGCTTCATTTATGTTTGTGGCTGAATATTTCATTTTACTTCTATCCTACATTTTGTTTATCCTACAACATGTTTATCACATGTTGATGGCACTTGGGTTTTTCCAGCCTTTAGACTATTGCGAATAATTATGCAGTGCATACAAGTATCTATTTAAATCTCTGTTTTCAATTCTTTTGGTTATATACCTAGATACCTAAAAGTTGAATTGCTGGGTTATATGCTAATTCTTTGTTTTGCTTTTTGATGAACCTCCAAAATGGTTTCCACAGCCACTGTACCACTTTACGTTTCTAGCAGCAATATTAAGAGTGTTCTTATTTCTCCACATCCTCAACAATATTTGTAATTTTCTGATTTTGTTTTTGTATTTTATTATAGCCATCCCTAGAGGTGTGAAATACTATCTCATTGTGGTTTTATTTGCACTTTCTAATGGCTAATGATGTTCAGCATATTTTCATGTGTGTATTAATCATTTGTATATCTTTGTAGAAAAAAATTTCTATTTAAGTCTTTTGTCTATTTTTCAATTGTGTTGTTTGTCTTTTTGTTTTTGAGTTGTAGGAGTTCTTCATATATTCTGGATATCAAACACTTATTAGATATATGATTTGTACATTTTTCTCTCATTCTGTATGTTGTTATTTCACTTTCTTAATAATGTTCTCTGAATCACAAAATTTTTTGTTTGATATAATCTAATTTACCTATTATTTTCTTTTGCTGCTTATGTGGTTTGTGTCATATTTAAGAATCCAATGCTAAATCCAAAACCATGAAGATTTTTCTGTATATTACATTTAGGTTGTTAATCCATTTTGAGTTAATTTTTATATGTGGTATGAGGTAGAAGTCTAATTTTGTTCTTTCACAAATGAAAGTCTAGTCGTTCAGTATCTGTTGAAGAAACTATTCTTTCTCCATTGAATAGACTGAGTCCCCTTGTCAAAAATAAATTGGCCGTAGATGTCCGGTTTATTTCTGGACTCTCGATTCTGCTCTGTTGACCTTCGTGTCTATCCTAATGCAGATATCACACTGTTTTGATTACTGTAGCTTTATAGTAAGTTTTGAAATTGGGAACTATGAGTCATCCACCTTTGTTCTTCATTTTTCAAGATTATCTTGTCTGTTCTGGGTTCTTTATAATTCCATATGAATTCAAGACTTGGCTTTCTCATTTTTGGAGGGAAAAAGGCTGTTAGAATTTTAATAGGAATTGCATTGAATCTGTAAATAGTTTTGAATACTATTGACATCTTAATAACATTAAGTCTTTCTATCCATGAACATGGGTTGTCTTTTCATTTCTTTAGATATTCTTTCATTTTCTTCGGCAAAATGTTTTATATTTTTTAGTATACAAGTCTTTTACTTCCTTAGTTAAATTTATTCCTAAGTCTTTTATTCTTTTGAGTTGGTTTCGTACTCAATAACTTAGCCAAAATTGTTCATTAGCTCTAGTAGTTTTCTTCTGTATTCATTGGGATTTTTCTATACATATCATTTGTGAATAGAGATAGTTTTACTTCTTTCTTTCCAATGTAGATGACTTTAATTTTTTTTCTTGTTGAATTGCTCTATCTAGAACTGCTAATACAATGTCAAAAAAAAATAACAGGGTATTCTTACCTTGTTTCCCATCTTAGGGGGAAATATTTTAGTCTTTCATCATTAAATATATTAGCGATAGGTTTTTTTCAATAAAGCCCCTTATAATGTTGAGGAAGTTTCCTTCTATTCCTAGTTTTCTGAACATTCTTATTTTGAAAAGGTGTTGAATATTATAATATCTTGAATAGAGAGTAACTGGGACATAAAATAGTTCTTTTTCTAGTTTGGGGTCTTTTGTAGTACTAAAATTTCTGTGTAATTACTTCTGTAATAGAAACAAAATTAGACCTGACCAATGGAGGGAATCACCCCTGATTCTGACAAGTATCCAACACACAACCTTTGCTGCCCCCTGAACAATTCTGCTTTCTTAGTTTATGATTTATGCCACTGCTGTCTGTGAATCCTGACTGTACACCTGCCATGGGACTAGGTCTATTTACTCACTAAAAACACTTTAGTCTCCAGTTTCAACTCTTTCCACTAGATTGACATTATCTACAGAACCCCAGTTTCTATATTAATAACTTCTTTCCACCACCCCCAAGCTGTGGTCCTTTTCTCAGTCCTTCATGATCCACCAAGCCTTAAATAAGTTTCTCAGCATCTTTTCTCAAGACTTTCATACCTTTCCTCTCCAAGCTTTCTGGATATTCCTGCAGATTTGGTTATTATCATCACTTCTGACTTTAAGAGCCTATTTCCACAGAGTTCTCATATCACTCATGCATCATCACTTCCTACTCTGTCTTTTGCGCTGGTCCAAGGGTAAACCTCAGCTTTTTTTGATTTTCACCAAAAAAACACTCACACAGGTTTGTGTGTAGAGCAGGATACAGTGAAGATTTGAGCAACATAACAAAGTAGAACATCAGACTTAACTATTTTTTAAAAAAATCTCCTCACTCATTTGTGTTGTTTGGAGGTCCATCCTCCCACCATGTTGTATGTCCCCCTCTCTTTTCACTTCACTGCTCACTTTGTTATGTAGAGCAGTTCAGTTCTTTTTAATCTATTCTAACTTGGGTCTTGGCATCCCATTTTATATCAACAGACTCTTTCTTGTGCTAGGTCTTACCCTCCCTTCTCCCTTCCGCCAAGAAGAAAAGGATAGGATAGAGATGTTTTGCCTTCTTCATATGAAGTAGGCCAACTCCCTTAGAAGATAGAAAAGGCTATAGTTAGTTTCAGTTTTAAATAATAGGATTTCTCTCTTTCCTTTTTTTTTCTTCTCTCTTTCCTACACACATAAATAATACAGTTTAAGTACTTAAACACTATGCTAAATATTAGGATATCATATATCATATCCTAATCCTATATTTCCCAAATTGTGTGCAGAGGTACCCCAGGGTACCATAGGTAACTCATAAAAGGAATTTTATTTTTTGAGGGAAACACAGATATTATGCAAACTACCAGCTCCAGGGGGCTTTACAGTTTCCACGGTAGATTGTTTTACCCTCATTTTGATGATTGCATTTTTTTGCAAAGCTGAGTTTTCTGTGGTTGTTTTGATAAAAAGCAAGTACCATACTAAAATGAATGTGGAACCAGAAATAAGGCTGGTGGAACCAGTTTGTTCCAAGGATTGAAATGTTTTGCAATGACCAACAGGTATACACATCCTATTAGTAAGTAATTGTGATCCTTTAAAAATAAAGTAAAAATATTTTTATATGTATTATGTTTTATAAAGGTTACTAAGTTGCTAAGACATAAGTTACTTTTTAAGTCCTTTGCACTACTTAATAACTCAAACTATTACATACTTCCTTTGGCCATAGCAATGTGAAAAAAATACCAAGAAAGCTTAAGAAACTCTGCTCTACTCTTTTATATACATGTCAGCTAAAAAAAAACCAAAAAACAAAAAACAAAAAAAATATATTTAACATAATGAAAAGGTAACTAGATTAACTGATACAAACATCCAGGAAAATCATTATGATAAAAAGCATTAATTAATGAGGAAATTATTGTAATTAATATTATCTCCTTTAATGTAAATACCTGAAAAATTTTTTAAGGCATAAACACTTTAAATCAAGAAAGTCTCAGGAGAAAACTAAACATTGATTAATAAAAATGTTTTGAGAAATGAGATACTCTTGTTAAATATTTCTCATTAACAGAATGTTAAAGGAAAATTCTGTTCAGCTTACACAAAAAATGGCCATTCTTTCGTCGTAGTAGCTATAATTTCCTAAATATAATTAAATTTTATTTTGGTGATTAAGTAACTTAATAAGAGGATAAATCACTTACTCAGGGCTGTAACCAGTGTTAGTGGTAAGAACCAGAATCTGAAACCAGACCTTCAGGTTCAAGCACTTGAGAGATCAATAGGGTTCAGTAAGCTTGGGAAATATCACATATTATATTCTACCTTAGACAGGCAGCATCCACTGGCATATTAAAGACTCTGGGAGACCCTGCCAGAAATAAGTTTTTAAAATTTTGTTACTCTGCACTTCCAAATTTATTGACTACAAAGTCCTTTTTCACCTAACAGTTATGCTGTACTGTTTAAGAGTGTAAGCTCTGGAGTCAGACTGTCCTGTTCAAATTCCAGATCAACTGCTTAGCCATGTCACTTGACTCTTCTTCCCTCATCCACAAAATGGAAATAATACTACTACTACTTCAAAGATTTGTGAGGAGTGGATGAGAATATGCATGTAAAGCACATACTAAGTGCTCAACGAATTTAGCTAAAATTTTTATTTTTAATGTTTCTCAAAATTAGCATTTATAGAACATAATTTGAAAATGCCAACATAAGTGTTCAGACAAAAGCAGAAAAAGGCATACTTAAGTAAGTGCATGTCTATAACATGCCAGGGAGAACACAACATTCATTGTAAGGCTTTCAAGTAGCACACATTTGTGAGAAAAAAAGATTGTTTGCAATCCTGGAAAAGTCTGGAGTTTTCATCAGGGAAGAAAGACCAGAGAGTGTTGTGGCCATTGCTGGGATCTGCTGATGTCTCAATAGATGTTTGCTGGAACAGAGACGGTCCACAGAAGGATAAAGGGAAAGCTGGTGCTCAGAAGTAGATAAAGAAAGGGTAGAGAGAGAATGGAGTACTGACTGGTGCTGCTCCTCTTACCCCAGTTGATGGAAAAGGAATGTCTGTCTTTCCATTAAATTAACCCCTTTTCTTCAATTTACAATTTACAAAAAAAAAAAAAAATGAGGAGATTACAAAGAGGAAAGATGCGCTTCTTAGTAGTTGCTGTTTCCAAAGAAAGATAAAGCATGTTCTCTTTCCTTGAAACAGAAAAGGGGAGAACTGTGTATAGAAAATACTAATTTTTTTTAATGTAGGGAGATTAGGTGAAATCATAAAAGATAATACAGGGAAATACAGCAGGATAATAAATATGAAAATTTCTAGGGAGACATTAGACAACTAAGATTGTCACTGTTCATATATTTAGATAGCTATTACTTTTCTATACAGCAAAGTATTATACATACTACTGAAGAATTTTAATGACTTAAACATCACTTGGATGTAGTCAGTAACAATTTCATCACCTTTACATGATGGAACAATGGAAGATTTGTTGATGTTAATATACAGTTGGGAAACAAACAGCTACACTCACCTCTAATGGCCGAATGGGCTTTTTTGTTGAAAAATGAAATATTATGGTTTCTACAGTGTACTTTAGCCACATGCTTTTCTGTGATTAAGCTGTCTCTTTGATGCATTAGTCACACAGTTTATACCTGGATAGGGTTGTATGACTCATCAAGAAATCTTTATGTGACATAACATTGCATAAGTAGGCTTCCTGATGTATTATTCCTTGTAAAAATGTTTATCTTTCCTGAATGTGATGATGAGCATTCAATTTATTTGTTCATGTCTCTCTGGAGATGATTTATCAATGTCAATGATACTTAAGAGATCTAAGAATAATTAATGTTGCTTCAAGTAAAGTTAATGTGGCAGCCCCACCGAAGGTATCCAGGGAAAATACTGCCTCTTGTATGGTTAAGATCACTTACTTTGTGACTCAAACTCTAATAAGTCAACCTCAAGAGTTCATTTTACTTTTGTGGGAAACTTGGAAAAAGAATATAGTATGTACACAAAAAATATTTCCCCAGTTGAAATGTTACCTTTGTACACAAATAGCTAGCATAGCCAAGATAAGCCATGTAAGCCCGACCTCTTTGCTTTTCTTTTTTACTGGTGGTATGCAATAGCAGTTTAATGTTTTATTTTGACAATTCAGAAACTTAAAGTACTATTTGTTGTGCAAGTTAAAAATATATTTGAACTATGACATGTTTCTGAATTCATCAAAATCATCACATATTACACCATTTCTGATAATTCTCTGCTATGATCCAATGAATCTCAAAATTTTGCTTTTGCAGTCGCTGCTGAAAAGAAGCCAGCTCTTTCAGCAAGTTCTGTCTGGCTGCCCAGCCTTCTGATGTGAAGGAGGGGATATAAGCAGGCCGTGGGTAAAGAAGTCGCTCCTGGTGGGAGGAGCTGGAAAGCACAAAATGGCACTGGTGCTTAAGCAGAAATTGGATTTTGATGAGATTACAAAGTGAGAAGAACAGTGCTTATGTTAATTTTCCCCCCATGGGAAGCTGGCACCACAAGTAAACTATCATGGAAGTATATTGATACATACATTTTTTGGGGAAAAAAAGTGTGCTTGTTGCATTCTTCTGATCAGTAGATTTTTCAGCATGCTCTTTGCTGGGGCTGAAGAGATGTGAACAATTTCTTTCACTCTCCAAAAAAGATAGTATATTTTATTTTTTTCTTCCTTTTTTTAGTTTGTATGTTTTAGGTTGCTTGTGACTTAAAAAGTCTCATGATATTTCTGGACTGAGGAAAGTTGACTCCATACAGAAATTAAAATGTATCATTCTTAACTTCCAAAGCAATTGCACTATCTGTAGACAAATACATAGAAGACAGGCTTCTTTGACACTTAGAAAAAAATAAAGGGATAAAAACCCTCAAATAACATAAAGGGTCCTGGCACAGTGTAGTCATATCATACTAATACGGAACTCTTCAGAGTCTTAATTTATTTGTGCAGCCTCTGTAAATTTATGCCAGAGAGTGGGGAAAAAAGGTTGGCAGCCAGAGAACTAGATGCCAAATGGTTTCTCACTGGCATTGGCATCTGGATGGGAGGTTGGCCTGCCTCCGAGACTCTTGGCCAACAGCACTGTTGTCTATACAGACGGCTGTGTATCTGTTCAAGAGTCCAACAACTGTGTGTGTGTATTTTGGTAAGCTATTATTTCTGGGCCAAAGATTTCATTTTTGCATCTGTTGGCATCAATTTTATATTTGCACCCCCCTACTGTCCCCACCCGCCACTACATTTTAGTTTCTGATCAAAAACATTGTACATAAATGGAAATGCATTAAGAGAAGAAAATGTGTTTCTTATTAGTTCTCTTAAATCAAACAAAACATATATAGATATTGCATTGAAATTATTCTAGATAGATTGTCTTCATTTTCTACAAGCTTTAAATAATGTGAAAATTACAATTTCAATGCAAAAATCTTGATTTTTGCAGGATTTTGATAAAAATTATAGAAATATCAGAAATTAACTTTAATCATCAGAAGTATAATGGACCATTAAGAAATTTAAAGTTAAGTTACTCTTTCAATATTTCCAGAGAAACAAAATTATTTTATAATTTTATAAATGCGGTTAATGCAGTAGGACCCCAGAAATTGCCATGCATCCAAAGTCCTGCTTTATTGTACAGGATTATAGCCTCTATACTTTTAAAGATTCTCCTTCAAAATCTTTTGCTTGGAGGACACTCCCATCCTAATTTATTTCATCCATCTATCAGATGGATGTCTCCTTTATTCAAAATGCTGGGGGATAAAAAGTCAAATAAAATATATACTCAGAAAAGCTAATAACTTTTTTCCTTTTTTTGATGAAGAAAATTGGGAAAACTTTTAAATAAGTAACAAGAACACTAGGAAAAAGAAATAAAAACCAAATGGAGGTTCAAAGTACCATATGGAATATGCCAGGAATGGAGATAAAGAAATGAACCCCATTTTAATGTGTATATTACAGAAACATTTCAATTGGTATTAGTGTTTTAAAGCTGGGAGGATCCAAAAAGATCATGTAATCTGATTTTCTTCTATGTTTTTAATGAGGAAATTGATGGCCAAAGAGAAGTGATTTGATCACAGTCATGCAGTTATTAGTTCAAGGACACAGATCTGGTTCTCTCTCAGTGCTACTCCCCATCATTTTAGAGCTATGACATACTTAAAATGAAATTTTCACAGAAATCCTTTAAAATGTCATGGCATAATATTGTAACATAAAGAGTGAACCAAGACTAGGGAATTGCTGTATGATGATAATAAGAGGAAGAATAAAGTTACTGCCATTACAAGCAATTTTCTTTGGCCAAAGTGGCTAGGGCAGTACTCCCAGAAAGATAACTCAAAATCAACCTACAGATGTTACAATTAATCGTGCAGAAGGCATCTGCAACAACCATCTCTCTCCCTACGGCCTATAGACATCTTTATGGAGAGATGAGGTATGTCCAGAAGCTTGTAGATGACCACAATATCTCCTTCATCCTCTGAATGACCATAGCGTCATTAAAAAAAAAAAAAAATGACCCACTCATAACTACCACTTAAATGTCACCATCACCAATTTGTGATCATCTGGAAATGATTGAAGGCTCTATGGTCTGAAGTAAAGTGTTACAAATATTAAATGGTCATTAAATTGAAGTTATTGTATATATTAAATATAGTGTCTGTATTAGGAACTGTAGAGAGAAGCCCCTCTCCAACTTGATAGTGAGTAAAAGAATACTGTCTTCTGAGTTAAACTGGCTAATCAACATGTGATGGATTGGAGCCACATTGAACTTGATTATCAACAACACACAAAATCAATTAACAGAACCCAAAGGATTCCCTAGACTAGAAGGACTTCTGCATAACCTAAAAGAATTAGCAAATCTGAAGGAAGGATATGTCAATTAGAAAGGATATTTGATCAATTACAGAAATGAGAAAAAGTATCAAGGCAATGTGCATGGGCAGTGGGAAAGGATGCCTTGGCCCAAAGACCTATTTTTATTAATCATGCCTTTTTACTTTCTGTATTTTTTGGTGTTTTAACACCTAGGGCCTTGCTGACACTGGAGAGACTGACTCCCTCAGAGCTAGCTACCTTCTATAGATAGCAAACAACGCAGATGACTATGACTTTCATACGAAAGCAAACCAATCCAAAACTCATACCTCCAAGATTCTTCTCTATCTCGTTTTTGTACTTTAGGCTACTATTCACCTGCCCTAATCACTCCAGGACCAGGTACCAGACAACTAGAGACAGCCCCTAAGTACCAGAGTCTGCTGAAGTTATTCACACTAAACCAGCTTACCCTGCCTCTCCCAGTCTTTCCCTCGAAAACTACAATTAAGGCTCCTGCCCATGTTTTCTCCTCACTCCCTCTGCCTCCTGACCAACCCTGGTTCCTCCCTGTGTGGCCCACATGCATAGTATGCTGTGCCTCCTGCTTCTAGGGAATCTGGAAACATAAAAACTTCTTTTTTCTTGACAGTCATTTCCATGTCTGTACAGTTTGCCAAACCTGACTAATACAAACTCCAGATACATTTTGAAACCACACTCTGGTGCCAGTGGCACCAAGCTAATACATCTCTATTAGGCTGAAAACTTTGAACAATCTAAACACACAACTATCATCTACTATTTTCTATCCATACTTATCAAATATCCTTCTGCTCTAATTTAGTATCTCAGGTGGCATGTCTATACAAATAAGACTCTGGATCAGTCTCTGTCATATTTCTCATTAACAAATTAATAAATTAGATTTCTAGGTTTCTACATTGATCTTGTGAACTTAGATAACATGAGTTCATTCCTGATCAGCTCTTGATCAGGCTGGCATCCATCTTGTGAGCCTGTATGGTGAAGGCCATGGTCTAGAGCCTTGCTTCTCAAAGTGTGGCCCTTGGACCAGCAGCATCAGCATGACCAAGTAGCCTATTAGAAATGTAGAATTGAATCTTAGGCCTCAATCCAGACTTACTGAATCAGAATCTATATTTAACAAGATCCCAGGTAATTAGTATGCACATTAAAATTTGAGAAACACTACTCTAAGGCAGGGACAGTAAACTTTTTTTGAAAAGAAGTAGTAAATATTTTAGGTTTTGTGGAATATATGGTTTTTATTGCAACTACTCAACTCTGTCATTTGGCTCAAAAGCAGCCATAGACAATATGGAAACAAATAAGCATAGCTGTATTCCAATAAAACTTTACATATGGACACTGAAATTTGAATTTCATGTAATTTTCATATCACAAATTTTTTTTTCAACCACTTAAGATTGTAAAAATCATTCCTAGCTTGCAAGGCCTTACAAAAATGGATTGCAGGCAAGATTATCCTACTAGACATAGTAATGTCTAGACCATGGAAAATTCAGTAGGATCAAGTTATTTTATGAATGAAGTGTTCTTTCTTGACCCACCCCAAAATCCCATTTGTCAAGTGAGAGACTTTTTAAATTTCTTGAGATGGATTACTTTTTTTGTTTTGAGCAATTCCATTTTTTAAAATAATTAAACATATAAATTAAGACTTTATAGGACCACAAGAATTCTAGAATATAGATGTAGACGTTAACAGAAATTAGAATTGTATCATTATCTGGAATATCAGTGTTTTAGTCAAATGGGCAATTTTCCATTTATTTCATGTGGTTGCCTGGGTTCATCTGACCTTGGGAAGCAATGAGATAGTAATAGATCAGTGACCCCCCTACAACCATGCACTCATATGCAATAAGATTGATCAAAGCTCATGTAACAAAGTGCAGACAGAAGCAGGCACTCAGTGTCTGGTTTTTAAACCATGTTCATATGTGCCCAATGGTAGAAACGTTCTGGTTTCTTGATTCACTGTCACCATTTGTGCAGCAGGATATCCACTCAGCAGCAGGCCATAATCACAAGTCAATCCCGCCACCTTCTAGTTAATCGGTCAGTCACAGAAGTGGTCTGGCCACATCCACTGGGTTCATTTTTCCCCGACGAGATAGGCGAATGGCGAGGCAATTCTAATTAATGATATGAAGTGAGTTGGTGAATTCAGAATATCATTTTTACTGTTTGAATTATTTGATATTTTTCTCTGATTGGATTAAGAAATAACATTTCACTCATGACACTTTAAATAGTGACTTTAAATAACTATAAAGCTCCCACATGTGATACTCTTAAATTTTTAGACATCCATTTTATAATAATAGTTCTATAATCTAAAGGAAATTTTGCCTTTTAATTAAATCTTATTACATAAATTTTTAATTTTATATATTTATCCCCAGTTCTAAAGCTTAGATATATATCAGAATCAGGTGGGCAATTTTTTTTAAAAAGTCAATACCCCAGAGGATCCCCAAGACCAATATAATAAGACTATCAGGTGGTGCATCTTGACCTCTTTATTTAAAAATAAAATAAAATAAAAAGTTCTCCCAGGTTGAGAACCACTTCTTTGGTGATTACTGAACAAGAGTGATATATTTTACTTTATTATTAAACATTGCTATCTCTTAATTGATTTATTTATTTTGATTAGTTTCAAGTATACAGTATATTGGTTAGACTTCTATATAGTTTATAGACCGATCCCCCTAATTGCTCCCTCCCTCCCCTGACCCTCCACCTAGCCAACATATTAATGCTAATTCCATTTCCTATGCCATACTCCCCATCCTTATGACCATCCATCAGCTACTAATTTGAACTTCTTTAACCCTTCACCCCATTTTCCCAGCCCCCCAGCACTCCTCTGTTTATCACCAAATTGTCCACTATATTTGTAAATCTAAACATTGTTATTTTTTTCTGAAAGTTTTGTAAGACATACTTTTTTATAATGTAAAAGTGAAGTAGAAACACTATTAAAAGAAAAAAATTAAGGGGATCATTTTATAAACTATATAAATGTCTAACCAATGTACTGTATACTTGAAACCAATAAAAAAATTAAAAAAAAAAGATTTTTAAATCATTGTGATTCTTCATGGAAACTACTTCCAGAATCTGCTGAGGATTAGTGTAGGTACAACTGAAGCTATAAGCCTCCTTAATTTTGCCTTTTTATCAAAATTGACTTCAGACATTGTTTAAACATGATTTAACAGGTATATATGCTCTAATGTCCTAGAAACATGGCAATTTTATTACTTCTCAACATTGTTTCAAAAACTGTAATTGCACTATAGTGCCTCTCTCTGTACTATCATCTCTTTCATTCTTGGTAGATGATTAATATAAAAATAGATATATGATAAAATTATAAAAAGTAAACTTGCTTTGATGTTATTTGTATTCTTATTGCTCAGTCTTGGTTCTTTATTATCTCAATTCCACCAGAACATGGTATTGTGCTATATAAACATTACTCAGATCTATGTCTACCATCACCCCAGAAGTTTCGGAGGACATTTTTATGGAGTATTGGGAGAACTATACAGTCTACCCTCTTCCAGCTTCTGTCCTACCAGGTCAATTCCAACTTTTTGCCTCTGAGAAACATCTGAATACATCAGAGTAGCACCTTAGGATACCTACTTACCTAGAGATGTCACTCATCTTTGCTCAGTTTTCACTTGGAGATAAATGAGCATAAAGTTTTTTTAAAATAATTTTTTATATTATTTGGAGTGTGTGGAGGAAAAGCAGATAATTAATTATTGTTGTTAAATCACTTTATCATGTGAAGTGGAAACCAAAGTAATTTGAATATCCAAATTTCAAACAGTTGCATTAATAATAATTAAATTGTTAATTATTGAGTACTTTCTATGCTAGGCACTGTGTTAGGCTGCTTTATGTACTTTATCCTATTTAATCCTCACAGTAACACTACAATGTAGATTGGAAATGCTCCATTTCAGTAGAGAAACTGAAAAGTCAGGTTAAGTTACCCAAACTCACACAGCTAATTAACAGAACCCAAGTATGAAATCAGGTCTTTTGAATTCCAAACCCAGGATCCTAACCACTGTGAATTTTAAAACTAGCACAGTGAAGGCAAATGGCCTTCTTTCCTATGACCTTAAAAAAAAAAAAAAAAAAAAGACAGACTTGGTTCTTTTCGTCATTCACACTTTGCTTGCCTATGCACAAAACTTGACTCTTGGTTAGTAATCAGTCAGCGCTAACAGGGTAATCACCTGCTGACCAATCTGTTTGTGACTGGTCGATTCAGTGGAAGCAATCAAGCTGACACAGTTTTTAATAGCTGCCTCAGGAAGATGGTCACTTCAGTTTGGGGTTGAGATTGAGGATGGGGAGAAGTCAGACTGCCAGTGGTTTCAAGGTAAATACCCCAACTCTGAGAAAAAAAGTTGATTAAAAAAATTTTTTGAATAAGTACACATCACACAGTCTAAGTTTGTGTCTTGTTTAGCATGAACATTTTCTAATCATTATTGTACATATATGTAAATGAATATAATGAATATATACAATGTATGTGTGTATATGTACACATACACACAGATTACTAGCAGGTGAGCATAAATTAAACCAAGTGTGAATTCTGTTATTTTTTAGTATTTTCTTTCACACCTGGTAGATTTAAACCCTACAGGTCATCTTGTCATAATACAATTTTAGTTCTGAAATAACAGAAGAGAAACAAACACAATCTATGATAACTCACTGCCAGTGTTGCCAGATGACTACAGAAAAAATAGTGTCTCAGATAGAAATATCAATAACTTTAATGCGTGCAATTTGTTAACAGGGAAGAAAACAAGCAAACTTGCTCTCCGCTGACTGTCACTAATATTTATTCGTCCAGTGACTGTTAATCAAACCAAGTTTACAGTCCCGTACAGCACCTGTCACAGGTGCTGATCATTAATCAGCTATTACAGCAGTTTATTCTGCTGCTGACAACTCGCAATTTTCCACTGATTCAGCTAGTTTGTCAGGTGGGAATTATGGCATAGCGCATGTGACAAAACACATCACCCTTTTTTTTTTTTTTTTTGCATTTTCAGGCTTCTCTCTCCTGCTTTCTCCCCCTTTTTAGACAAACAATATCTGGGAACTCAGAAGTAATAAGGCGGAATGCATAATTAATTACCCAGCTTGCTCTAATTAGGGATGAATAAGTTGTGTCCCTCTCATCATCACAAATGTGGTGATGGGTAATACCAGTTTATGCTGTATTAACTGCAAATATGCAATCCTTCTGAGAGCACTTTTGTTGATGAATTTGATGAATGTGACAATAATTAGCAGAGACAGATGAGAGCTAAATTACTACTGACAATGTAATGCTATCCTGCTCGAGGGCCTGGGAACGTGGCAGGATAACATGGCAGGGACCTGGGCCTCGTTTCTAATTAATAGTCTTTTTTTTCTTTTTCTTTTTCTTTCTTTTTCTTTTTCTTTTTTCTTTTTTTTTTTTTTTTTTTTTTTTTTTTTTTTTTTTTTTTTTTTTTTTTTTTTTTTTTTTTTTTTTTTTTTTTTTTTTTGCCGGGGGGGGGGGGGGAGGAGTAAGGGTAATTGTTTTCGTCAAAGGCTGCAGGGAGTTATCAGGGTAATAAAGTTAATTAGCAGAACAAACATCCTTTCACTGCCTTACCAGTCTGAGGTAAAGAGGATAATTCAAACTGCAGGAAGATATGACTAGATGGGATGATAAAAGAAATTTTACACAGGAGGCCAACAGAGAAGAATGATTTTCTTCCTTCATTTTTTTGCCTTGATGCATGGAAAGAATTAGACATTCTTTCAGTTCACAAAGTTGCTCATGTAAAGGACTTTATTGTTATGGTTTTAAATTTGGGAAATAAAGTTAGCTTAGGTCAAACTCCACTGTTTACTTCTTTTCTAGGTAATGATTGGTTTATTCAGTTTTGTCTTTATTCACGTGACAATTTCATGTCTCAGGCATAGAAGTTCAAACATCTGCCAAACAGACTGTTTAGCTGCATTTTGTCCCATAGAAATCTGTTTTAGTCTCTGAATCTTTTGGGGCATGTAAGAAATTCTTAAGCAATTCCCACCATGTAGTATTTGGTTATTTTCCTGTGTAAATTAAAATTAAAATGGGATTGTAAAAATACAGGCTATTTTATTCTGTTCTTGTTGTCTCAGAAAATCAGCTTTATTAAAATGTGGCAGCATTGTTTTCATTTGCATCGCAACACTTTCATATACAAGTAACCAATCAAAAAAGTGAACAATTTAATGGATCTTAGTTTTATATTAGAATTTTATTCAGTTCATTCACATTGCTTGACACAAGTAGATACAACATGAAGAAAAAACATTTAGCAAACATTCTAAAGCTTTTGAAAGTTCATTTTCTTTTTTTAAATATCGTTATTGATTGGCCTCTTTTAAACATCAAACCCTTGAAACATTTAATACTAAATAAATAACTCCAGGATGGACTCCTGCTGCCTTCTAAAATAATATCCATAAGAAAGTGTCTATGAATTTTTATTCCTTTTAGATATACATTTAAAATAACATTTTCTCTTATGTTTTTAAAAATTGTTAGGTATCCCACAAGTTCTACATATATACCATGTGTATAAATGTACATACATTTGTTTGTCAGAAATAAATAAAACAGCCTCTGGTAATGACTGTTTGATTCTAAGTTAAGAATGGAAGGAGTAAGTAAGTGGTAAACTCTACTTCTGTATTTGACAGCATGGCTCCTACATGAATAAACTTCCACCAGACGTGGAGAAATGGCCTTAACTCCTAATATCTACATTTTAAAGTGCTATGCTTGTCCCCAAAGACAAGAGCAGTATGAGAGTGGAGGACATAACATTGAACTGAGAATCAGAAAAATCTGAGGTTTTTGCTGGCTCTGCTACTAATATCTATATAATAGTGAGCATTTCCCGTCATGCCTCTCATCCTCAGTTTGCTCATCTGTGCAGTTACCTTCCCTACTGACTTTATAGAGTTGCTGTTGACACAAAAGGAATCATTTGTGTAACTTTGGAAACCATGAGATAATCTATGAATATTTTATTTATCTATGAGAAACCAGGAGATAATCTATAAATCTGTTAATATGTATAGTAGAGAAAAAAATCTTGAGAAAACCCACCTTCTTTTTAATAGTCTTCCCATGTGTGATTAGTCAGAAACCAGAGCCAAAAGACTTGACAAGAAGGTTTTATAAGAGGGACTGAAATCTAGCCATATTTTGTGATTTAGCTTTACTTTATAAATTCATCAAAGAAATTATACTAAAAATACCCTCAAATTCATTTGGTCAAGATTTTCTTAAGTTCAAGCCTGGAAGAAAACTAACCATTAGTTAATATAGTAATATCTGTTAAGCTTGTCAAGTGAACTTAGATTTGAAAACACCCAGATTTTTCAGACAAATGGGCAGGCACACACACACATACACACACACACACACACACACACACACACACACACACACACACACACCAAATTTAGATTGCTATACTTTGCTGTGTATCCTTAAGTTTTTACCAAGTAATCAAACTATCTTTTAAAAAAAATCTGGAAGTGAATGAAATATTTGATATTACTTTCAACAAATTGTAACAGTTTTTATCAGCTACTATGTGAGGTAATAAATTAGAATGTTAAGTTCACTTAAAGAAGTGTCACAAAAATCCAAATATAAGATTGTTTTTGTGTTAAAGAAATGAGACCAGGCAATGGAATATGTTTGTTTCCTTTGACACCTACACTAAATTTACAGAACATTCTGGTGTTTTTCCCTTTAGCCACTACCTCCTTCATTGGACCACAAGGTATGTCCTTTTGGAAAAGTAATGGAGTCCAGTCAATTTAACTTCATTGCTCTCCAAAAACTTTTGAAAATTATAAAACTTGCTGTGGGATTCTGACATGTGAGAGGCCATTAGAAAAAGAAGTTGATATTCAGAACCTTATCAAGATGTTCTCATCTTTGGATAGATACCAAAATAATACTTTCAAGTAAGTAATAATTTCCAATATTAGCCTATTGGATGAGCTAAAAACTCATAGTGAAAAAAGGTCTTAGAGATTCACTAATCAGATACTGTAAGCATTGGCTGGCTGCATGTACTGTTGGTATTATGAATATTTAGGATATTTAATTAATTCTTTTTTTTTTTTACTCTGAATTTCTTGGCCATTGTTTTAGAGAGTATTTTGACAAATTCTCAGTTCTTGGGGGCTCTGAGGCATTTTTGCTTCTTATGTAAGTACAAAAGAGTGTTTTGCTGGTTAAACAAAGGACTAAACAAAGGACTAAAAAATACCCATATGTTATTTTTTCAGATTTTTAAAATTTTTTATTAAATTTGTTGGGGTGATATTGGTTAATAAATTATATAGGTTTCAAGTGTACAATTATATAATACATCACCTATATATTGCATTGTGTGTTCACCACCCAAAGTCTAATCTCCTTCTGTCACTATGTATTTGACCCTTTTTCTCCTTGTCTACCTCCTCCCACAACTCCCTTTCCCTTGGGTAACCACTATACTGTCCTCTGTGTCTATGAGTTTTTATTTATTTTTCTTGTTTGTTCATTTGTTGCTTTCAGTTTTATATTTCACATATGAGTGAAATCATATTCTCAGCTTTTTCCATCAGACTTACTTCACTTAGCATGATGTTCTCAAGATGTTGTTGCAAATGGCAGTATTTCATCTTTTCCTGTGGCTGAATAGTATTCCACTGTATATATGTACCACATCTTTATCCAGTCATCTATTGAAGGGCACTTTGGTTGTATACAACCATGTTCTGGCCACTATGAATAATGCTGCAATGAATATAGGGGTACATGCATCTTTACTAATAAATGTTTTCAAATTTTTTTGGTAGGAAAAGGAATTGCTGGGTCATATGGTAACTCTATTCTGCTTTTCCATAGTGGTTGTACCAATTTACATTCCCAACAGCAGTGTATGAAGATTCCTTTATCAGATTTTGAATTACAAAATTATTTAAATGTCTGTAATCGAGGTGCTACATTACTATGTAATCAAATTACAGTACTGCTTAATGACATTAGGAAATTGCATGCAAAAAAATATTTGTACACAAGGTGGTGATGTTAGCAACCAACTACAGTAGTTTTATTCTGCTAAAAACCACAATAAATAACAACAGAGTAGTTTCCCTGAGTAATCTCCAAAAGGTATGTCAGGTATTCATATAATTATAGTGTGTAAGGGCACAGAGCACATGGAAAACCTGTTATCGCATGTCCTTAAAGTAGCAAGGAAAGAAGAGAAAAAGGACAAATCACAGAAAAGATTCAGAAACTTCTAAAGAATAAAATATATTTACATGTCATAAGGATTTGAGTGTTTCAGACTTTAATCCCTGTTTCTTTTGACACCCTTCAGATATTTAAGTCCAAAGAGTAAATCTTAAATGTGAAACTGTTTCTTAGCTTGTATAAAATAGTCCCACTTCCCAGTAAGATTTCTTCAGAAAGCCTTTACCTCATGAACTTCTCCTGCCTTTACAAATAGGTTTTCTTTTCCCAATCCTGACTACAATGTTGATCCGTGGTAAGAAATATCTTGCCCTCCATTCATGCCTCTTATATAGACATTCAAGTTTTTAGACTTATATTGGCATAATTCAGAACAATTAAAAAGTGAAGCTGATAATAATGTCACAAATCTTATTTCTAATGACACTGGACTCGTTAACCTTATCATCAATACCAAGATAAAAAATAACTAATAAAAATTAACTAATACCTGCTCACAAAAATCAGTTCATCCTTTTTATGTATTTTTACATTAATAATGACTTCTAAGACATAAGTAATTAATTTTATTATTTAATCCCCCAAAACTAATTATTTATTATGGCAAAGTATATTTATTCTCAGATACTTAAAAAAAAAAGTAATGATGGTTTCAGCAGGAACACAGAACTTGTTAGTTACAAGGTAGAAAGCTGTGTGTCATGAATCAAAAAAGTAGGCAGATGTGTTTTCACTTTTAAGATTCCCAAGATGGAAAGAGCAGCAATTGTTATTTGAAAGCTAGAAAACAAAATATCTGTTCTTGAATTATCTAAGGATGACTCAGAAACTTACACCCAAAGAAAAGTAATAAATAATGACAACAGATGTTTATAAACCTGTGCTCCCCTGTTCAGTGTTTCTACGTGTTGTTTTGCCTTGATGTGCTGTCAGCAGCCTCTCACCTGGGAGTAGTGATATCTTATCAAAGCCCAAACAGTTCCTCCTCACAATACACAGATAATAGTGCCTTTCAATTTATCATACTGGAAGTCTAAAAGAACCATGGGAACGATTGGTCAGGTGACAGCTTGATGGACAGTTTGACAGCCCTTAAAGCATCATGGGAAATGGTTGTCACCTGATTTTCAGAGTGACCAAGGAGATAACCTTCAGAATGACGAGGAAAACAAAAATCTGAATATTTGTATAAGATCCAGTGGCAGCATCAGTATTCACTTAAGAGATAATAGGTATGAATTTAGATGACTCAAAATGTTATTATCAAACCTGAGGGTTTTCTACAGAAGTGCCCTTCATCTCTTTAGACGCCTTTTACATTTTTATTTAAATGTCACTGAAATGTACATAATATAAGTCTTTTGATTTTAAAAAGACACAATAAAACATATTAAGTATTTAACCACATGCTAAATATATTAGCTGACCATTAACAGTCTCCATCTTTGAAATCTGTTTTCCTTTTGAAAAACTCCTTATACATATTATCTTAAATGTAGTTTTCACATTACAGTTCTAATTAAAAAGGCTGTCATAAAGAATCATATGGATCAAATTTTACACTCTGGGCTAATCAGCCTAATGAAGATCAGTGTAAGCCTTGGTGTGAGAAACAAATGAAGAGAAATCAATTTGAAGATCTTTGGCACGAAAATGTTTGAATCTGTATTTACTCATTCATACAGCCACCAAACATGAATTGAGCACTTAACTACACACAAGGGTCTCTGCTGCACATAGAAAGATGAGAAAGATAAAACTTTAACTTACAACTTTATTATAGTTTGTGAAGATGGAGTTTTATATTAATAGAAGATGGAACACAGATCAAGAAATCAATGCAAACCCACTGCCTTCTAATTGCTGAACACAGTAGTTCACAAAGTTGTCTCCTGCATACTCTCTCTTATGTACTGTATATACAGTTTAAAATAGTTTATGGTCTGATCCGAAGAAATTCTGCCTGAGAATTGGGGTTCCGAAGGGGAGAAATAGTACCCAGTGTTTATACACTTATTGAGCACCTCCCAAATTTAAAGAATAATTTTGGAAACAGTAGGGAGATAAAAGAGACTTGAGATGCAATTGCCATAATTGAAGAGGACCTTAGACATCACAAACCTTCAATCTGAGACATTTTAGTTACTTATTTTTCAGTGCAGACACTCAATAACTTTTTATTGTCAAATAATATCTAACATACAGTAAAGGTATAAGAATAGTGCAAAGACTTCCTTTATACTCATTATTAAAAATTCACCAATTGTTAACATTTTGCCACATTTGTTTTTTATCACTACTGTTTTCTCTTTCACATCCTCCCTCTCTTCCTTTCTATCTTATTTAGCTGTCTATATAATATTTTTTTACTTTTCAATAATTTTAATTGAATATGTTAGATTTTTGTCTGATTCATCTCTATACTTCACAAAACCTTTCAACTGCCTTGCATATACTTAATAAATATATATATTAATGAATGAATGATAAATAATATTCAACCTAAACCTAGTCTTTGATCTTTTAGATTTGTATTTATACACAAATACAAAAGGCACTATATTATTTGTCTAAAACATATAATGTTTTACAAAATATGAATCTTCCTCTATTTGTGTCTGATCAAGAAATAATTTAATGAAATAAAGAAACAATATAATAGAATGAAGAAATTACAGCAGAAATGTCAAGCAACTTTCCAGAGGAAGCAAAAGATAAAAGTGTCAGGTGCTGTTAGCTCTTTGTCTTTCTCTGGGACAAATAGATGCTGGACAAAAAGCAGAAATTTAAACAGAAACTGTCTTTTTGAAAAACACTCTGGCACCATTGTTGAAACCGGTACCATTTGGCTGCTTGACACTTTTGGGATAACATTGCTTTCACAAATTTTGATGCTTTGGATTCACATTCCAACATGATTTTCCAAATCCCACTGTGCCAAAACCAGACAAGCCAGACAAATTGTGAGAGCACCATCAGTGTTTTCCAGGGAACTGGAAAAAGCCAGTAAATAATCTAAATGACTGTGAACAACCAAATGTTCTTCATGCGATTCTTCACAGGAAGACACTTTATTTGGAGTGTGTGTGCGTCTCCTGGGGAGGTGGTAGGGGATGAAGCTGACGTCTGCAAATGCAGAACAAAATGCTTTTGAGTGCTATATGCAAATTGAAATCAAGACTGATAAAAACACATTTTCTAATTTCAAATTGGGAGGGTAAGATGTGTGTGGGGTGATTTATAATAACTGATACATGGACAAGGTCCAATGCCACAGAACAACTGAATTTGGAATCATTTCTGAATCAGAACTGTAGTTAAAATGCTTTTCCTTTCCTTGTTGAAATAAATCCATGCAGCATCAGGTCATAACAGGTTCCAGATGTAGTCCCTCGCTCACCTGATATAAATTAAGTTTCATTGTTAACAACTAATGCAGTCACTGAAGCTAACTAAATAAGCTAAGTATAAAGCCAGAACCAAAGTCTTATAACATATTTTATAGTAATGCTATAATTTGTGGTCTGGAAACTTAAATGGTCGTTTTGAATTTCCAGTCAGACTTAAAATTTCTTTTAATAGAAAGAAATGTTCGGACTAAAAATTCACACACAAAAAAAAAATAATAATCTATTGTCAAAAAACATTTTAAAAATATGACATGTACTTTACCATTATAAATATTAACGATTTGACTCATACAGCATTTTGAAGTTCTCTAAAGTCTTAAATAATTGTAGATTATATGTAGGTTATATGAATCATGGACTTTTTTAAACACCATGCTTACTTGTTATAAAATTAGTGATTTTTTAGGTCAAAACATGTAAGTACCACTGTTTAAACTCCTCCGCTAAGGTACAACAGGGTCAGTGGTTTGAGTCTCAAAGAGAATCTTGAATCCTATGACCCAAATTAGAGTATTAATTTATTTCTGGTCTATGGCCATGCTACCCTGAACAAGCCCAATCCTATCTGATCTTGGAAGCTAATCAGGGTTGGGCCTGGTTAGTACTTGGATGGGAGACCACCTAGGAAGACCAGGTGCTGTAGGTATAAAAAATAAAAAAAAAAAAATAAGGGATTCCAATATGACAAGGTCCTTGCAATCTGTGAGGTCAACCAAGGGTTGCCTCACCTAAAAAATAAAAAAATATAAAAAAATTTTAAAAGTTATTTTTGTTACCTCTTTCTTCTTTTAAGGTACAATATATTTCCAATGTGGGAAATTCTGGATTCATTTTTTCTTATTTTTCTGACTAAATCTTTGCAGATTTGGCAAACCTTGGTGTTCAAAACAACACAGAAAGTTTTCCTTTAGATGCCTTATGTATAGAGACTTTTTTGTTATTTATTTTTAATGAAAAAAATATAGCTTGCACACTTAGAAAATAGATTTAAGGTTTTAAAATCTCTTAAGCTCATATATGTTCTGTACCTTTTGAGTAATCTGGAGACTTGTCAGAGGAATGAGTCAATTACTATGTAGATTTTTTTTAAAAGGCATTTAGAAAAGCTGTCTGACACTCTAAACGCCGGAAAGAACCCACTGAAGAATACCTAAAGTTACCCTGTTGTTATGGTTTTTACAACTTCTTTAGAGCAAAAATAGTTTGGGGTTTTTTTAGTTCTTTTTTTTTTCAAAAAAAATTAAAATGTAGGAAAAGAGAGAAATATGATGCCATATCTCACTAATACTATTTTAAATATTTCCTATTAAATTATTTAAACTGCATATTTACATTTAGAAGACTATGTTTTGGATGTAGAAATGGAATTGATTCTAGCTTTCTGTTCAATTCTCAGAGTTCTGATTCATGATTATTCAAAGATTTATGATAAACTCTCTGAACCTTACATATGCTGAATAATGCTAGAATTGTAAAAATGGCGCCTTACATAGTTTAACTTTTACTTCTACCTAATTCATTCTCATAAGTTCTTTTTTTGAAGGATGTAAGAATAAAACACATGAGGTCAAGTTTAAACTAATTCTTAGAATCTAAGTTGTGTTAATTACCTACATTAGTACATTTATATTTCTGGGCAGTAACTATATGGAATGAAGAAAACTCAAGGTGGAAAGTGAAATTATCTCTCAACTAAGTGACTATTTTGTCTACATTATATCAAAATTACAATTTGACTTTTTTTCTATGTGGTTAACTGGTAGTTGTGTTGGGATTTTATAGGTGCAGCCATAATGTTTTAACAATAAAAGAACAATGCTTCCCATTACTTATTCTACAAGCACTTTAAACTTATTATTTTGTTTCTAGCCCTATAGATAATAGAGAACAAATGAACATCATTACTTTTCACCCTTGTTATATTCATATCTATTATATTTGGAATTCATTCTTTTCTCTCAAAAAAGAATTAATTTTTTATTTCTGTCAACATCTTAGAAAAGTTATAGTTCACTGAGACTCAGTTTTCTCACCTGTATAATGGAAATAATTATCTCTACCTCTTAGACTGGTAATGAAGATTGCAGATTACTACAAGTAACTGCATAGTGCCTCCTCTAACAGTCTGCTCCTAATAAGAGCTAATTAATTCCATTCTCTTTGATGCCTGTTAGAATCCTTATTAATTGACTTGTATCAAAAGACAGGCTCTTCAAAGACAACTCAATAAAAATTTGGCAAAAGTTTTAAACAAGCAGTTTACAAAAGAAAATATAAGAATGACCAAAAAGCATATAAAAGGGAATTCAACATCATTAGTAATTAGGGAGTACAATTTAAAATTTAAAACTATTAATGAGATATCATTTCATACCCACTAAAATGGCTAAAATAAAGTTTGACAAATTGTGAGCTGGTAAAGATGTAGAGCAACCAGTACTATTGTGAAATTAGTTTAAATTTCTGTTGATGTTAAATTTTGTTCAAAATAATTTGATTTATGTGATACAGTTTTTTCTAGAAAATATTCATTTATATACTTATCCAACAATTATATATTTAAATTTTTTTATATTAAAACACAGTTCTTGCCTTCAAGGAGCATGCATACAGTTTGCATACTGAAGCCTTATTAAATTAGCCATCATATAGTGTGTTACCATATTTTTTTGATTCCCAAACACAGAAATTATCTTACAATTAATATCAGAATAAATCTGACAATTGATTGTTCTTCTCAAAAAACAAGACAGATTATTCAAAATCTTAATCTTTTTACTTCAGTTACACTGAAGCATAAGCCAGTATGTCAGCAGATACTAATTTTTTTCTGAGTTGTTACATTAAAAAAGTAATCAGCACAAAAATATTTCTAAATCAAAAAACATTGACAATGCTCAGAAA
Source organism: Macroglossus sobrinus (assembly GCA_004027375.1). Classification (NCBI taxonomy): domain Eukaryota; kingdom Metazoa; phylum Chordata; class Mammalia; order Chiroptera; family Pteropodidae; genus Macroglossus; species Macroglossus sobrinus. The sequence goes on along the minus strand of PVKZ01000314.1, from coordinate 630,683 downwards.
ACACAGTCCTTCCCAAAGATGGGAAAAAAGACTCTGCCCACCTTACTAAAAGCCAATTCTGCATAAATATTTTCCCCTACAATTTCATGAAGCAATATTTGAATATTTGAATTATGTTATCCAGCACATTTATAGAGATATCTTAAAACCTCAAAAGATTTACAAGGCATTGTTAGTCACATTTTGCTACTATGAAATCAAGGAGGGAGGTATCCTCAAAACAACAATAATACTACAAATTCTTGTTCAGTGACAGGCATTGTGTTCAGATACCATGGATTCTATCTCATTTAATCCTCACAATGCTATTGTGATAGATATTATTATTATTATTATTATTATTATTATTAATTCTCATTTTACTATTATTTTTTATTCTCATTTACAGATGAGAAACTTGGTCATGGAAAGAGTAGACAGCCTGGTCAAGGTTATATATAGTCTGTATGTGTTGGGGTTGAAATTCTGAATGATTTACATGAAACTCATTATGCTCATTTGTACATGTGCTTTAAAAGAATAGCATTCCTTTTATTTTTAACAAAAAGAAAAAAGAAAAAGTGTGAGGTAAACTATTTCTTTACCTTTCATCTATTAGTCAATTATTAAATCTAAATCTAAGTATTCAAAACATTCATTTAGACTTTGGCTCTCAAATTATGTTTGTCTCAGAAACCCTTTACATTCTTAAAACTTATTGAAGACCCCAAAGAACTTTTGTTTATGTAAGTTATATTAATATTTATTATATTAGAAATTAAAATTGAGACACAAAATATTTAACATTTTATTTAAAAATAACAATAAATAACCCATTATATGTGAATATAACTAATAGATTTTTTGAAAAACAACTATACTTATTTGATAAAAAAAAGTGACATTACATTACATTCTTTCAAATATCTGGCTTAATAGAAGACAGCTAAATACTCATCTGTCTGCTTCTACAATCAATCTACTGTGACTTTAAAGCACATCAAAAATAAAATTAAAGACAATGATGAAAGATAAATTACTGTTTCATGCAAAGTTATATAAAATATCAGGTATAAACCTATGATGCATGCATTTTTGTTTTAAATTTAATTAAAAACCTATAAAGACATTATTTGCACATTTCCACTACATTATTTTATTGGTCCAACTAGAATAATAAATGTGATTGGCATTTTAACTCTTAAAAGTATTTCAGCCTCTTCCAAATGTGTAGTTGGAAAAGGAAGGGGTGTTTTAATAGCTTCTCAGATAATTATGGATATTATTCTTTGATACAACACCAAAACGTGACAAATTTGGTTTTTTAAAGATTGGTTTTAATATGAAATTTAAAATGCTGTCAGTGAACTTTTTGTACACTGTTATATTAAAAGTCATTGGTTCATTCAGCCTTTGAATGAATCTTTTACCTTACATGCTTTTGAAATATCACATTAGTCAGAGAAAAATATCAGTTTACTTCAAATCTTCCAAATGTTGATACATTATTCAATATTTAAAATTCAAACCTTATTGATTAATATCATCACTGATCTCATCAGAAAGTTAGTTAGCTTGCAACTAAATTACAATAATGCTTTCCTTGAGACAACCATCTTCATTCAGTACCCAATAGGAATACTCTATGTATTTCCCATTTTTTTACACAGAATATTAAAAAAGACAAGTACTCAAGGGACAGGACTTAATAAAATTCATAACTTTTAGTGTTTAACTGAGAAAAATTTTTGTCAAGTAATGCTGTTATTTTTTTATTTTTCAATTACAGTTGACATTTAATAATATTTTATATTAGTTTCAGGTGTACAGCATAATGGTTAGACATTTGTATAATTTATGAAGTGATTCCCCCCCAAGTAGTCTAATACACACCTGGCACTGTACATAGTTATTATGATATTATTGACTGTATTCCTTATACTGTACTTTACATCTCCGTGACTATTTTGTAACTACCGGTTTGTACTTCTTAATCCCTTCACCTTTTCCTTTCAGCTCCCCAACCCGCCTCCCATCTGGCAATCATCAGTTTGTTCTCTGTATCTATCTCTGTTTCTTTTTTGTTTTGTTGTTGTTGTTGTTGTTTATTTTGTTCTATAGAGTTCACATTTCAGTGAAATCATATGGTATTTATCTTTCTCTGTCTGACATTTCAATTAGCTTAATACCATCTAGGTTCATCCACATTGTTGCAAATGGTAGGATTTTATTTTTTTATGGGTGAGTAATATTTCATTTTATATATGTATCACATCTTTATCCAATTGTCTATTGATGGGCATTTAGGCTGTTTCTACATCTTGGCTACTATAAATAGCGCTGCAGAGAACATTAGGGTGCATATATCTTTTCAAAGTAGTGTTTTGGATTTAATCAAGAAAATTCTTAAATGAAACTGGCTTTTTTTTTAGTGTAAGTATGTGGAAGTGAAGAATATAATTACTACGAGTATAGCTTAGTGCAACTGCCTTAAGTCACCAGCAGTTTAACTACCATTTGTGCACAATCTGCAAAATGCCAATACAGTGAAATAGCAAGTAACATCTTAATATTACCATAAAAACAGTTTTGTCTTCATGGACCCTCTGAAAGGGTTTCAGGGACTCCAGGGATCTGCAGACCACACTTTCAGAACCATTGATTTAAAGTTATACTCTCCTAATAATCAAATATTCCCTAGGTAATTCTGGAAAAGGAATTAAAATGGGATAGAAAGTTTCATGTAAAAATTTTTTTATTCCTTTGATTCTTGGTTCTCCTTGTGCTATAAAAGTTAAAATTAGGCCTTTCACATGCTACATTTATGGTCTCATGTCTATACCTATAGGTTATTACACTGTTTTGAAAGGTTTTTTGAACAATAAATTAGGAGGAAGAGAGAATAAATAAGTAATAAGATTTTCCCAGTCTGTAAATTAGTTGCTGTGTATAAACTGCTCAGCAGGTAAAGTCATTCAGGTCAATAGGGTATTTTTTACTAATCAGCCTCTATATTAATTTACTAATTTATCTGTACCTCCTAAAGTGAGAACTCTATTCAGATGTATTATTTGTTTCTTAATTTGAATAGACTATGAATATATTATGATGCAGTTGAAGATACACAGATTATGCATATTAGATTTTTTCCATCACTGATTCAAGAGTGAAATAATATATGCTGTTTAGAAGTCAGTCGTCATGGGTAAATGATAGAAGCTGGCCCTAAATTGAACCTGAGGTGAAGTCCTTTAGTCCGGGCCATTGTAAACTTTTAATTCTGAAAATATCTCCTGGAAATAAATTTAAAACTTTATCTCAACTAATTTTTAATGAGTAAAGATTAAAGACTTAATCCTATGATTACATAAATCTATGACATCTAACAAATTGCGTATTTATTTTTCTGTATTGTCCAAATCAGTTTATATATGTTCTTAAACAAGAAGGGTTGGTGTTTATATATAAGATCATTTGTAATCCATGAACTCTTTATATCAAAGTCATTTTGTTTTAAATATGTCACTAGTTTATTATTATCTTTTTTTCTCATTGTAATTTAATAGTAAGAGACAGTAGAGAACTTTTACCAAATTTTCTTACTTCATATCATAACATTTAAAATAACTTTATTCTGAGTAAAAATAAGACTAAAATATTTGTCGCAGGAGTGGTAAAGGTGGGAATAAAGTGAAGTATCACCTGCCATTTTCTCTACTCAGGCAGTGTAAATCAGGGTCTAACCTCCGGGGTTTCAGATTTCTCTCTTTTCTGGTATGCCAACACTCGAAACCTCTCTGTTTTCCTCCTTGAATGCTCTCATTCTTTAAGGTCCTCTTCAATAAAGCCTGGTGACTGCAGGTTCCATACTTTTCATTTTGTATACTAATAGTCTAAGGGAATTTCTTATATTCTTTCAGTATTTTCTCTAGTTTATTATCATAGAGCTCAGTTCTTAATAGGCACCCAAGGAAAGTTGTTACAATCAAATATAATCTGCCAGGTAAAATATCTGTTTCTGCTGAAATATGAACCTCAGTAAGGCTTCCATAGTATCATCACTTTCTGAACTGTGTAATTAGACTTTTAACAGAAATAGGAATCACAAATATTGGAAACCACAGTTTCCATTTTTGTAAACTTAGGCCAGAAAAATAAAAATTTAATGTATCTTAAATATAAAAAAATCAATAACATACCTGGAAAATAGAAGTTTTAAAGGAGTACTATTTGCAAAAGAAACAAAAATATACTTTTAATTATCTAAGTAACTTTATGAAAACCTTCACAGGGAAAGTACTTATATGAAGAAAAAATTGTTACAAAATATTAAAAGAATAATAAATGTACAGCTTTAGCATATTCATGATTAGGGAAACTAAGCACTGTAAAGATACTAATTTTTACCAAATAATCTATACATGTGATGTTACTACTATAACAATTAAGCATTAGGATAGACTAGCTTAGATATATATGTAAAATATATATTTATGTATATGTACATATATATTTTATTTCTACTCTAGTTTCTATCATATACAACAATTTAATATATGAAAAATAATGTAGAACTAGTTAATGAAGAAGGGAAGGATTATTCAACAAATAGGAGTGGAAAATTAATTAAGGATTTCAAAAATTGCTGATTGAGACTGCCACTTCATACTACATGCACAAATAAAATGTGTATGCTGTGAGAAGAGCTAAAAAGAGAAGCTATCATGGGAACTCTGAAATTGGAAGATTCTAAATATTATTCATTTATCCAAAGAGTATCTATTAAATTTTAAGTCTCGATGGTTTTTGCAATGTAAAAACCATTTTGTCTCCCTGACTAGTAGCACTGAGCTTTTCATACTATAAATGTGCAGTGTACTTTTTGATAGGTAGTTGATAGATTTATTCATTGATATACTCATTGATATACTCATATTCACTTTTTAAGGTATACTTTTTTCTTCTAAAAAGTACATTATGATCCATCTTTTTATCTGTAACACATAATAGTTGTATCTGTTTTGCTTGAACTGTACTTTGCTATAAAAATAAAAGTAATAATCACAACTAAAAACTAAAAACAACCTTGTGTCTTTAACCTTTTTTATAAATGGACCAGTTGAATAAATCAGGCTTTAAGATAATAGAAACCTGAAGAGCAGAGCCTTTCAATGACTTTCTTCATGCCATAATTCAAACACAATAGTTTGAACTTCATTTTCCCAGTATGATGATTTTGGCCATGGATAATTTGTAACCGAGGTCTCCATACTGGAATTGGTCTCATTTCAGGATGTAATATTTATATGAGAATGGCAAGATGATGGTCAAAATAATCTTTCAAAAGTCAGGAGATAACCTTATCTCAAGAGAAAAATACTGTCCAGTGACCACATGTTCTAAAGTAATGGTCTTGCTTCTGATCTCACTTTTCTATAATGGAAACTGTAAAAATATGATAAAATAGAAGGTATTACTTGAGTTCAGGAAAAATTGAAGGTATTTTATTTAAATGTTGCTTTTTTCCCCAGTGAGCTATTTGTTGTTGATTTTTTACATGATATAATTTTATGGTATTTTGATAGAATTTGTACCAAAAAGAAATCTTAATATAATTTGTATTATTGACCTGAAAGTTCAGACGCAACAGTAAAAAATAGCAAGCAATCTCTGAGTAGAATTTTATTATTTATGACAAAGATATCTCTATCATTTCTGGACATGTTAGTCAATTGTGCTAAAAATGCACTCTCTCGTGCTTTATAGGTTGTGTTTATTTCTTCATGCTGGTCTCCTGTCCTTTTAGAAAACTTACATCTATGTAACTGTGATATTTTTCTGTTTGAGTGAAAACTGTATTCCTTTATTCTTTCTTCTAGATGATTGCAGAGTTCTCTTGCAGTTTCATGAACCTGTGACTGTTTAATAAAATTGAATCTGATATAATTTCTTATAAATGCTCATGCATTACTTTGAATTTCCAGAAGCATTTACAGAAAAAGAATTAATGATATATACTACCCATGTTGTAGGAGACACTTGCTCTCATATAATCTATTTTGCTGAACACTTTAAGGCCTATAGTACTCTGTTAAAAACTGGTGTTTTTGGTAGATCAACAGAGACTGACAGATATATATAGATGGATGGATAGATGGTTACAGATGGATATAGATTGTTTGGTTTCTTCCTGATGAGGTCAAGGCCTTAAATTATTTTCCTTCCAAAGCCTTTGTATCATAGACATCATTTGTCTAGGTGAGTGCTTCTACAGGAGCCTATGAAGTATTGTTCTTTTATGAATAGCCTGCTGGGATCCTCTGAAATCATGCCAGAGTTTCAGCCAACTTTGATTATCACCTATGAAGACCCTTCCAAGCTTTGGTTATTAGCATGGCTGCTGAATGTCATATTTCTTCACTCTCAAAACAGTGGTACACTGATCAAATAAGATAATATAATTCTTTGTTATTTGTTCCAAAATGAGCTATTTTCCCATATTGTATTTTGAAAATTATGTAAGGAATAAGTCTTTTTAAAGAAATATTGATGATTTATTAAACAAAATAAAAATTGGTTTGTTTTTAAAGGAATTTATCTTATGTAATCAGAAGAATGAGCAAAGAAATTATTTATAGGAATGGATGTATTTTTCTATACAAAATTTTTATAAGTATTTAAGTGTTTTTAAAAGAAAATCTAAAATCAAGAGGTAACACTATGAATGACTAACAGCCCTTTAATACACATTTCCCCACTAATTAGAACAAATCATGTTACTTCTACTTTCTCTCTGTAGAATGGAAATGAATTTAGCCACTTGGCGTTAAGGTCTTTCAAATTTGGCATTAGTGATCATTCTAAAGAATCCCCAGAACCAATCAGTATACACAAGTTAATATGTGCTTTGACATTATATTGGTTATGACTTATCTTTCTCAGAGATGGCACATCAAATAATCTTAAATCAAGTATATTTAGGGAAACATCAGGCATTGAAAGACAATGTGAGAATAAAGAGAGGGCCATTTTCACAGTAGTATAGGATCTGTGTCTAAAAATAACTTCTAAGTTATTTAGGGGAATTATATATTTGTGACAGCTGTTAGTACCTTAAGATAAGAATATAAGAAAAGGCCTATTCAGCGATATAATAATTTCCTTCTTCATAATTCAAGATATTCACCAGCTACACTGTAAATAAAGTTCACTGTAGCATGTATCCCAGGCCTTAAACATAGTGGACACACAAATGAGAGTTTAATTTAAAACAACTAACATTAATCCATACATACCAGGTAAGTAATTTTCACACATTATTTTTTATCTTTACAAACCTGAAACGTAGGTGAACTTTTCCCATTTTCAATGTACAGAAACTGTGGCTCAGAGAGACCCAATATTAGATTTACCTAAGGTTATAGGAGTAGTACACAGCAAAAATAGTATTTAAACCTAGGTCTGTTCCACCAAACTGTCTTTTCATGGCAGATAACACTATTCTCACAACCACCTTGTCAGGTATGTTCTAAATTTACAGATAAGGAAACTGAGGCATGAGGAGATCATCACATGTCCATAGTCACACACTTGACTTGGACTTGGGGAGATCTAACTGGAAGAGAGACTGGACCAGATCTCACGTCCTCAGGTCTGTTCTCGTGGCAACCACTGAGGTAGAAGAGAGGACACTATTTCATATACAAACTTGTCTAAGGCAAACCAGGACAGAAGCCTCACTGAGAGGCAAACCTTACTCTGGATTTGAGTGGCCTGAAACTGGCAAAAATAACCCCTGCCCTTTGGTCTCCTAAGATCTTCTTAAAAGTAGACAGAGTCTCCCCTGTCTCCCAGTCTCCCCTGTAGCCCAGAAGAGCAAAATCCACAGCAAAATCCACAGCAATATGCACTTAATACTTGAGTTCAGTGCCCTATTAAATTTTGATGAGAAAAGAATCCCCAAAAGCTATCTCTATTTCTCTTTCTCCTTCTTACAACCAGGCTCTCCTTCTTACAACCATTGTTAAAAGCATCCTTAATAGAAATATTATTGTATATATTTTCACTAGGGAGAAGAATGTCAGAGAAATTTGTTGTGATAGGTGTTTACCATAAGTTTGACATGCATTATTGTTAGATCATTATGCTTTCCTTCCATAATTTTTTATGCAATTTATTTATGTGCATATTTAAATGGTGTGCCACTTAATTGAAATTATAGTGTATTCAAGCCAGACTTGACACTGACAGGCAGTTGCTGTTAGGGAATACTTAGAACCTATGAACAGGTCATTTTCCAAATAGCATAGATATAACCATGTTATTCAGCAGAATATTTTAGGAAATCGAACAGCCAATATTGCCAATAGAAGGACAGTGTTTATTCCGGACAGGATTATGTCTTGTTCACCTTTATAGCCCGCAGCCCCAGAACCACATAGGAATAGTAGATAGTCGTGCCACTAGTTTCTTCTCACACAAACTCTGCCTGCAGATCCAGGAGCCTTGGAAATAACTTTAAAAAAATTATTCATCCTTGGAATACTTCTTTTATAATGTAGGTATTTGTATTTATTACTAAAAAAAAAGTATTTGATTTCGTTTTCTCGAGTTTTCATCTACATATTTATTATTAGAAAAATACATACAGCCTATGGCAAAGGAAACAGATCCAGACTATTACAGATAGAAGATTCTTGGTAGGGCAACAGCCCAAACAAAGTTCAAGGAACCAACAAAAACCAAAAAGCTTCAGATTTTATTTTTGATTTTAGAAAAGTTAAAATTTTATAAAGAGTAACAGATACTTTATCTTACTTTTTCTTCACTTGTATGTCTTACTCTACATATCTACTCTAGACCTTGGGCACATCACTTAGCCACTCTGTGCCTCCATTTCTTCATCTGTAAAATAGGATAATAATAACTGTAATAACAACCCTTTCCTTTGGGTTGTTGGGTGGATTAAATGAGGAAAAACAGTTAAAAGGTACACATCAGATACTTGTCATGTGATAAGTGCTATATTTTAACTTACATAGTTATAATTATTTTTCCGTTATTTCATGATTATTATATATCAGACCTTATCTTATGGTAGCTTTTAAAATAAACTCACAAGACATTTGGAATACCTCTAAGATTGTAAAAAATAAATTATAAACATAATGAAATGAGAATTAGTATTTAACCAAAGGTCAGTTTGTTGATAATGGTCATAAAAATTATAAAATGGAACCACTATTGAAATGTTCTTTATTTTTCTACAGACTAGATTACATGATAGTCTAATGTGTTTTGAAAAAAAACTTCAACCCTATAACAAATGTACCTATGACACAAAGAACTTCGTTACAAGGAGTATCTGGCCACCTTGATCTTAATCTCTTTAATATTTTATTTTCCCCTGAAGCTTTAGTTTGTCAATTAGAAATCAAGTAAATAGCAAAGTAATTAGTATATTGGAACTATTGGGGATGCAAAAAGGGCAAGGAACTAACATTTGTTGAATACTTTCTAAGTGCCAGAAAAATTGCTTTGTGCTTTATATGTGGTCATTATTTCATTGAATTCCCATAACTGTTCTCTGTAATAGATACTGTCCCTATTTTACGAAGGAAGACACTGTTTCTTGAAGACTTCTTTATCTGATATGATTAGTCAGTTAAGAAGCAGAGGATCAGAGTCTAGAACCTAGGTCTATCTATCTCTCTAGCCTATTCTCTGTATACTATACAATATTATGTTTATTTTGAGCAACTAGTTTTGACTGACTACTCTTTTATAGTATCCGATAACATATTTTTCCAAATTATCTGAGAATCACCTTCAAGAATATGAGTTCATGATCTAAGGAAATGCTAACAAAATTTTATTTTCTGATTTAAATTAAAAGGATATTATCTTTAATTTAGGGGAATCCTGGCAACATTTCTACAGAGAAAAGGTTCTTAGGTAGCAGCTATAGAAAAATCTCCATAAACATTTCATTTGATATTCCAATATTCTGCATTAGTGCAAGCGTCTTGCACACCCTAGGAATATGAAATGTACTATAAAAAAAATGCAGTCAGCTGCTAGTCAGCTGCAGGGGGATTTATGAAATGGAGTCCAACAAATGTTGTTTCTTTTTAACCCAAACCACATGAATTATTTGAACCAAATAGGGCACAGGGGATGGACGTAGTACAGGAAGCTAATACAAAGGGTACATGAGGCTTACATGAGATGGTATTTTTAAAACATCTGGTACACAGAAAGCATAACATTTGCTAAATAGTAATTATCATTGTTTTCATTATCGATGAGGCAGTCACATGAAACAGTGTTATATCCTGAATACACAATATTAGATGTCCAAGAAATTTTATAACATTAGTTGCCACTTAAACAAAGATCTTTTTTTTTTTTAACTTTAAATGTCATAGACCAACTAAGTTGCGTTCCCTTTTCACTTAGTGGTTGCATATGTGGTTTGAATGGAAACTAACATCCTCTCCTGTACTTCTTTAGCTGCCTTATTCTCCCTCCAGGAGTCTGTACAGTATGTTGCCTCAGATTGCCTCACTAATTACTTAAATCCTGTTGTCTAAATATGAGTTGTAAAATCTGCATCTACTTCTAGATATGAAGAATAAAATACACTGTAAGTATATGGTCAAAGATTCTATATTCACCAGACATTTTATTCTATATGTCTAGGGCTCCAGATGGACCCATGTAAAATTATTATTCTCAAAAGAACTGTACTACCTGAATTAATTTTGAAGCTCTCCATTTTCAAAGACTAGACAACATGAAATACTCTTTTCAATTCCTTCTGGCCCATCCTATTCTATTATTTTTTATATAATAGCAGGTGTTTTATTCTTCAAAGAGCAAAACTCTTCTTGAACAGTGGAACATGCTTCTTTCGAGTTGTAGAGCATGTTTCATCCTTAAAGGCCGAATGAGCTTTTCTATTTACTTTTGGTATAGTAAAAAAGTGTGTGTGGGTGGGTGGGTGTAGTGTTTACCAGACAAGTTAAAATTTAAGTTTTGTTGTCATGAATTAAAATACCACATAACGTAGCAGAGGTAAGTAAAATTTTCAGTAGGCTCTATGAGGCAACAACATGGGGGAGGGGGGAAAGTATCACTAACACTTTATGAAAAAATTTCTGTCATCTATTCCTATATTTTATTTTAGAGAGCTCCAAACTTCGATATATTTGGCTCTTACTAGATCACTATTTTCCAAAGTGATAAATGAGATGTAGTATATAGGTGAAGATTTATTTTAATATGTATATATGTATGTATGTATGTATGTATGCTTTCAGAAATTTAGACTATTAAATGATAGTATAAAGTTTTCCTTTTAAATAAAGTTACTTATATAAAAAGAAGCAATTAAAATAAAGATATTGAGAAAATAATATTATAGGAGTTAATATGGAAATGTCAAAAATTATAGCAGTATGACTAAAGTTCAGGAAACAGTGATCTAATTGACTAATTGAAAATATTATGCCATATGTTAATATTGTTCCATTGTATGATACAGGAATTCTTTGTTGGGCAATTTTACCTTATTTGAGTTGTAAGTACCTGATGACTTAAACAAACCAAGTTGTGTTATTCTGCAATCAGAGCCTTGCCTGACTAAATGAGCAGAAGACTATAGTATGTGCTTTTCCTTCTATGGAGCAAAAATCTAAAAGAGAAAAAATTAATTTTGTTTTAAAATCTGGTGATAGGGGAGGTCTTTCAAAGCATGATACAAATTTCAGAAGACTCTAGTGAAGAGCTAAAAAGTTTTTAAATTTCTACATAGCAAGATATATAAGTAAAAAATAAAATCAAAGGCAAAATTAAAAAGTTATTACAGCACATGACAGAAAAAAACTAATTTCCATAACATATTAAAAATTTCTACAACATACTAAAATAAAAGACAACTAAAGGATAATAGCAAAACAAAGGTTATGAATACTGGTCACAGACTAGGAAACATAAATGGTTTTTAAACATGTAAAAACATGCTTAAACTCTCTCATAATAAAAGAAATACAAATTAAAGTAAAATATTTCTTTTTTATCTGCTTTTCAAGAATAAAAAGTTTGATTTAAAAATTACTAAATATAGTGTATATTAATGTGCTCAAGATTGAAAGTAGATAATATGGAATAAGATATATAAAAAGAAAGTAAAAGAAAATAATCTATTGTTATTTATAAAATTTTAAACTTTCTAAATTTAATTGTTGCTCTATTACATATAGTCTGGTTTTGTTTCTTGTTGCCATGAGCTGTATTTTTTAAATACAAATATCTGGATGAAAAATATCGAAGACTGAGTCAAATACTAAGATATATTATGCAAACAATGCAAAAACCTAAATTAAAAAAAAAAAGAATTTAGAGGACAGTAATTTTTTAAGTCATTTCCAGGACCCTTGGATTTGTAGGCAGAGCCTTTTTATGAAGAGGTGAAGAAGCTGATGTTACTACTGTTTATGTAAATCTGTGTTAAATGTTCAGTATCAGGGCCCCATGCCTGTGCAAGCATGACTGGAGCAGCTAATCAAAACTCTGAGACATAGCCAGAGGCCATGTCTTTTAGGCCTTGCAGGCTAGGTAAAATATTTTGGACTTTATTCTATGTCTGATATGTAACCACTGGAGGGTTTTGTTTTTGAACATGTCGTTTTTCATATGAGCTTATCTATATTTTGAAATCAAGGGAGTCTACCACAGCCATTTTCTAACTATGGTATCACTTATTCTTAATAGCAAAGGGTATTTTACTTTTTATGGCACTTATTGTTTTAATTTTTAGATTATGAAAGTAATTTTTGCTTTTATCACTGTAGAAAATTTAGAAAATACAGAAAAATATTTTTCAAAGAAATAAATACATCTATAAAGCTAACCCAGAGTTCAACAAATTATGGCCAGCAGGCTACCTGCCTGTTTTCGGTAAATCAGTTTTTATGGGAATGCAACAACACCCATTTGTTTACTATTATTCTTGGGAGCTGTTCACACCACGACAACAGGGTTGAGTAGTTCTGGCAGAAACTATATATATGGACTGCAAAACCTAAAATGTTTATTCCCTGGCCCTTTACAGAAAAAGTTTGCTGACTCCTAACCCTCTGAAATAATGTTAATTTATTAGTACATTTTATATACCATTATATCATCAGCATTTTTTAATTAATTAACTATTTTTTTTTATGGTGACATTGGTTAACGAAATCCAGTAAGTTTCAGCTGTACACTTTAACAATAAGGTGTATATATATATATATATATATATATATATATATATATATACATTTACACTGTGTGTTCACCTCGCATAGTAATTAACATTCATCATGAAACAGCCAGAAGCCAACATTCCTTAGGGTAGATTCCTGAAGGTGAAATTATAAAATCAAAGAGTATCAACATTTTTAAGACTCCTGATAAATACATTGAGGTTTTAAATCATTGTTCCCCAAAACTCTGGGCCTCTGCAAGATTGTATAACATCATTTACACAAACTACAACTGTGGAGATGCTGGAATGTCTTGGGGACATTAATAGTTTTTTCGGATTTTAAATGTGAGCAATGATAACTGTAAAAATAACTAACCTTTATTTTGGAAGAGCATTGCTCTGAGTGATTTACACATATTAACTCATTTAATCCTCACAGCAACCCTTCGAGATAGATTCTATTATCCCTATTTTAGAGCTGGAGCAAGGATTAAAACCTAGTCAGTGGACTCCAGAGTTCTTGATTTTAACCACTATGCTAAGCTCCTTGAGTATTCCTGTATCTTGTTTCTTTTTCTTTTTATATTCACTCCTACTATATTTTACTATCAAGGATTATGTCCTGTGTTGTTTCTAGGAAATATGTTTTGACTTTAAAAGTCTGTGACTTCAAAAATTTGGAAACCCATTTATTTCAAGGATCTCATCCTGTTGGCAGTAGAGTGATTAATTAATATTAGATATTTCTCCTACTATTTTCTCAGGTTTTCTCGGTATTTGTTTCTTCATTTCCTCGTCTCTCATTACTTTGTATTGTTGACATTTATCTCCAAAGTTAAAAGTTTATGTATCATGTTGTTTTTGAAAAAATAAGTTGTTTTTATTCCTAATTATTACTACTGCCATGAGCACAGAGGCAGGCAGAAGCAACTTCCAGAAGCTCAAGGAAAATTTTATCTCCTATTTTTTAAAAAAAGATAAATGCAGACACAACTTTGGTTTGATGTTAAAATTACTTCTTTAGAATTTCCAGCTATTTTTATAACAAATTCACACCATTTTGTGCTTGTGTGAAGCCTCAAGGATAATGTTCAAGAGATCTTCCAATTATCTTTCCAATGGGTTAGCCCCACCTCTTAATTGTTTTAATTAGCAAACCTATGAGAATTAATCAAAATTGGCATCATACTTCCAAAATTACATACCACTGACTACTGAACATAAAATCTTAATCAAAACATTGAAAAAGCTTGAATCCAACATGTTTTAATTGTCTAATATGCTTGCTCAAGTGGGAATAATAAAAACATAAGTAAAGAGAAGATGCCTTTTTCAGGGAATCTATAGGACCTTTTAAATGGATGCTTCAAAGAATGTTGATGAGGTTTTCCGTTTCTTTTTCATTCTACCAAAATACAGAGTTTGTTTTTAGTAGAGGTGGCCACCCTGATGAGGAGGAAACAAATGAGTTACACTGGGTCCCTGGCAGCTTTGTATGGAGACGAAACATGAGTGTGCCCTAAGGGGCTTCAGCTAGGATTCAAGCAGATCAGGGAAGAAAGAGGAGAAGAAGATCTGGTGGGAGGTAGGAGAGTAAACTGGTGCTACTACTAAGCGCCAGGTACTGGGTTAGGAGCTTTTCCAAAGGCTACATTATTATTTTTTTTTTTTCTGAAAATAGCCAGGCCAAAATTTACTATTAACCTCATTTTACAGATAGTGAAATCAGGTTAAAAGGATTAAGTAACCTGCCTAAAGGTACAGTTTGGTGTAATTTCTAATTATTACTACCACCTCTTTTCTTCTCCATCTGTATTCTCTACCTTGGAGGTGCTTGTGCTATTTCATAAAATCTGGATCATGTCTCCCCTTCAAGGTCCAATCCAAATTCCAACCCTGCTTTGGCCACTGCAAGGAGAATGACAGTTATTAAAGCTAGCTCCTCATCAGGAGTGGGTAGTGAATAACAACAATGGTAACAATAATAACTAATTTAAATTTAGAATATATTGGATGCCTCCTAACAGCTGAAAGAGGGAGCACTGTTATTATTATATCTTCTATACATGGAGAAAGTAAGTCAACAAGAGTATAATCTTGGGGTTATCAAGTTAATATGTGGCAGAGCTTTTATTTAAATCTATGTCTAATTCCAGAACTCAGATTTTTAATCACACATAAACATACACACCCTCTGAGCACAGTCACATAAATATGACCTTAAGTATATACATGTATACAGTTTCTTAAAGTATAGGAAGGACTATCAGATGGGATAAGCTGTGGGACAGATATTGAGACAGATAAGGTGTAGTAGTAGTAGAGCTAAATGTTTAACTTTTTAGATTCCAATTTATTTTATTTTACATACATAGAGTCTTTCTGTTTCCTCATTGGCACTTCATCTGCCATTTTAAACATTACCAAATTGAGCTTTTCAGCTAGTGAAAAATTATCAGAAAGGTATGAAAGCTGGCACAGTTATTGTACACTTGAGAATAGCTAAGTATGGATTATTGTTCTTTTGGAATATTCATATCAACACTTTGTTGGGTGAGGTTCAGAAAATTTCAGTTACAAAAAAGTGAATTTTGAAACTCAGACTGTATAATCCATCGCACCTAGTTGGCAGTTAATAAATGTCTAAAACGTTTAACCCCCAAATAGTCTTTTATTTAAAGACTAGGCCTTAATAAATTGTTGGTCTGCACTGAGTAAACTAGAACTGTTTCGAAAAGAAAATAGCATTTTCTTAGGGCTAATGCTTGTCTATGTGAATTAGATGATTCCTCAAACATATCTTTGTAATAGCTTTTATTTAAAAAATCACTATCCTGCTATTTTCTCTATTATTGCTTTTATACAAGCAGTTCAAATACATCTTTCCATGTTCTTTCCACCTGGCATGATGTGTGAACAATGATCTAACCACTTTCTCTGGGTATATATGTGTTACATATTTCATTTGCAATAATCTCTCTTATTACATGCAAAGACATGCAAAATAGAGGAACTGGCAATATTTATACTTTGGCCCATTTGGTTTGGAAAGTTTTCTTGCAGTATCAGACTTCATGCTTACTCTTTGAGCATAATGGGTTTATAATTTTGGATTTTTCCCTGGACATGTTATCAGACATTGGTATCAACTGTCTTTCTCTAACAATCTATTAGTACGTTTAGTATGCTTTCCCACTAGTATGTGCATCACTACATGCATGATACAGTAATAGAAATAGACTTTAATCAGTGATATAAATGCATTTTTATTATCATATTTATAATTTGATTTTAGAGTCCTTTAAATTCCTCTCAGGAACCCTGGATTCCAGAACACAGCATGAATACTATAGATATAGGAAATGGATATTCGCTAAAGGTGATAGACATAGACAGATCTTCATTTTAGAATGACAGCGGGGTTAAAGAATGGACATATTAGAAGCCAATAGATCTCCTGGAAGGTTATTGTGAGAGACAATAGAGAGTTAAACTTTGGGATATGAATTGGAAAAGGTGCCATATTTGAAGTTAATAAACATTAGACAATTATTAGTTATCAGAACTGATGAATAAGAAGAGATCATTGATAGCTTCTTGCTTTAAAGACCATCGTAATTAATGATGAAGCTGATAAATGCAGCATGCTGAAGACAGAGGAGCATGCTTATGTTAGTTCACAGTTAAGCAGGTAAAGAATTTGATTTTAAACATAGCAAAATTGAGGTACTAAGGTCCAGTGGACAATTAAATATGGATCTAGAACTCAAGAGAAAGATAAAGGTTGCCTTTGAATTTGCTAATCAAATTGGTAAAGCCATGGGAGTGACAGCCAAGGAGAAAGTGGAGACTGAAAAGAGAAAAGGGCTTAAGGCAAATTCTGGGGATAATGACCTGTTACGGAACACGTAGAAAAAGTCAATGGAAAATCAGGAAAACTAAATCGAGCAGGAGAGAGTTAACATTGTAGAAGGATGCAAAATCGAGACTTAGATGTAAGCAGAGGTAGTCAGTGCTAGGCCACGGGAAATGTATTTTTTTCTCATTCCAGTGTTTTCCTCTTTTAAATCCCAGTGCACCTTTACCTTCTGCTGTCTCCTCTCAAAAGGAAGGAAGAAAGGAAGGAAAAAAGAAAGAAAGGAAGGAAGGAAGAAAGAAAGGGAGGTAGGGAGGGAGAGAGGAAGGGAGGGAGGGAGGGAGACAAAGAAAGAAAGAAAGAGAGAGAGTGAGGGAGACAAAGAAAGAAAGAGAGGGAGGGAGGAAGGGAGGGAGGAAGGAAGGAAGGAAGGAAGGAAAGAAAGGAAGGAAGGAAGGAAGGAAGGAAGGAAGGAAGGAAGGAAGGAAGGAAGGAAGGAAGGAAGGAAAGAGAGAGAAAGAGAGAAAGAAAAAGAAAGAAAGAAAGAAAGAAAGAAAGAGAAAGAAAGAAAAAGAAAAATGTTAAAGCCTCAGTAAACGATTTTACTCCTACTTCACGAAGTTTGATGACAGCAGGCATGACCTATTTTATGCTCCATCATCTTTATCTTCCCAAGCAATTCTTCCACATGAATACTTCCTTCTTTCTTTTTCTACTCCTAAATCAAATCTGAGTCCTTTTACTTCTCTTCTACTCCTGACTTTATTCTCATGATAGTTCCTCTCCTCTGCTTCTTTAACAAATCAGGTCTTCTAAAGGCCTCTTCCTTTAATTCTTAAAATATATATACTTCTCCTGTCCTTACACTTGCTCCCTTGAGCCTGCTGCTCCCAATCATTGCCCTCCTTTCTTCTTTCCCAAATTTTCAAAGGTATCATTTATACCCACTACATCTCATTTCTTTCCTCCCATTCTTTTCTAAATGTCTGCAGTCTGTCATTTACTCAATATTAAATTTCTCAGTCAAAGATAATCAATTAATTTCTTCTAGTCAACTTCTTTGTACTTTTCTAAGACCAACTCAATCAATTTCAGGCCTCATTGAAAACTGCTGATTGATCAGCCCATCTTTAAGTTTCTATGCCACTGTGTTTTCCAAGTTCTCTTTCTCTCTACCAGTTACCTTTCTCCTTTGCTACTGCTTCTTTCTCCTCCTAACTCAAACTGTGAGTATTCCCTGAGTTGCTGCTGCCCTTGGAGTCATTTTCTCACTGTACATGCCACATACTTTCAGACAGTTTATCTTTTCTTTCAGTTTAAAATGCCATTTCTATAATGATGTCTTTCAAGTCTGTATCTCCTGTCATGAAAAAATAATTACCTCTGTACTCCCATCCCTCTCAAACCATCTATGAATTAAAACAATCTATCATTCATAAGTGGCCACTACTGGCCTTGAGAGCCAAGCAAATATGAGGCCATTGCCATAGAATGGTTACTCTAAGGTCTGAAGGTCTCCAACAGGTGAGAACACCGGTTCTCAAACATTAGCATGCATCAAAATTTATCTAGGGGGCTTGTTAAAACATCAGTTTCTTTTTTTAAATAAATTAATTTTTTAAATTAGTTTCAAGTATACAATACATTGGTTAGACATCTATATAGTTCATAAAATGATCTCCCCAATTGCTCCCTCCCCACCGACCCTCCACCTAGCCATCATATTAATGCTAACTGTATTCCTGATGCTGTGCTCCCCATCATCATGACCATCTATCAACTACAAATCTGTACTTCTTTAACCCTTCATCCTATTCTCCAAGCCCCCCAACCCCTCCTCTCCTCTGTCTGTCACCAAATTGTTCACTATATTTGAAAACACGAGTTTCTTGATGCTACCTCCAGAGTTTTCTTATTTGCTAAGTCTGCAGTGGGCCCAAGAATTTATATCTCTAATAATAAGTTTCTAAGTGATGCCGACGCTGCTGGTCCAGGGCAATACTCCGAGAACCACTGGTTTAGAACAATGGTTCTTAAACTTAGCTGTGCATCAGAATCACTAGGATAGCTTCTTGTTTTTTTTTTTTTTTTAATTGTAGCTATCCAGGGCCCACTACTCATCTTTTAAATCAGAATATCTGTTGGTGGGTTCTCCAGTGAACTCTAATGAAATCATGGTTAAGATTTACCTGCTTAGAAGTAGAAGGAAGGACCTCACCCCTACTCCCACCACACACACACACACACACACACACACACACACACACACAAAGCAGCAGCTTTGCTCAGGGTTTTTAACCTCTAACACCGTAGTTTCTTCAAAGGTCCATAACATCCATGAAGTAATGTGCATAAAGGTTGTGGGAAGGTAGCCTATAGCCATCAACATATTCTCAAAAGGGTCTATGACTGTCTCTCCCAAATTAAAAGTCACTAAGGTAGGTAGCTGATTCTCAGACAGAGCCTGCTGGCCTGTACAATCTCTTAGATCTCACATATGCCACCATCACATGTGTTTCAGAATTTCTTCTGTTCACACATTGAGGCTTCTATGGAAAATATCTGCTTTACATACATAGATTTAAGACTTGAAATTTTAATCCTTACATATTCATTTTCGAAGTGTTTATATGAAAGAAGAATCCAACATCTATCCATCGTTCACATGTTAGCAAGAATCATTTGAACTAGATTGGTTTTATACTCTTACATGTCCTAAAGAAATAGCGATTTTCAGTAGTCAGGGAGAGGAGTATGAAGAACATTGAAGGTCTAAGTAGAGGTCCACAGAGAAAGTTTTAAAAATTAGGGCACTAATACCCTGAAAGATTAAGGAAGGCATCTGAGTCAGTAAGGTATGTATGAAGAAAAAGAAGTCAGAATATACAAAGAACAATTTTAAACAATGATTTTCTGGACTAGTTGTGTAATGAAGAAAAAGATAAAAACTCTCTTCCCTTATTTTCTTTTCCTCCCCCATATGTATCATATACAGACTCCTCAGGAATTGCACCATTTGCACCATGAGAGTCAATTTCGAATAATGTAAGGCATAGAGGCAGACAGAACTAGGTTCTAATCGCAGCTCTGCTGTTAGCTTTGAGAGATTAATTTAACCCAAATTCAAGTTTTCTGTCTGTAAAATGGCAATGATAATTCTTACTTCATAAGGTTGTCTTGAAATCTAAATTTATCTAAATTACTTATTACAGTGCTTCACACTAGCAAATGTTCAATAAATGATTTGGTAACTACAACTCTGCTAGTTTATAGACCAAATAGGCAATTTGTGGACTGATTTAAAAATGCAACTGTGTTTCTATGGGAAATTTCTATGTTCTAAGCACTGGCTTTGAAACAATTGTCATTATACAAACATTTGAATACTTACTTTAAAAATTCAATTTACTTTTTAAAGGAACTGCTGATCTTTACAACTGCCAATCCTTTTTACTTAGCTCTTCAGCTACCAACTTAATCTTAGAACTAACATAACCTCTGCCCTGAATAGAATTCCTTGAAGCAAGGATTGTGTCCTTATTGAATAATCACTTATTGAGCATCTATATGCCAAAAACTAAACCTGAATATATAGATACAAGACAGTTTCTTTCCTCATTGGCTTAAATTCTATCTGGAGAAAATGATGTGTAAATATGATCCAAGGTAATGTGTATTATAATAAAGATGTGTACTATGGAACATAATGAAAGAAGAGATTCATTTTATCTGAATTGAAAAGGAAATCTTAGTAAAGGAGGTGACATTTAAACTGGGCTAAATGTACATCAAAGTCAGTAATAAATGAAAAGGACTTTAGGGAATAGATATATTTGAGCTGCTACTGCAGGCAAAGATTCATAAATGGACTAAGGTTTATTTGGACCTTGAATATAGAAGATGAGGATAAAAGGTATAACAGCTTGCTGTGCATCTGGGTATGTAATAGTGAGCTATACTACTAACCAATTATAAGCTGGTTGATGGGAAATAAGATATAAGATCAGAGAGGTGCTACCTTGGAACTAGACTCTGCAGAGCCTGAGAACTAAGTAAGGAAGTTATCTGGCCTGGGAAGTTCCAAGGACTTTACGCAACAAGCAAAAAAAGAGGGATTATACATTCTAAAACCAAGGTACAATATGTTGTGGGTAAAGATGGCAGATCAGATCATCTTGAAAGCAGTTTCATTAAAATGGGTATGACTTATAGGTCCAGGTTAGTATGCCTTTGGAGAGCAACTATAAAGATATAAAAATGATATTTTGTGAATATCATCTGAGATATTTGGACAATAATATCACTGACAAATATAGTAAAGGTAACATAGAATAGGATGAATTGTTTTTTAAGTGAACAGAATTTATTTAATGCCATCTATATACCACGTATCATTTGACAATATATAATGCTATCATAAATGTGTATTTATATAATATGCATATTTTTCATTCAGCAGTTATTTCCTTTTTTATAGCTTATTTCCCCAAACAAATTACTTATTTTTGCTAGGCAGGATCTCACCTCATATTTCTCATATATTATAGAGCCTGCCACCATAAAGAACATAAAGTCAGCATTTAATAAAATCTTATTGTCTGGTCGAATAACTAAGGCCAAAATTATAGAAAACAAGCCATAGATGGAGTTGGAAGTGAATAAGAATGGAATCCACAAATGGCAGTATTTCATGGATCTTGAGATTATCATGCTAAGTGAATAAGACAGAAAAGGTGGAGAACCATATGATTTTACTCATATGTTGGATATAAAACTGAAAGCAACAAGTGAACAAGATTTTTTTTAAAAACACAGACACAGACAACAGTTTAGTGGTTAACAGAGGGAAAGGGAGAGAGGAGGAAAGATAGATAAGGATAAAGGGGGTCAAATATATGGTGATAGAAAGAGATTTGACTTCAGGTGGTGAACACACAATGTAATATAAAAATGATGTCTTATTGAATTTTATACTTGAAACCTGTATAATTTTAATAACCAATGTCACCCCAATAAGTTAAATTTAGAAAAATAAAAGTAAAAAAATAGAATGGAATTCACTTTCCTTTATTGCTATATAACTTCCTGATATTGATAGGGTGGGAAAAGTTTCAAACAGTGACAAGTCATTCTAGATAATAAAACTATGGTTCAGTTTATCTTATGATATTCAGTAGAGCAAATTTTATGGATCTAAGACATCAAGGTAAATAGTAAGAAATCATGTTTCCTGTCTAGTTGGATGTGTTTTTCATTTTAAAAATGTGATCTTGTCTATGGTCATGCCACCCTGAACAGGCCTGACTGATCTCATCAGATCTCGGAAGCTAAGCAGGCACGGGGGCCTGGTTAGTACTTGGATCGGAGACCACCTAGGAAGACCAGGTGTTGAGGCATAAAAAATAAAAAATAAGCGATTGTAAGCTGACAAGCTCCTTGCAATCTGTGAGGTCAACCAACAGTTGCCCTGACTAAAAATAAATAAATAAACAAATAAAAAATAATAATAAGTAAAAATGTGATCTTAAAAGGGGGTTGGTACAAGAATAAGATTAGTCCAATCATTCATAGCAGCATATTTACTTCACCAGAAAAAAATAACTTTAATTGCACAGAGACAGAAAAAAATGTTTGAATATCTGTCCTGGACAAGATTCAGGGCTTTCATGGGAAAATAAAATATACATCTACAGTAACTTTAGATTTGGAGGTAAAATTTAAAGCTCTTGTCCATCGATATATTATAATGGATGCATGTGACACTTGAATAATAGCACTTTTTTGAGTACTTTCAGAAAGAGCATGGGAGTCTGCAGTGCAGTCGAGATTAAAATTTAAGGGTATTTTCAATGAGAAACAACACCTACTCAAAATAAGTTGGCAAATCTGTGTTCAGAATCTATGTTGTCATTCTAATGTTCAGGAACAGTTAAGGAAGGAAAGAGAATCTCAAGGTCATTGGGAATAGTCTTCAGAGTATTCTTATAGGGCTTGTGCTCACAAGCCTAATTTTTTGTGCAAAGAATGGCCACTTGCTTGAGACAGGCCCAGTGCCATCCTTTATTCAAGTTCCTTTATATTCCTGTGTTTAAAGAAGCTGTCAAGTTCTTTTTTTACAGCTGACAGAAAGGGCCAAATCTGTAGTACAGGAAAGAAGGTGCAAAAAGAAACTTTTTTGTGTTGATGTTTTACTAAGTGAGCTAAGGAGAATTTTAGAATCATGTAATTTACTCTGGAGGCATTTACTGTACATGCTATAGTGATGGTAATTTCTTTCATTGTTGAAGTGAAAAGATAACCATCAATCAGTTGTCAATTGGTCAATTGCAGAAGTGATGAAAAGAAACTGGTAGGAACAATCACTTCTATGGCTACCTAGACCATTGGTAGGCTTAAGAAAAGTATGGGAACTGGATTGTGCTTGAAAAAGGGATTGGACCAGATTTTCAAAAAGGTTAGTAGGCATAACTTCCTCGTAAAGAATGGCTTTGCAGTTATGCATAATAAGGAAATGCATTTTAAAAAATAAAAAATTAAAAAGACATGGGATTAGTTAAAAGAGTAAAAATTTTTATTAAACTAGATATCAGGTAAGTAAGCCCCCAAAAACCTTGAATTTCAGTGTGTTCTGAATGGAGGAAATATATGTAGCTGACTATTAACCCAACACAAGTATTTTAAAACAAATTAATAAAATTACTTTGTACTTATTCATTAGCCTCAATATTGGGCACTTTGAAATAAATAATTTATGATAAGTATTTATTATAAGAAATTAAAAGTCCAAGTTAATTTTAAACACTATTAAGCAAACATCTACAATAAATTAATTTTTAAAATCTATGGAAGCTCACATAAAGTTTAAAATAAATTTTAAAAATCATTAACTTACATAAAAGGCAAATAGCATTTTGTGATTTAGTGTTATAAGCAAGATTTAATGTTAATTTATCCTATTTTCCTAAGAGTAGCAATGTTATTGATTTATTCTGAAAGAGTTCCCCCCACACACAGTGATTTTTTTTTTTTTTTACTGTGGTAGGTAATAAAAAGGATTACAGGCCCCCAGAAGGATGAGATATCATCAGTTTGTAATCCAGCCCATGGTTTCCTAGATACCGTATTGTCTATTCTGTTCCGCTATGTGAAAAATGTTGAATATCAACAATGGGTTTCAGTGCTGTATTGTTGAGTTTTGTATGAACTAATCTAGCTTCACTAAGAAAAAAAAAGAAAGAAAGAAAAGAAAGAAAAAAGAAAAAAAAAGAAAAAAAAAAGAACCACAGCTTTGGACAAAAGTCTATAGCCAGTGCATTTGAAACTCCCCTTGCACAAGGGCTGACTGTAGCTGGGGGAAGACAGTTTACTCATTTGCTCTCTCCTTTCATGCAGTCAGCTGGCCCTCTTCTCAGGTGTAGATCACCTATTATCATTTCACCTGTTTTGATTCTCTGATGAGGAAAGTCCCAGGACTTACCAGCTGGGATAGGCCTCATTTACAAGACAGCTCTGTTCAGTATTTGGAAGGTAAGCTATTTGCACAACTTCTCTGCTGTAGTGTGCTGGCCTAGCTCTAGAACTTTACAGCACATCACTTATTTTTCCCTCTTTTTCTTCTATCTTCTTCTTTTGGAGAAAGAAAACCAGACAGTTTTCTCCGGAGAAGTGGCTATCCATGGAATGAATGAAATGTTCCCTTTCTATTCCAGTAAGTAATTGACTTGTAACTAAAAATTGAACTGGCTGCTATGTCAACTGCAATGTGAGCTGCTGCTGGCACAGGTGTTGCTTACTCTTTAGCCTGGAAAGAAAAGGGGCTTAACCTGTGATTAAATTTCAAGTCAATTGACCTCAACATGATAGTACATAATTCTCACTTGCCTAC
Organism: Macroglossus sobrinus; assembly: GCA_004027375.1. Lineage (NCBI taxonomy): Eukaryota > Metazoa > Chordata > Mammalia > Chiroptera > Pteropodidae > Macroglossus > Macroglossus sobrinus. Next base: position 605,714 of record PVKZ01000314.1, on the reverse strand, counting down.
TGAAAGGCCTGAGTTCTTATTTTGACCCTGATTCTGGCACCTGCTTTTTTAATGTTTGGTGTAGCTAATGCTGGAGTTGCTCTTTTGGTTAGAAATAAAGTGGGTGGAGAATAGTTCTAAGTAAATAACAAATGATCAGCCAACTAAGTCTTTAATCCAGTGCTCAATGTGTGTGTGTGTGTGTTTTTTTTTAATGCATAAGCTCTAAGTTCATGTAAATTATTATTTAAACTTTTATTTTAAAAAGTAGATTTGTGGACAGCCATTTTATTACTAGAGATACACAGGATATACAAATAAGCGAATTACAAATAAGCAAAGGATGGAAAAATTATGATGTTGAAGGCTTTCAAATGCTTAACTTTGGTTATATAGCCTATCAACGGCTTTCTAAATATGCCTTACACTTGAATGATGTTTTTAGCCCTAGAAATGAAATGGCAGCATTGTTTTTGCTAGTTTCTGTAAATAAATCAAAAGACTGTTTAACTTTAGCAAGATGGCACTATTTGAGTTTTGGAGACAAATCTATATCTACTTTTCAAGAGTAAAATGGAAATCAATGACATCTAAAATTACCATTTACACTTGAAACTATTCTCTATTCATTTTATGTAAAACGGTTGCACACTAAGAATTGGTCTGTTAAGATGAGAGCGGCATGGACTGTTGTTTTTTTTTCTTCCTCACTTCCTTTTTAACCTGGGAATCAGAAGAAAGTGCTGATGGTGCTTGCTTAACCCTGCTTTTAGTGCCAGGCTGTGACCAGCTCTCTGTGAAACCATTTCTGACCTGCTGCTTGCAGTAGTGAGCCTGAATTTTTCCCCTTCTTTGCCCATCACTGTCAGTCAATTATAGGATTGAACTGAACCAGAAAATCTGGTACAGTCTGGTAATTAGTACAAAGGGTTTCCAGTCTAGTGTAAAGACAAGGATGCAAGAGCCCCAGCAGTCACAGAAATCGTTTTGATTGGCCATGGACATTGCCTTTTAGTGCTGCTCGGTGACTTCCTAAAGATATTGCCTCCTACCCTACAGGTCTTCTTCTTCAAGTACATTATGGACATTTTTTAAAGTCGTGTGTGTGTGTGTGTGTGTGTGTGTGTGTGTGTGCATGTGTGTTTCTTTTTTTAGATCCAACTTCTCCATTTTTAGTCTGTCATTTTTGCCTATCAAACAGACACATTTTGACTTGCCCAACAAAGAACCAAGTTATCAACACTCACAGAAACTGACATTTTTAATTCAGGCTTCATTATGTCTTTGAATTATGACAGTGAAGTACAAAGACATTTTAAGAGTTTTTTCATTATTTTCTTAAATCCAGCATTGGGATGTTTATCTTCCTTGAGTATTCATATTTCCTTTTCTACCTTTATTTTCAGTAATATATAATTATCATTATCAAAGCCATCAGCTATTATCCTTTATGACTTTTGACCTTTATTTTTTTAATATGTCTCAAGCTAACTTTCTTCAAAATAAGTAAAAACTCCATGAGAGATTTTAATAAAATCTTTTAAGATTATAAAAACAATGAAATAATTTAAAATGTGACTCTATTTTAAATACCAACATTACATGACTAGGCAAGTAATGAATTATATGATAAACTATAGCAACAAAATACATTTCAGAAAAAATATTTTGTAAATCAAACTTGCAGTTGATGATAAGTGCAATTTTATAGTCTGTTTTCCATCACACATTTTTAACTACTACTTTGGAATTTCTAGCTTATTATCAATGCTATTTTTGGATAAATTATGTTTTTTTTTTTTTTTTGCAGAAGCAAACATCCTCTTTGATTATAGATTACAATCACTCATTAGTCACATGTTAGATACAATGAAGCATTTGGTAGCTTGTCACTGCCCCCAAAAGATAGATATATGTATAATTAGGAGCAAATTTAATCCTGACACCCTGTACAAAACTGCAAAAGCCACAGTATGCAAAATAACAGAAGCAAAATAAAGTACAAGATTTTTCATTTTCAAGAACGCTCTTTTTTTAAAACAATCCACATCATGATTTTAATTGTGATGCATGTATGTTGGGAATCTTGTAAAGAACTCTTTATTTACCCACATCCTAATGTAGGTAAAATATCTGTTTTATTCTATGTTACAGTCTTAACAAAAGTAGTTATGTTACTATATCTACTACTGATTTTTACATGTCTGACTTTGCTATTAAATTTCAAGAAGGTTAATACTGCTTTTGTAACCCTGTCATGAGTAATTCATTTTCCCAGTAAACATGTCGTAATTTTAAAGGCTGTTCAAGAAGCAGTGTTTTTGTTGTAATAGTTTTGCATTCATCTTGCTATTGTTTTTTAACCATAATTTAATGTGATGCTTTGAAAAGAATATACATATTTATATAATTAACACTTTTGTTTTTAACAAAATATTGCCCATTTAAAACTAAAAGGATCTTAGAAAATCATATAAATAGGTAGTTTCTCAGTGACTATATTAGCATTCAATTTTAATTTCCCATCAAGTCTATATCTTGAAATGTATCCATAAAATAACTGAAAGAAGAGTGCATGCTGACGATATTTTTCTTATTTTATTTTTTAATCTAAAATATATGTTGAGATTCAAAAGATACTTGACATGTAGTATGGCATGTTCTATGTTCTGTAATAGCTGAATGCTATCTGGATCTGTATAAAATTACAGTGGTTCACAGGCTTTAACATGAACACAAACATTCTTTTCTATTTCAGTCTTACTCCTAGTGACAGGAATAAGACTTGGAAAGAATTCTGAAGATCATCTAGCCTCCTGATTTTCAAACAGTGTTCCCTTGAGCTCTTAGGTTGAAGATACTCAGGGCTGTAGGGGAGGGGAGTCCAAGTGGCTTCTGACCTCCTTGAGACCAGAGCATCTTTACTTTTATCTGCTGTGTCTATTAAATTTCCATATAAGATGGAAATCCCATGCCGAAGGATAAAAGCTAAAAAATTACTGAGGCCATCTTATAGATAAGGAAAGCAGAGTTTACTTAAGGTGGCACACTGGCTCACTGACAATATCAATTTTGTGATTCAGTCTCTTGTCTCTTAGTCCCAGACTCACTCTACTAAACTACAATAAACTTTCCTACAATAAACTACAATAAGCTATGTTTTTAAAAAATTCACTAAGAGATCCATAGCCCTATGCTGAAAATCAAGGAACTTACTGAGGATACAGCATCCAGGTGATAAATGCAATCGAGTAACATGTTGCTGACCAAAATCAAGCCCTTTATTTGGCAATAGTATTAAGTTTAGCTACATTATTACAGCCCTTAGATAAAATATTAATTCACCTATTACTTAGCAAAGTAACATTATGGGAGTATTTTTTAAAATTTTAATTGTGGTAAAAAAATACGTAACAAAATTTATCATCTTAACTATTTTTAAGTGTAAAGTTAAGTAGTGTTAACTATATTCACATTGTTGCGATTGTGGGTGTTTTTCACAGTGGAAAAAATTAATTAGGGTTAAAAAGCTTTTAAATTAAATCCAGAAGAAAGAGAGTTAAAGAAAATACAACTGAATTAAGATTCTGCTTTTCCTAAAACATGTCTTATGAAATACTATCCCTATAAGCTGTGCCAGATAAAAGAGTAAAATGATTAAATAATTTTTGGAAATGTAGAATGCTGGGTCCTCCTCTCTAGGAAATTCACACTGAAATTTGTTTTTGAAACAACTATGAGAAATCATACTGTAAAGATCTCTGTGAACTTTTTGTGACGTAGAGTATCCCAAGCTATTTTTCTATAGACTCTCTGTACCTTTTCTGAGGGGTACAGAAAAAAAAAAACTGTTTTTATTTGTTAGGGCTAATGTTTTATTGAACACATTTGGGAATGTCTCCTGTAATATAACTTTTACAGATTAAAAAAAAAAAGAAAGGAAAAAAAAAAGGCCTGTAAGGTAATGTTTATGTTACTTATGTTAACTGTCTTTGTATTTACCAATCTTTTATCCTCATCTTGTGGCTAGGATATTAATGGAAATCTCATTAATTCAATCCCAGCACTAAATGTTGGGAATACAGTCATGAGTAAATCAATCAGGGCCCTCGACTTTACAGAGCTTACAATTCTAGTGTTTAAAAAAGAAAAAAGAAATACAAGGAGCACAAGCAATTTTAGCTGTTTCTGGCACTCATAGCTTATCAGGTTATGTTTGGTTTTTTCCTTATAATTCTAACATGAGAGAAGAGAAGAATGGGAGGAGCAGAACACCAGACCAGAAGTGTACAATCTGCTCTTTGAATAAAGTTATCTCATATTTTCCTGAGATCAGCAGTTAGATCTATAATAATATTTTCTACTAATCCAAAGATGGACTTTTTTTGTTTAGAAAAAGGAAGATAGGAAGGAAAAGAAAAGAAGAAAAGAAAGCAAGAGAGGAAAAAAAGGAAAGAAGGAAGGAAAACCTAATTTTTCCTGGTTTCTCCTACTGCAGTTATTGATGCTACCTTCTAAATAAGGTTTCTTTCAAGTGTCAGCGGAAGACCTCGTTTGGTCAATAGTCTGCATGTCTTCACTGTCTTTCTGATCATTCAAAGAATATCTCTCAGTTAGATTCAACTCTTGGTGGTAACCATGGGTCCTACCTCTGTCAGGAAATATTTTCTCTAAATAGCTATCCAGTCTTCTCTCTCAGGTTCTGACTTTTATGCTGAGAATCTTCATGTGAGCAAGTTGTCTCCTAAGCAAAGAAAAAGACAGGCCCATGGGCATAGACAGTGTATGGTTCTCCAGAACTTTCCCATCCTTAGAATCTCAAAAATATTAGACATGGTTCTGCCAAAATATGCTGTTGAAAGTTTCAAGAAGAGGCTTGCCTTCTTATTGGACAGTTCCCTCATGTCCCATTTTCTTGTATGGAAGTAAGTGGCTTGAAGGGTAACTCCTGTATATATCACTTGAAAATAAATATTGTAGGTTACTGACCTTTGGGAACAGATTTAGGGGGAAGGAAAGGTAAAATTTTAAAGAAAAAAAAAGAGGCTTACAACTAAGAGAAAAAGAAGGAAGAACTAATGTCAACTATGATTTCTTAACTGCGCTTGCTGTTATTGATGTGTCCAAGTGATCCTGTACATTGGTCCTGAGCTCAGTCCTCTGGGATACTGTGAATTTGTTTTTGCAGTTTCCCTCCTGATCCTCCCAGCATTTCCTTCAATGAGAATAATGTTAAGATAAGAGCACTGTCAGAATACTGTGAGGAAAAGACTTAGAAAAGAATTTGGAATTTTCTGTTTAAAGTTAAAAGCTATGTTAGTTCATTTTCTTCTAGTTAGCTGGAAATCGATTTTCTAATTCATTCTCTTCTCTGTCATTTGCCTATTGATAATATGCTAGACCATGCAGTACTTGTCCCCTTTTATTCCTTTTAATTAACTTTTAAAATCAATTATGATTACTTGTAAGGATTTCTTTTCTCTCTTCTCATCAAATTTGTTTGGCTTATTTTTTATTTACACACCATTACTCACTGCTGTGAATTAACAATAACAAAAAATATGCACTCTTCCCTTCTACCTCTTGAACTGGAGAAACAGTTAGCTAATAAGAGGCTAAATGAGCCTTAGAGTATAGACAAGCTGGAATCCTTAAATTATTTAAATTGAAAAATGGCTGGTTTTACAATCAGAAAAACTCAAGTGGACCATAAGCCCTACTTGATTGTCCCCCCT